>RXID01010973.1:0-235821 GCA_005019695.1 Trichopus zeylanicus subsp. travancoricus | reverse complement strand
TTTTTTGTAAAATTTTATTTTAAAAATGATGAAATTTAGACTTATTTATTTATAAATAAAAATATTCAAGGAGTCTATTTGTAAATGTATAAATATTAAACTTGTAATTTATAATTTTAAGTTTTAAAACCTTCAATATATTTTTTGGTAAAATTTTATTTTAAAAATGATACAATTTTGGACTTATTTATAAATAAAAATATTCAATGGGTTTATTTGTAAATATACAAATATTAAACTTGTAATTTAAAATTATAATTTTTGAAAACATCAATATTGTAAAATGTTACTAAAAAAACTGATAAGTTTTGGACTTATTTATAAATAAAAATATTTGAGGAGTTTATTTGTAAATATACAAATATTAAACTTGGATTTTAAAATTTTAAGTTTTAATACATTCAACATTTTTGTGTAAAATTTTATTAGAAATCTAATAAGGGTTGGTAAATTTATAATTTAATTTGTTATATAGGGTTTATTTGTAAAATAGTTAAAATATTTAAAGTCTTTTTTTATAAATTCTTATTTGAAAAATATTAATATTTGTAAATATTTTGGAGAAAGAGTGGAGAATGAAAAGGTAAATATTACGGAGAGTAAAAATAAAAATTTTTTTAAAAAATTTGATTAAATAACAATGTTATAGGTAATAAATTTTTTTTAAAAAAGAGGCTAAGTAAAAGAGAATATTGATAATTATCGAAATCTCAAAAATACTTAATAAATAAGAAAAATCTCAGCAGAATATAGGTAAATATTCCTAAAAATATTTATATTTGAATAAAAAAAATTAATCCCTCGTGAGAACCGGCGATCAATTTGAAAATTTGGGACTTTTATTTGGTGGGAGCGCGCCAGACTCGTGGAGTAGTGCAACCCATGGGTGACGCTCGAGGGCCCCACTAGCAAGCCAGCGTGCTGAGCCTCCTCCCAAAAATATTAATTTAATATCATAACAGCCTGATCGATCGACCGACCGCATGTCAGATATTAAACCGATAAGAACAGACACTACACTTGATCTTAAGCCAAAAGGCCGAGAAAGGTATGAGCCATGCCGTTGGCTCAGATCTTATTTTATTTTTGGTTTATGACATTATATGGTTTTTCGTTACCGATGTGGGACTAATTTTGGGTGTGAAAGTCCCTAACAAGGCTCGATGGAAGACAGCCCAACGGGCGTGGCCCGTTATGGCCTTGTTTTTGTCAACAACGTCAGGGCCAACCCAAGACTGATATTTAACGAGCGTCATCGGTGCTGTGTAGCAGAACGCTCCATTGTGAGCTGAAGACATCCTAATTGCATATATGAATGTCTATTTTTATATATTTGTTACTTTACAGAAAAATAATTAGAAACACGCAACTTGGGATTCAAAAAATATATTCTCTCTTTGTTTGTTATTATCGGTAATTTGATGAAGGCTTTGTCGCGTTTTTCCGCGGGTCAAGATTGGTTGCTTCGGCAGCCCGTCGTATCTGTCTCGATTCTCCATCGAAGTCAATGGTTGGTAGCCTTGTCAATTATCTTTTCCATTTCTTGTTCAAACCCTAACGCAAATATTGCACGCTTTGACTGTCTTTTTTCCTATTTAATTTTATATATTTCTCGTCTTTCTCTTCTGCTTTGCTTTCAAATTAAGAGTTTTCGGTCATTAACGAGAGGGATCATTTGCTTGATGATCATCGTGTAACCTACCCAACTCCACGTCCCATTCCTTAATAAAAAAAAAGACTCGAGGATTAATTAGCATCCACAATTTTCTGACTTTGAACCACCTTATTTTGTCAAAAGCACCCAATCAATATCGAATAAGATTACTGATTATTATGTTTCAGTTCTGAATTAATTACTTGATTATTAATTTCTGGAACTTCTTTTCAGACACAGAAGCCAGATGATTCATGAGAGTATATATCTGTATATATGGCTGCCAAATCTCATGTCTGTTAGAATATCAATTCCTTTTGGCTCTACTTCTCCTTGCAAATTAACCCTCGCTACATGATAATCACATGAATGAGCTTCCCTGTTTGTCCAAATTAATTTGTCAACGAATCAATTTCATCATCCGTTTCAACCCCTACCTAACAAGGTATGATTATCAATCTAATGCTCCGTCAAGCCTTTTAATTAGTACAAGACAAGAGAGATTAAAGTAACTATTCAATATCTTTGTCTGCGTCCATTCTCATCAGTCCATATATAGATTCTCAGCGACTATATCTAAGCAAAAGATCCATTCGCCGGCCGCGCCTTTTTCAACTCTTGCCAAGGAATCTTAAAATTTTCAATTGCCTTTTTTTTAATCTCGGTTTAAAGGGACTATTAATGGTCTTGATTAGATACTATATTGACTTAATTACTTAGGTTACTTGCTTAAGACCTTCTTCATCCAAACCTCACGAATTAAACAAAGACCGAAAAGATGTTCATGATCTTCTTCTCTTTCGAAATTAAAGAAACAACTTAATTTCGCTTCTGTATATCATTCTTCTGACAGATGGCACGAATTTATGGGTTAATTAGGAGGACTTAATCAAAGAATCTAGACTTGTAAATTATTCCTAAACTTCTCTTAATTGCGTGATCAATGAGTACCATCATTCTCACGTGAGAAGTGATGCTGAGCTTTCAGTCCTAGCTAATTCTCTCCATGAAGAGAGCATCAAAAATTAAATTAAATTCCTTGGAGCTGAGTGGATAGTATTAATCTATTTAAAATGATGTGCCATAATCCGTGTTGACTCGAGGCGGCCACGATGAAGATGAAAGAATACGATACTTCATAAGAGATATTATCCGAATCTTGTTAAACAAGCCGTGTAAGTGTTTGGATGCAACATGACAATGAAGTAGCTGCCAAGACTCCAGACTTTCTTGGCCCACGAAAACTACAAAGATGCTTGTTTCAATTTCTTGAGAAGAAATCTCCCAAATCTTCCATATCTTTGCTTTATTGGAGTTTATTGTGATGAAAAGTCAAAAAAAAAATAAATAATAATCTGTGGATTATGTGTAATAATTATTCTCTTAAATTTCTTCGTCTCAAAGCATCAGATCTTTCGTTGAATAAATAGATTCTTATTCATGAACTTCAACTATTATGTGGCAATTTTCACGTCTTGTGCTTGCTGAAACTTCTGTCCCAAGGATCTCTTGATTCCCGTGCGTTTCGACGATGAACATAAACAAGATTCACGATTCTCACATGGAGATCAAGAAACTCAAAGCAAAATAGAATCAACAACGTTTTCAAACAGTATTGTTTATTTTGATCATATAATTAGGTTAGAGCTCAGAAAACAAAGCTCTGATACAGAAGCTAAAGACGAATCTGTGTGGGAAACAAAAACAAAAAGATAGATACATCAAGAACAAGAAAAACAATCCTAAAAAATGTCGGACAAACTATTTCTAGATCAAGTTGAAGACCTTCAAAACATTAAAGATGGAAAACGAAAGACAAAAAGAAAAAAAAAAAGAAAAAAGAAAAAAGAAAAGAGATCAGGATGTGCGGCGCCACGCAGATGCAGTGACTAGATTTCTATCCTGCCATCCTAGAGAGATCACCGTGCCTCCGTCTCTCTCGAAAATCCGAAACCCACCGCCTCCACTTCCATACTCCATTGCGGAGCAATGGCTCTTGATCTTCAACAAGAGCTTGGCTTGACTCACAGACCTTGAGCTCAGCTTCACTCCTTCAAATCCAATGGTCTCCATCCACTCCTTCCATGGCTCCAACCTCTCCTCCTCCTTCCTCTCCCACGTGATGGCTCTCTTTATCTCCATGCCGAGATGGTTCTTCTCAATGCTCATCCTCTCCGTGCTCTCCGCAGGGAGACAATCGTTCAAGGAGTCGAACATTGCCGCGAAGTAATGCAATGACTCCATGAATCTGAGCAAGAAGCTCCGCCCGCTCTGCCTGCCGTCTTCTTTTTCGACCAAGACTACTGCAGAAGGATTCAAGAAACGAATTTCAGTTAATGTGTCGCAAATCTCTGATTGGCTTCGCAATGCATCAATGTAGAACACCAAGTTCACCACCACTGTTGCATTCCTCTTGATCTTTAGCTCGCTTGGCCTAGAACCTGTCAACAGGCCATCAAACTCAAACACCAAGTTGCGGCAGCCTTTGGCGAAGCTTGTTAGTCTCATCTTGGTCTCCTTGATCTCCTCGGGGCTCCGGCCGAACCCCGTTATCCGGAGAGATATCGGCTTGCCGCCGGTCGCCGCCTTATCCGATAAAGACTGTAACAATGATGGCCATTGGAATCCATACGATACGTCAAAGTCAATGACATGCAAACTTATATCGTTATGCTGCTCTTCTTCCTCAAAGACCTCGTAGATTATCTGGTTGGCCGTGAAATGCGCGAACTGGTAGTACGGCGAGGCGCGGTAGAGCTCGGTGAAGGCCGAGAACTCCTCCTCCGGTGTCGGCTCGGCCGTAATCGCGGCGTAGAGCGGCGACCTCCTAGTGAAGAGCCTCGCCGCCAGGCCATCCGCGAAGTAGGCCGTGACCCGCTGGATTGGATCGCCATTGAGCGATACGTTCTGGTAGAGCTCCTGAAGCCCGTCGACCGCCGAGCCAACGTTGCCACCGTCGATGGCGGTGGCCGACAGAAGAAGCAAATGGATCAACTGCAACGCCTTGCCGTCCTCCAATCCATGTCTCTTGGGATCCAACCTCAACATCCAATCTCTAGTCTGAAGCAAATTGTAGAGCTTCCGATCTCCGGCTCCATCCCCGAAGGCGGTCGGCTCGGCTTTTCGCTTGCGGTTCTTCTCCTCTGCGGCAGCGTCGGAGCACCAGTCACTGTTGATGGCCAAGCTCAGGCTGAGCAGCTCCTCTTCCGGCATTTTCCTTCTTCTTCTTCTTCTTTTCTATTGCAATGGAAGAAGGAAGATAGAATTTAAGGGAGGAGGAGGAGGAGCATGGAAAGTTCTTGGTGGAATAACATGGGAAAGGAACAAATAGAAGGAAGCTCTTTTTAATGAAAATTAATTTATTCTCTTTAAAAATACATATATTGTTAGATTTTCTTGAAGTTATTGTCGTTTATTTATTTATTTAATAAATTTATTTCTCGTATTCTCAGAGACAAAAGCGTGGGAGCGGAGGAGAACTGAATGGAATGGTTCAAAAGATGCGATTGGGCGGTCCACAGAAAACTGCGCGAAATCATCAACCGTCGCGACACGACTTGTCGCCATGTCGCCTCTTGCTTTCTAGAATTTTCTTTTTTAATTTCTTTTTTGTCAATAAGAAAAATAATAATAAAAAAAAAGAACCGAAAGTTGAGTTATATTCTTCCACCATCCCAACTGCCGCGCTTTCCGTCCCCGCCAAAAGTCGGTTATGTCGGAGCCCGGATGCTGCCAAAATCCGTCGCCATTTTTATTTTTCTAGTCCTTTTCTGCACCTTCAAGTGGGGAACAAACCTTACTTTTCTAATATTCGTTCGCTACCTAAGCAATCCTAATAATAAGATTTTAAGTTTTAATTTTAAAATCTATTTCAATCATATTTAGACCGAAACCAAGGTCTAAACCAATTCACTTCGATTTTGTTCAAAATTCTTTTTTTATTTTTATTAAAATTTAATTTTATATTTTAAAATTTAAAAAATGAGAAAAAAAAATGTGCACATATATTTTTAAAATTATTAAATAAAATTTTTTGATTAAAAAATTACTTAAAATGTGAGAAAAAAGTACAACCAAGATTCTATTTTAGGATCAAGTTTTTAACCAATTAGGCTGAATATATTTTATAATAAAAATATAATATATAAATATTTATAATATATTTTTAAAAATCAAAACTTAGTCAAAATCAAAATACCTTGACCGATTTTTTCAAACCTTGCCTAATACAATCATTTCCACAAACTATTCGCGATTTCGTTACTTTTACAATTTACACTTGCGGTGCAGAAAACCTCTGACTTTACCCCTCATCATTTGGCGTACATATCCAGTCGCAAACAAATGCAATTAAACCGAAAAATAACAAATACTGATCGTATAACATGCTATGCAATCATATCCGTGCCCTATCATCGGAAGCCAGGAGAATTGATACTGTATTGACAAAGGACAACGCAACAATATCAGCAGAAGAAACGAAGGCAGGCATACGCAGGAAGAAGGAAAACATTGTTTTTGAAGTTAAAATGCATGGATTCTTCCAAGGCCTTTATCCTGGAGCGCCAAGACCGGCAGGTCCCGTGGGATAATTCCAAAAGTTGTACATATCACAAATGGAGACGAGAATTCATCTTTGTGCTGTTTGTGCCTGAAAGTTCTTACCAGATGAACGCTTGACAGGAGGATAATAAAAAGTGGGTGTTGAGCGCTCCCCTCGGTGATGTGGGACACAAGTTTCCAATTCATGTGCAAACATTCTTTTGACTTCTTGACACTTTTGATTTCTGGACTGCAAAAATATAAAAATCACAATCTGTTAGATATTCATGTTGCTTATTGTTCATTAATTGAATAGAAAACAATTTTTTGAATATCTATTGTTTCTAAGTAGAGCAACTTGTAAGTGAAAATGGGTTATATATGCACTTCTACACCAAAATACCAATCAGCCAATCTTTTGTGTGCAAGAAAAATAAGGGGATATTTAACTATAATATCCCAAAATCTATCTTTTTAACTATAATCTCCCAAAATCTATCTTATTTACCAAAAATTTTCCGTAATTTCAGTATTTACCTACACTCCTCCCCTTTTCAAATTTATTATCTACAACTCCCTCATTATTATTTAATCAAAATTTTTTTCAAAAATTTTACTTTTACTCTATTATTTTACAACTAAATTTCTTAAAATTCTTAATTTCTCACGTTTTACCATTTCTCTCAAATATTTATAAATAAACACTAAATTAAATTTAAAATTACAATTTACATATTTATTATATTTATAAATAAACCTCTCAAATATTTTATTTATACTCTAAAATTAAATTTTTTTCAACTAAAAATTTACAAAAAGAACTTTAAATGTTTAAAATTTTTTTACAAATAAGCCCTCCATCAAAATTTAAATTACAAGTTTAATATTCATACATTTACAAATAAATCCCTCAAATATTTTTATTTATAAATAAGGCCAAATTTTATTTTTTTAATAAAAAATTTGCAATATTAAAGGTTTTAAAACTTAAAATTTTAAATTACAAGTTTAATATTTGTATATTTATAAATAGACCCCTCAAATATTTTTATTTATCAATAAGTCCAAATTTAATTGATTTTTTAATAAAATTTCACAATATTGGAAGCTTTCAAAATTAAAATCTTAAATTACATGTTTAATATTTATACATTTACAAATAAACCCTTAAATATTTTTATTTATAAATAAATCCGAATTTTATCATTTTTAAAATAAAATTTTACAAAAAAAATATTGAAGATTTTAAAACTTAAAATTTCAAATTACAAGTTTAATATTTGCATATTTATAAATAGACCCCAAAAATAATTTTATTTATAAATAAATATAAATTTTATTATTTTTTAAATAAAATTTTACAAAAAAAGATTGAAGGTTCTAAAACTTAAATTTTCAAATTACCAAGTTTTAATATTTGTACATTTAAAAATAGCTGCTTGAATTTTTTTATTTAAAAAACAAATTCAAAACTTTATCATTTTTAATAAAATTTTACAAAGAAGATATTAAAGATTTTAAAACTAAAAATTAAATTACAAGCTTAATATTTGTATATTTATAAATAGATCCATTAAATATTTTTATTCATAAATAACTCCAACTTTTATCATATTTTAAATAAACTTTTATAAAAAAAAAATTGTATTTTTTAAAACTTAAAATTTTAAATTACAAGTTGATGTAGGACGCTCAAAGGAAGTTCAAAAATATCAAAATGAGCCATGACAAATGATTTGATTCACTCTTTTATTTAAACTTAGGATTTACCATACTTATATTTAAATTCTCTTCATTATGATGTATTAGATCCTATTCTCGAATTCCACTAACCCAAGGCTAATTTTGGGCTGAATCCTACTCAGTTTAGGATTTAGGAAGGATGAATCATTATTTAGAATTTTATTTTCGTAGGTTAACCTATTTAGAACTTCTACCAACCCAATTAATGGATTCAAGCTGAGTTGTATTCAGTTTAAGACTTGGAAAGTCAGAAACAGAAACTTACTCAAATTGGACTTATAGTATTTGTATAAATAGGCCTTCAACCCTATGGACGGGGGAACAACTTTTACTCTCAATAAAGTTCTACTTTAGTGAATTTTCTCTTTTCCTTGTGGATTCAAGGAGTTCTTAATAAAGACAACGGTGTTTTACTCGTCTACCACGCTTGTTGCTATATCACAAGTTTACCATTTGTATATTTTCAAATAAACCCCTTTAATATTTTTATATATAAATAATTCCAAATTTATCATTTTTCAAATAAAATTTTATAAAAAAGATATTGAAGGTTTTAAATTTTAAAATTTTAAATTATAAGTCTAATATTTCTATATTTATAAATAAATCGCTTAAATATTTTTATTTACAATTTAGACTTATTTATAAATAAAAAAGATCTAAGAGATCTATTTATAAATGTACAAATACTAAACTTATAATTTAATATTTTAAATTTTAAAAAATACAATGTCTTTTTTCATAAAAATTTATTTAAAAATGATAATATTAGATTTATTTATAAATAAAAATATTCAAAAGGTCTATTTATAAATATATAAATATCAAACTTGTAATTTAAAATTTTCAGTTTTAAAACTTTCAATATTTTTTTGTAAAATTTTATTTAAAAATAAAAATTTAAACTTATTTATAAAAAATTATTCAAAGGATCTGTTATAATGATAATATAAACTTGTAATTTAAATTATAAGTTTTAAAACTTCAATGCATGTTTATAAAATTTTTATTTTAAAATGATAAAATTTCGACTTATTTTTAAATAAAAAATATTTAATAGATCTATTTAAAATGATAAATATTAAACTTATAATTCAAATTCTAAATTTTAAGCTTTCAATATCTTTTTTGTAAATTTATTTTTAAAAATAATAATGTTTGATTATTTGTAAATAAAAATTTCAGAGAGATCGATTTAAATTACATATATAAACTTATAATTTAAAATTTTAGTTTAAACTTCAATAGATTTTTGAAAAAAAAATTTTAAAAAAAGTTATACTTTTTATAGTAAAAATCAAGAAAATTGGTAAATGTACCAATAATTATTTTTGTCATTTAAATTTTATATTTTAAAACCTTTAATGTCTTTTTTTGTAAAATTTTATTTTGAATGATAAACTTGAAGATTTATTTTTAAACAAAAATATTTAAAAGGTCTCTTTTGACTATAATAAAATATTAAACTTGTAATTTATATTTTAAATTTTTAAAATTTTCAATATTATGAAATTTCATTAAAAAAGTAATTAAATTTGGACTTATTTATAAATATAAATATTTGACGGGTCTATTTTTTAAATATATAAATATTAAACTTATAATTTAAAATTTTATAGAAGGTTTAGTTATAGAAAATTTTCCTTCTATAAAATTTTAAACATTGTAAAGTCCTTTTTATAATTTTTTATTTGAAAAATATTAAAATTTAGACTTATGTATAAATAAAAATATTTAAGAGATCTATTTAAAAATAAAAAAATATGTAAATTATAATTTAAAATTTAATTGAGGATTTATTTGTAAATATTTAAGAGAAATGATAAAAGATGAGAAATTAAGAATTTTAAAAAATTTAGTTATAAAACTATAGAAGGTAAAAATAAAATTTTAGGAAAAATTTTGCTTAAATAACAATCAAGAGTTATAAGTAATAAATTTGAAAAGAAAAAAGTGTAAACAAATACTGAAATTGCGAAATATTTTTTATAAATAAGACAAATTTTGGAGAATTGTAGGTAAATATCTTAAAAATAAAATATAAACATGACAGTAGGAAATCACCTCTGTTGCCAAACATTCAATTCCTGTAACAAATCCTAGCAGTATCAAGTTCAACACCACCCACCCTTTTTGCCTCGTAGAAGCTGCATAAAAAGGTATAAAATAATATTGCAGCTGGTTGTACAATAAATTGCAACAGTTGTTATCAACCTAAGACCAGCCCTAGGTATCATTCAGCAAACCATGTGGTCTAAAGTTTGGTTCTTCCAAATTTCAGAAATCAGAACACAATAATAAATACTTTACAGGAGGGGAAGTTTCTTAGTCTTCACAGCAAGGCCCAACTTGGGGAATGCTTTGGTGGACGTTCTGACTCTGTCTTAACATCCTCTATATCAATTAAGACAAGCATGTTGTGATGCAGAGGTTTTCTCCAGTGAAATCATGAGATGCTTTATCCTAAGAAATCAATATTGAAAGATATACACTAATCGGTAGCATAAAGATCGTCATGTAGCACATCTAGTGCCCTGAAATGGATTGGAGAGACATCAAGAATCCTATTGAGAAATCAAAAAAGAACCAGAAAAAAGAGTTGTCTACAATAATATCAACCAGTGAATTACAATATATTTTAGCTTCATGAAGAATTCCCTGGTCATTTTGTTACCCATCAAGCATATCTGTATGATTTAAATAGGGGGAGAAAATTCACAGAAGGAGAAAAGACTCCTGGCCCATGGAGAGAGATATGTCAGAAGTTTAAACAGTATGTCATCTCTCCAGTTGCACATTCTCTCTTTATTTCCATTTCTATGTTAGTGGCAAAGTTAACAATTAGGCTTCGTCTCCAGTTAACACTGATTATGAAGCAATGCACTTGAGAAATAACAGCTGGTATATGCAACAGACATAATACCGAGAATCAAAATACTTATTACATACAAGATAAAATCTATATATACCATGCTTTCAGGATCATTAAGCTTTGTCTTCCTCCAACAACAAGTGGATAATGGATGTCACCACTTCATTGCGGGCAAATGTTGCCACCTGAAAGGAAGAAAACAAATGTAAGCTCCAAAAGTAATCATGTCAAAACACCCCCTTTTGGGAACTGTAGGATAATCATGGAATTTGAATAAGACAAAAAGGAACATAAACCATCAGAACAGTGCTCAATTAAGTCAGGATGCAGATGAACACCTCTGGTTTCCGTATCAGTTCCTTCAGAACAGAATGCAATGTTAGTCGCAGTTCCTTGAACAGCACAGCAGTTTGTGCAGGTGCATTCAATTTTAACCAACCATCTACAATGACTAGTCCTGTCTGAAACAGGTGTGTTAGGAAAAAAGCTAGCTAAAAGAAGATTTAATTAGAGTAAGAACCCAACAGTAATTCTTGACATGAGAAAACATTATTTAGAACTGGTTGTATGGATATATGTATGGTAGAAGCATCAGAGCATCAACCAAGACAAATAACCTGATGTTGGACAGCAATGGAACCCCCAAACAACAGAATTGAGTAAGGGGAGATGATGCTAGTATCTCGTAGGAACACCCTGCTTGTCTCAACCTGTATAGATGAAAGAAAAAATGAGTATCAAAACCAAAAGCTGGTTATTATTGGTTTTCAGTAGAACTAGAACCACATAGCTTGCAAGAATACTACAAATTGCAACACAACATAATTGATAGTTCTAATTGAAATAATGCTGAAAACTTGAATAGCTAACTGATGCAATAAACCATAAGAAGTCTGCTGTAAATCACAATTATCCCAAACTGTAAAACATACTGCATAGTTATCATTTGCTTTTTTATTCAAGTGGTTATTTGTGAACTCCAAGGAAGATAGTAAGAATATGGCTAGAAATGAAAGCTTTGCCATACTGAGCTAGATCCTAACAAGGCAACGTCCATGGCAGAAAAGATGAAGTTAAAACCAATCGCTGGAGTAATCTTAAGTGTGACACTGATGTACACCAAAGAATACAGATGTGTCAATGATGTTTTCACCATGTGCTGTGTACAGTATACTAACGTCATTTCTGTGAATTGGAACTCTAAGATCCTGAAGCTAAAGCTGTACCTTTTCAAGGAAGACAAGAAATGGATAGCAGACGCTTTTCGCATTATAATTTATGGAGGATGGGTGTATGTGAACTTCTCGCCGACCATCATACCAGATTATGCGATTCTTTGTAGAAAGGTTCATTAAGATAGCTTTATTGCTGCCTAAAGCAGCACCAACAGTACCTTCTGGAGTTGCAGCCACATTGGGATATAGACCTGCACATATGATAGACTGCAAAGACCTTATGAGAACTTTTAGAGAAGTCAACACATAGAACAAAAGGTTCACTTCTACAAAGAGGTAAACTTTTATTCCTGTTATGATCTCACTCAGCATGTCTAGGCAATATATGAGATCTTGATCTCTCTGACCAAAAGATTGACTTAATCCTTTATAGAACTTTTTATGCCCCACAAAACTCGCTCAGCATGATCCTCTCAGGGAAAAAGAAAGCAAGAGAGTTCACAAACTAATATATGCCATAGAATCCATTAGACAGAACTGAAAATCTGAACTAAATTACCCCATGTCTTGCTCAAATAAAACATGTGAACTAAATTTTGTTTTCCAATAGAATTAAAACCGCAAACCCTGGCTATCAGAACCACAGACTAACAGAAAATGCTTACTTCATGGAGCTATTCTAGTTGTTTACCTTAATGATTGGGGGGCAACATGTGTATGTATTGAATGGCTGAGACAGATCAGCAAACCAATTATCTAGCTTGTCTTTGCTTTTTCCATCTCCCTGCTCCAAAACAAAGATATCCTTAGCAGAATACAAGATGTACAATTTTTGGTATGCCACTGTTTAATAAAAATGTTAACTATGTGCCATTTGGCTAATAACTTATTAATGTAGTGTGATACATCAAATCCAATGAGAATATTTCCATGTCTACTCTATGAAATTTGTCTCTCAAGTGGGTAAAATTGGCTGGAATACAAAATTCACTCAAGTAGCATTCTAGACAATTTCGAATAATGATACTTAAAGATGTGTACATCCAGTCACAGTCAGGTGTAAACAACCTAAATCCCCATAGTGAGAGTTACACTTTGTTATGCTTATCAGGTACATATATAGCCAGTATAAACATAGGTAATCATCATTTTATTGACTTCATATGATTTCATGAAAGATTGGAACCATGTAGCATCATGCAGCAGTCTCCATATCTCATCAACAGTATTTGGAAACCCTCCCAATCCCATGTCTCCCACATGTCTTATTTTTTGGCACTTTGCTCTACAGATAAATAACAATGCTTTCTGTCAGCATCAAAATCCCACCGCATTCTTTTTGCAGGCTCACTGCAGAAAGAATACTTTTAAGCAGTCATGGCAATGTGCAATTCCTGTGCAAATATTACATTTACAGGAAATGTTAAGTTATGGTACAAGTCATGCAACAGCAACCGCAAGGGAAGCTGTCTAAATTGCCAAAGCTAGTGTTGCAATTGCTAGTCAGGCTTCTAACTCAAGATAGGTCAAAGAATCAGTACCAAAGGAAATTTTGGGAGATTCACGAGTCCAATGTCAGCCAACAAACTTCCAAACTGAATTCGCATATCCCTGCCAAAGGAAAATCAATCATCACCGCAACTATTTAGTTGGATTTCTTGTTAATTCCTGTTTAAGAATGTTGCCAGGAGGCAAATTCCAGACATTCATTTGGCTAGCAGTATTTGTTGCTGAAGCTGTAAGACAATGAAAAAACTAAATAGTATTCCAGCAGTATATATGCTTGAGCTGACATGATAAAGATAATTGCGCTATTACAAGTAACACATGAGGTCATTTAACAAGTCATTTAACAGAAAAATAAGCATTCAAAATAAATGGCTGACCTTATCATGTACAACACTGAACTGTTCAAAAAGAAGGAACGACAGAATTGTTGAGCCACTTTTGTCCCATTCTGCAAGATAAAAGCAACATTTAATATCCACTCAACTGACAAGACCAAGCCCAGCCCCCTCCATGCGATGCAAGAATAATAGACTGCACCAAGCCTAAACCCTTCCAGGATATTTCAGGCAATGAAACACTAGATCTTCCATTAGAGGATCAGACAGAACCAAACAACAGGTTGTAAACCTGGCATCACCCTCACAGGTGTTCACAGCAACCACTCAAAAGTGGTAACCCATCAATCATAAGGCATACACCTGTCAATAATATTGTTACCCTATTCAACTATCTCAAAAGAAATACAGTATAGCATGATTAAGATTTACAGAGAATGCAATCATAACCTCACAGAGAATCCTAGACCATCTGTCATAGGCAACAACCAGCAAAAGATGATCTGATTGTCTGCTACTCTCACTGAGATGTTTTTTATTCTCTACACTGTCAGAGAGCAACAACATTTTCACTCTCTCCACATTCTGCTTCTGAAAAATGAAGGAAAAAGAATGAAATTCATTTCATAGAATCAAGTATAGCTATTGTTCTTGTGATTAGATGATACCTCATCCTTGGGATACATAAAAGGAAACTTGTAACTCAAAAATGCCGCAATTGAGAGAATGGGAGATAAACAACCAAATATTGCACCATGTAACATCATCTGCATGAAAGAAACATACTTGCAGGTGAATGGAAGCAGAAGCAAGTATTATAATTGCAGATACAGATTTATTTTTGAGTATGGTATTAAATTATTAACCACAGCATCTGTTTTAGGCATTGATAAAAAAACATTAATTTTTGTTTTTCCCTCATTACTCTATTAGTATTTGACAACCAAAATGATGAATGCAGCAAAACTACCAAGCATTGCCAAATTGCTATCTTGTATGCAAAGATAGTTTGGTTAGAATACCTTAGTCAACAATGAGGACCCATTGTGCATGGAGCCGAGACCAATAAATTATAGACATTATTCAGCATATCAAATATGGCCATGGCATTCTAAATGCCCAGAATTCACCTAGATATATACAATAAAGATCTTGTGCTTTCTAGTGTTGCTAAGAAAAATCACAATAGCAACACCTTCACAATCCCGCTCATACAAGAAAGAAAAGCACAAACCTTTCCAATCAAAACATCCACTGGAAGTTTTGCCAAATGATATCCAAGAGGTGTCAACTCCTCATCCCCTTCAAAGGCTCCAACCTGAAACAAATGCAATAAAAAAAATGGTGAATCAAAAAGACTGCAGAACAAATAGTAACAGAACTTGCATCACTTTAGTACAATATAATTGTTATCAATATCACTTCTAGTGACAATTTAAAGATCAGATCCCCAGATACATCATTAACAGATAACTAAGTTGACCATTTTTTCCTTAAATGCTTTACATTTAAATTGCTTCTTGCAGACATTAGACAAAATTTCCAATCGGTACCTTATATAACAAATTAATTGCCGAGGAAATAGCCTCCTCATGTGGTGGCTCTATGGCCTGAAAATCAGTATCAGTCAAATAGTTAACCCTCAATGCCTACTATTCTCGACTACAAAACCAACTCAAAAATCCATTATAGCTCCATAAAGGAAACATACTTTTTTGAATTAAAAAAATTAAAATTAGCAACTTCTTGCAGATAGATTAATATAGGAAGAAAAGCGGTGGAGAGAAACAAATACCTCCATCAGAAAGGATTTTATATTGCCAAGAGAAAGTGATTTTATTTGCAGACATAATTCTGTGAGTGGCATCCTCAACATCTCAGGCACCTTCATGATCAAATAAAATGAAGTTTACTGAAATTTGACTACAAGATACAACAGATGAAGTAACGCATGGTCATAAAAGTGAAGAATATTCAGGATGCATAGCCACAACCAAAAAGAGGAATGATGAGCATCCAGCATATTGACCAACCTAGTTTGCATATTTTGTTAACATGGTAAATTGCAACCATAAGTTCTATGTCTTCTAGGTGAGCAGAAACTCATAGCACTTATAAATAGATATATTGTTAGAAAGATCATTCCAAAATTTTCAGGCCAGGCAAAGCTTATTCTATACAATGAGGCACTTAAGGCCTAAGCTCAACCCACAACCTGAAATTACTGGCCCATTGATGGGCCTAACTGTTTGCTGTATCAGAGGATACTCATCTCATCTAACTAGCATTAAGTACGGCAGACCAATTCATTGATGAGAACATTATGGTAAAAAAATGAAACCCACTCAGCAGCAGGATGAACCTGAAAAGGGCGCATGAGCTTTTCAAATCTATGGCATGTGTACAAGGAGAAGCATATTCCTGGTTTTACACGGCCTGCCCTTCCTCGTCGTTGCTTTGCATTTGCTTGAGATATCCAATCTTCAAACATGCTCGTCATTTTCTGTAAAACAGAAATCTTCAGTAGAAAAATAGAACTGTAAAAAGGGAAGTGGAATTCTAAGAAAGGTTTATCAAATAGTAACTGCAACATCTAAGGATGTTAAAAGGAGATGACTCTCAAGTATTGTTAAAACCCATTATTATGCAGGTCGCAAAATTAAGTGTATCAAGTTTCCAAATATTATTTGCTCAATAAATTTAATCTTTTCTACCTGAAAATGTTAATTGCCAAAAAGAATTCCTGCCCTAAACAAATTCGTCTCCTCAACACTGGATTGCAATCAGTTTTAAACAAAATATCATAAGAAAGGTACAATGTCAAAAGTAGAACTCTAAAATGAATAGACAAATATCAACAAATAACTGCTACTGGTTCAAACTTCATGATATAAATGGGTGCTGAGAAAAATAAATGACCTTTTGGGGATCATAGCGGCTCTCTTTGTGCTTTCCAGTGTCAACCACATAAATTACATCATCAATTGTTATGCTAGTCTCTGCAATATCTGTCGCAATAATCACCTGCAATCAAGGAAAATATTTCTTAATGGATGAGAAAAGGAAAACTTAAAACATACACACACACGCACACATGAAAATTGAACTCATGCTGTAAATTTTGATCAGGAATAACAAGCTACCTTGCGTATATTTTGAGGTGGAGGATGGAACACCCTTCTTTGTTCTGCTGGTGCAAGAGATGAATGCAAGGGAAGAACCCATTCTGATGCAGTCCCACTAAACCTGAATGAAGCAGTTAATTTATCAACTAGCAAGTTAATTTCTCCAACTCCCTGTAAAAAACATTGCAAAGAAAAATTACAAACTCAAAAATTGAGAACTATTTTATTAACAGAAAACAACTGGATGGAAGAAAAAAATGAAGCATGCAGAAATTCATTTCAGAAATAAGCCCACAAAGGCAATATAGTATGACAGATAGGTGTTTCTATCAAGCTTACTGGAAGAAAGACGAGAATGGCACCAGGAGGGTGATTTTCATCAATATAGAATATCAAGTCTTCCAGAAGATCAAAATCGATCACATCTTCTTGTAAGTTCTTCTGCAATATGAGCATAAAATAGGCAATCATTAATATCTAGACATTAGAAAATACAAAGTGCCATTCACCAGCTGTGGGCAGACTGGAGAGACTCTGTGACTGATAGGAAAGTTATGGACCTGTTTGTATTGGCTTTACAGTGGGCAATCTGGTTAGAGAGAAACAGATGCATTTTTCAAAATAAACATGTCTTCAAACATTCTGTGACCCAGTCCATATCTCATATGTTATGTGATTGGGGCTTGGCTTGCTCTGGTAAACAGAACAAAAGGTTGAAATGTAAAATGCTAGAACTGACTTGTAAATGTTCCTCTATACATGCAGATGAACTGAAGCAAAAAAGGTGCAAGTCAGACGCTGAGCCGTGACTGACTGCCTATCTAGCTGCAGGAGAGAGTATAATTTTTTGTATCTCTCTTTATACATAGGTAGCAGCATGGGTGACTGGAAACTGTTCTTCTCTAAGCTTGTGGGATGGTTTTGTTTTGTTTGCTTTTGTAATAGATACAAACTGATTTACAGTTGTATCTTTATTCCTTGTCTTTGACAAGGCTATTAATGGTAAATTCCAGTTGCTCAAAAAAAAAAAAACAAAAGAAAATACAAAGTGGTATACAACAGTACTCACAAGATTCTGGCGTGTCCGTTCACTGTAAGACTCATAAGAACCAGCTATATAAAATGGATTGAGGTAGTCTTCAAACAGCAAAGTTTCATCACCCCAAGAAGATAAAACAAGATTCTTTTTCCCTCGATGGTTACTGACAGAACTAGCAACATGCTGTCACAAAAGCAATTTAGCCCAACACAACCAGTTGCACACATAATCATAGTTTTGGCTAAATGCATGATTTCATATGAGTGAGGTAGTCAAAACAACAAAACTTAACACAATAAGATAAAGAAACAATTGTCATGATAAGTTCAACATGTTACCAGGCAACATGGAACAAACAAAATGATAGTAAAATGAACATTTTCCAATCAGTTCAAGGTTTTATGTTGGACCATTTTATAAACAGATTAAGAGACATTGCTGAATGGTGAGCCATACACAATTTCTTTTTCCTCTTTCTCCTCTCTTTAACTTCTCATGTCATGATTTCCTCAATCCAAGAAAGATTTCCAAATAAAAGTCAAACATGCCTTAATAATTAAGAGATACAGATATTATTGAAATGTTAGTCCTATTTAGAAGGAAAAATTGTAAACCTTTGGTCTTGTGGAACCCTTGAATTTTCCAGATGCAAGAGAATCTGCAGGAAGGGCATAGTTGAGTGTTTCATAGACATCCTCAAGGAAATAGGTTGAAACTGGGTATGTTCTCCCTTCTGCCATGACTACAGGGCAATTTCCAAAATAGTTCGAGAACAAAGTTGAGTCAACAGTTGCAGACCTGAAATAAAAGCAAAAATTATATTAACCAAAAAAAGAATATTTACTATATTAGAACCGAAAGGAAAGAGGACGCCGAAAAAGCTGGAAGTACATGAGAATCACTTTCAACTTTTGCCTCTTTTTCAATAGGTGTTTCAATACAATCAGTAAGAAGTCCCCCTGAAAAAAGAACAACTGTTAGTTGCACATTGAAAGGAAATAGATATGTTTCCTTCAGAAAAAGAAAAATAAACATCAAAACATAAGCTGAGAAACAATTCAGTAGCCATCCTACGTCTGAAGCACTACTAACTATAGACATCAATATACAACTTCGTGAGTTCTCATGCATTAAGTAAGAGAATCATATATAGTTTAAGAATGAATAAGATAGTAGCGGAAGTTAAAGAATTCTAAGGCAGCCAATGATGAAGTTACTAGTTTCTAAAGAGATAATAAAGAACATCATGCATGTAATTAAACGCCTATGTAACGACAATAATAACAATAAACAAATACACTGTCTGCACATATAGTAAACTGAACAATCATACAAAAACATGTGTTTAGAAGTTAGAACAGGGACATCCTTCTAAACAGAAAGCATTCAAAGGAGTCCTCAATTAACAACCTTAATCCCACTGTCATGGAAGTTGAAAGATGGGGCAATAAAGTCACTACACAAACATTTTAAAACAACAAGGAGATCTCAATGTGTAGCACTTTAAGAATATGAAATGAAAGCAAATTCATTGTATTGATGACAAAAAATCCTACAAGGAATTCTTTTAGAATATGGAGGCCAAAATGATTCTTTAGTGTTTTCATAGTATCATTAAGTGTATTCATCACTTCTGCTTTTTACGTAGAAATAGAAAGGAATACAAGCAAAGTAAGAACTCCAGGAAACATGTATGAAAAATTGATATTCTAAAAGTAAGGCACAGTCACATTAATGAAAAAGTATGAATAATTGATAACACTAGAAACTGTTCAGAGTCAAAATACACATACCAAAAGAGAGCGTTCATGCACTTCATCAACTATTACATGAGTGACACCAACCAGATCTTTGTTCCCCTGCAACACATTTAACCAAAGCAGAAACTTTAACAAGATATTCACCGCTGCCAACTTCTGTCATTTGTCCTTTCAAAGAAAGGCTGATCAACCACTATCATTATAAAAACAAACCCCACAGAACAGTAAGAATAGGTTCAAATCTGAAAAAAGGGGAAAAACAAGGCATCCGAGAAGCAGTCAATGATGACTATCATGTATGGAATTGGAATTACATATATTGCACTAATAAAATTATCTCTGCCAAAAAATAAATCAAGTCCAAGTGAACTTGTCAAATGAAAAGCATTACTAAAGAGAAGGATGAAAAAATTAATTTTATATCAAAGACTAGAGTCTATCTCATCGAATAGAACAGCAGAAGTTGTAACCAGATGTAAACAGAAATGCATTTTGCCAACTGAAGATTACAAGGAAGTTTATGTAAATTGGAAGCTTACAGCGAGTTTCCTTAGAAGGATGCCAGTTGTGCAAAACAGAAGTTTCGTCCTCTCATTCCTAATTCAACAGTCAGCAAAACACAAATTGTAGGGTCACATTTCTGGTAATATACATCAACCAAAGCTAATATGAAACTACTACAACAGTAAGCATAAAAATTAAGAAACTTCAAATAGTGTCAATATACATGAGAAGATACTTTGGCTATAACCCAGCTAACTAGGAATGTAGAACATAGCAGTCTTTTCGTAATCTGATGAAATTCAGAATCAAGGACTATGTGAATGACTACACTGATAAAAAAAGTATCCTTCATCTATCTGTCTGTAGTTCTATCAGATACAAAAAGTATCCTTCATCTATCTGTCTGTAGTTCTATCAGATACATCCTCATTAAATTATCTATTATCTCATAAGGTAATGACAAGATATGAAAACCAATTGCATCATAATATTACATATATATTACAGAAGCAGAAACTATTGCAACTAAAAATAGTCCACATAAGTGTTCATATTGACCTTCTCTTCTTTCCTCCACAGTACTAGTCTAGCTCACATCTTGTCATCCGTCAATAAAACATTGCCAACCATATCTTCTCTGCCACAATTTGTTGTTGTAATATTCTTAACAGAAATGACGGAGACACTTAAATTGGATTCTTTGAATAAACCCTCAAGCTGTTCTGAAATTTATCTCAAAGATTAAATACTATTTCACTTCCATTGGCACCACCTAAAGAACATAACATATATGGTTATGATATTTGATTTTTTTTTCCAGAAGTCTACAATATTAAATTTCAAGACCAAAACTATATGACCCACGCTACAAATGTGCCTGTCTTTGGTCAACTTTGAGTTTTGATACTTGCAATATGATCTAGAAAACTTTGTTGGCAGAACTGTTTCATGATATTTATTCCAATGATATCTGCTTAGAACAATGCAGCAGCATGAAAACTTCATCACCTAGCACTATCAAGGCGAACTTGAAAGCCAACCAGTGAACCATCATGACCTGGTGATGGTTCACAGCGCTCATCTGACACTCTTTCTGCAACAGAAATAGCCTGCAAAAAAGCAAAAAGGTTGACACTAATATCTGACCTCTAATGACAATATATTGTAGGCAACCCATAAAGGTGCAATGCAATTGTGCGCACACACACATCAATATATACATGGGCTTAAAGTTAGTGTAAACCATTCAAATTCAACTATTGCTCTATTGAAAACAATAATAAGAAAGCTTTGTACTCAAGCCAACAAAAGTACAAATAAGAGTTGACAGCTTTTAAGAAGAGAAGGCAAAATTATAGGCAATTTTTGGGCTAGTGTTAACTTATAGCTAGAAAGTTATAAACTAATCTATCAAATGCATGTATATGTTTACCAGCCTTTACCAGAAATGAAGTTCACTACTAACAATGTTGTTGCTCAGAATATAATCAACCAATATCAAAGGGAACAAACATTGAGACTGCCTAGGAAAATACGATACCACTTCATGAAAAATTCCACAGATTGAATTTTATATGAAACGTATTATGAAACGTACTTATGCAGACATTCTCATATAAAAAATAGATGTTTCATGTTCAAACTATACTCACTTCAGGAAATGACCTAAAGATAACATCCAGAAGGATGCAAAACCTTTGCTTGTTAACATGGTTTACAGCCAACACGGTCACCAGGTGTTGTGAAAGCAATTGTGGAAAAGATATGTACCGCTATTCTCCTCGGTTGTGTGCACACAATACTACAGCATCCTCCTTGTCCTGATTCAATCATGTCATCCAAGATAAATTGGGGAACCTACAAATGTGAACCGATTTGACATGAGCAAAGACTTATTGCCAAAGGGAGCATAAAAAACTGTGATGGAATGAAAAAAAAAAAAAGAATTGCAGACATTGAGATCTCAGAACTCATGAGGTTTTCCTAAATCCATCTTTGAGTTCTGCTTAGACTAATGGTATACAGTCAGGAATCTATCCTTCTTTCTCCTGCGTGAATTAGATGAAATAACATTTGACTAATAAAACAAATTAGATTGTACAGTGGAAATTGTCAGCTCAAGCATCAAGAGCATTTAGGGCTGTTTAGGAACAAGTAGTATATCCAGGGCGATAGCTTTACATCCTCTTGAGAAAGACAACAAAAGGATGCACCATAACTTGGTAGGTCAGTTCCAATGTTTTACTGAATCAGATATCTGTGAAACAGGATCAAATAAGTGGAATAGATTCAACATTGACCAAATTCAGATGATACTTAAAATTTAATACGATGGCAATTTAGTTCAGGGGTAACCAGTGATCTGGCCCTCATCCAATCTGGATTGGTAAGTATTTATATAAACAACAGTATAGTGTTTGAGCATTTTCTGTTTCTACTTCACTACTAAGAAAAGGCTGCAACTGTTCCAGTTCAGAGTTGGCCTCACATTTAAAGGACACTGGAAAAGATGTAGGAAAGGTGATCCTGATGGTTTCAAGTGGATAAACTCTACCAAATGCATTTCTAAGCAACAAAATCAGTGACCTGGGCAATCTTTCTGTAAATTACAGTGAACATTGATATCAATATAAATGTCCCATAATATACCTGTGTTGTTTTCCCACAGCCTGTTTCTCCGCAAACAACAATTACATCATTCTCACTGAGCAACTGTAAAATATGAATCTTCATTTTAGCTATGGGCAGATGAGCTCTAGCTTCCAGCATTACCTGAAAAGTGACAAAAATATAAAATGAAGTTAGGCCTATAATTTTCTAACAGGTTAGGCAAACAAATTAAAGAATACAATTTGTCGTTGCGGCACTTTCCAACTGAATTAGTGTTTGGCATATTTGGCCATAACAGCATAAATCAGCAGCCAGAATGAGGGTATTATCAGTGTATCATTGACTGATTCAGAAACTTTCAGAACATCAATGCAGCCAAAAAAACCTGGGATTAAAGAAGCCAAATAACTGAGAAAAAGAATACCCTGTATTTGGGGAGCTTCATTTTGTCCTTCAATTCTTGTTTCAAAAAGTTGCTCTCCCTTTGTTGATGGTTAGATAAACCTGTCATACAAAAGCATGTCACTGTAAAGAGAAGAAAATAACAGAACTACAATTTATCGAATCAGTTTGAGCAATTTAGAAATACAAATGGCTTATCTGAATAAAGCTATTTCAGTAATGCATCTTAATCAGCAAAAGGCAAAATATAATAATCATAATAATTATAATTACCAGAATTAGATACTGATGTGTTCTCGGTGTGAGGTTTTGCATTGATTATATTTTGCGCTTCCAAAGACAGCCCAAGAGCTGGAGTGATAGTGGAATCTGAAGAAACCATGGGCTGAGAAGGATCTTCCTTCATTAATGAATTCACAAATCCTGCCCTACGAGTATTCACACTATCTTCCAATTTTGATGACAGCACATCTGCAGAGCATAATTTTGAAAAAAGAAAGAAAAAATTTGTAAAAATAACATAAATTTCAGACAAGATGAACGGAAGTGAAATCAAGTGAAAGATAAAGGAAAAAGCATCCTCGCTTGATTTTGTACCTTCATCTTCCTCCAATTTTGTAACCAACAAGGAGTATGGTTCTATAAGCATTTGTCCCAGTGGAATATCAGGAAATAGTCGAAAGAGCGCAAAAGCTGCTACTTTGTTCTGTGCATCCTGCATTTCCAGTATCAAAATCTATAAACTGCCAACTTATATGAAAAACAATTAGAGATTATCAGATCCATAATGCTATGTGGATTCTATATTCTTTCTTCTTTAATGAAAGAATAAGAACCAATGATAGGTGACTCACACAGTGATAACGTTCCTCTACTATTAATAATCTGTAGGTTGCACTTTACAAATATCAAATACAAATGTTGCAGCAACTTCAAACACAATGATGGTAATATTTAATCCACAAGATAACCTTTCACCTATCAAATTCTTTCCAAAACAAAATTGATCCATAAGCAGAAAAGGATTTACATGTCAAGTGTAAAAGCTAAGGCAATGATCCAGCACCATCATATTTTCAAAGTTAACAAACCCAAATAAAATTTCTTAAGCAATGTATTCTGTGACATGAACCATCAATTACTAAAATTACTCATTAGCGTCCGTTACAACAATTATGGCAGATGTGAAATAGTATACCTCAACAGATCCAAAGGGTTCATATTGATCTGGAAGTTGGAAGGTGATCAAGCCGCCAGCTTTCCTGCTCTTACCTCGCCCAGCAGCTGTGCGCAATACACTTGCAGCATAAACAAATTCATTTTTTATTTCATGTAATTTACTATATGTTGGTGCCTCCCAGCCTAGCCTTTGGCACAACTTTTGAAGCAGAGCCTTTGGTTTCATTCGTAGATCCTCCTGACACAAGTATAAACATATAAACAGAGAAAATTAAAAATAGGCATCATAAAAAAGATCATAACTAATACTGAAGTAAATATAGGGCTCATTCCAAGAACATTCAGATTGTTTGTGCAAACTATCAGAATAAAACAATGGGATTCATCTTCAAACAACAAAGTTCCAACTGCACTGAGAAACTCATGATCAAAATATCAGAGTATGTTGCATGGTACAGGAACAGAAAGCTAAAAAAATCAAGCTACCTTCTTCCATATGTCTTCTATGTTTACTAAGGTAGACCCATAAGCAAACTGAAGTGATTTCTCCCTTTTTTTTAGTTTGGATACTTCATGAGGTAATGCTCCACCAGAAGAAAAATCTTCAGAAAATAGATTATCAAGTTCTATATCTTCAGGCTCCTCATTTCCTTCTGTGACCTTGGAAGTATTACTTTCAAAAAGATTAGCAGCAGAGTCTCTGCTTTCTGAGCAGGAATTGTCACATTGATCCATAGTGACAATTGGCTCACCATCAGGTGCTGTAAAATCAGGCCAATTAACTTCATTGCCTTCTGCATTCGACTTATTTGATCCATGAGGCACAGAATCACTTGACATCTCCTCTGAAGCTAAGCTAGGATGGCCTTCCTGCAACTGTGAGACTAAAATTTCATCTGATAGACCTGCAGAAAATGAAACAGTGTAGCACCAGGTTAGTCTGAAACCAAAGAGGTAGAATAAAACGATGCTAGGTTGCACAAAAATAACCTAGAGCTGACATTTCTTGTTTGAGTTTGCTGATCACATCCCCATAATATTCCTGCTTCTTCTTATCACCTTGCTGTTTAGCTAAAACTGCTTCAGACCTAGCCTGCTGATATTCTTTTGCAATCGAAGCAGCACGAGAGATAGGATCAACCTCCTGTAATGATAGATGAATTTGGTCACAAAAATCAGCAGCTGCAAAAAAGTAAGGTTCAAAATTTCAAGGGCCTTCATGAATATTGGAGTGCCCTGCGATTTTTTGTGCAGTTTCACATCAAAAGACAGAAATCCATCTAAAGCAAATCCAAATGCTCTAATAGTTCACCCAGACACCCACAAGAATAATTGCTCCAATTTTTATGAAAGGAATCAATGACTCCAGAAGAATGCCAGCAAAGCACATTCAAGTTACCTCTTCCTCTTGTGACATCTCCTCATCTTGTTCCATGTACTGACGTATCCAGTCTGCCTGTTCTGATTTCCCCAGTTCCACCGACAACTCATCTCGGCGCTCTTTAACTCGTATTGATCCCCTAGAAAGCTCATCCCTCCCATGGTCCAATTGACGTCCCTGAGGAACCCAATCCTCTCGAGCTCTAGAAAGAACTCTAATTGATGTTCCTGCACCTGCACAAACAAGTTTTAATGTAATCAAGCGCAATCTTATTGTCCCCCCCCCCCCCCCCCCCCCCCCTTCGACGTAGAGGAAAACATGCTCCCCCCAACCGTGCCATACAGTAAAAAAAAAGCAGACAAACATATTCAAATGAAATGCCCTCATCCATCAATGTTCACTTTCTAGATTATGAGATAACATTATCTGCTCTCCGTTTAAGTACTTCTCTACAGCCTAAACAAATAGGAAAAAAGAGATTATAACAAGATAAAATGGCATCATTGCAACAGTACATGTTCAACAACCTCTTCATATCTGAAACAAATGGGTAAGGAAAGATAAACCAAGAAGATAAATCCACAAAACTACAATGCGAAAAACAAGCATCGAAGATAAACCTTCAGCTCCAGATGTTGAAGCGCCACTCGAGAACTTGTGCGGAAGCTCATGCCCAGGAATGTTCAAGCACAGCCAGTCCAGAGCGCTCTCAAACCTAGCACCCTCCTGTAGTTAAATCGATCAAACAGAACAACAACAACATCATCGCATATAATTTTTTACTTCCAAAACAAAAGAAAAGAGCAGAAGAAGACATTGAGAGCGGAGAGGGCGCGTTCGATCTGGTCATCGGAGAAACCCTCCAGGGAGAGCTTGTCGTAGACGGCACGGAGGCGCTTCGCTTTCTGGGTCTTGGACTCTGTGTCGGCGGCTGTCGGCGGCGCGGGGGCCGGCCTCTCAGTGTTGAGGAGGAGGCGGCGAAGGCGGCGCTCGTTCTCAGCCGAAATCTGGAGCTTGGGGGAGGGCTTGGCATCACCGGAGGTGTTGGTTTTGGGGGGCTTGGAGGTGGCGGATCGGGAGCTCGCCGGTCTCTGGTGCTGCTGCGGGTTCTTGTTCTTCTTCTTGGGAGCCATTGTTTGAGAGAGAGAAGAAACCCGACCGAGCGAATGTTAATATAGCACGATCGATCACGAATGTCACCGAGTGGAACCCGAAATGGCTTCGATTTTTCTTTTTATTTTTTTATCCTTTTTTCCTTTGGATCTTTGCATAAAACCCCTTCTTGTTTTTGAAAAACCACCTTATTTTGAACCGTTTGCAAGAAACTTCCAAAAAATAAAAAAGCAGTTGTCATTTGACCGTTAAAAATAGATTCTCCAAAAACATAACCGTTTACAAGATTCTCTTGGGAAAAATTCACCGTTGCATTACAGGCAAAGATCTTATTTTTGAAACGAATATTACAGTTAATTATTTTATCAAAAAGTAAATAATTTATTATATAATTCTATTTTTATGTGAATCTTATTTAATGTAGCAATCATACTAGATTATGTTAAACAATATAAAATTCCTTTCAAAGAAACAAAAAATGAAATATAAAAAAGGTGTGTCCAAATGAGGGGTCATTTTATGAAAACTAAAAGCCTGGGTGTTATTTGTAAATCTTTAAAATCATATTTTATTTTAATAATTTAAGAGGAGAGTTGTTGGCAAGGAATGATCTTACTTATGGTAAATTTTAAAAAACTTACACTAATTAAAATATTTAAAAATATTAAAATTTTAATTTAATGTTATCTATCAAATTAATATAAAAATAAATTTTTTATATGATTTTGAATGGGATAACAAAATAGATTCTAAATTTCTAATTTCATAATATGAACAACCGATATTTTATATAAATTGAGATAAAATAAGTTATTTTATATTAATTAAATAATTATATGAACTAAAATTAAATAAAAAATAGTTTATTTTTAAATATTAATTTAATCAATAGAATTGAATTGAATTAAATATTTTTAAAATTATTTTAATCAATAATTTTTTGAAAATGTATACTACAAAATAAGTAATTTTTTATTAATAGAAATGAAATAGTTAATTTTTCACCAATTTGTGATAAAATAGGCCATTGTTTTGATAAAAACTCTTTTAAGTAAAATTCTCGGGGTGTTATGCAAAAGCCCCTTGATGAAATCACGAAACCGTCGCAGACCCCTAAACCAGCTCGCGATGCAGCCGTCGCCTTCCGCGTTCGACTCCCACCAAACTTCTTCCCGTTAGTCCTGGTCCTCCCTCAACAAATCCGGCGGATGTTGCTGCCGCCGCTGTCGAAGCCGATCATCACCTTCGCCATCCCGATGCTGGCCTTCACCCTCGCCCTCCTCCTTCTCTCCCAGCTTCTCCAGTTCCCCTCCATCTCCTCCCAAGTCCCGACCTCCAACACCTCCTCCTCCCCAAACCCTAACTCCCCCTTCACCGATCTCCTCTCCGCCTTCGCCCTCTGGGACTCCCACGTCGGCTGCTCCCGCTTCCGTGCCCGCTACGCCGACTGGAAGGGGAATGCGTCGGCGATCCAGGATTTGAACGGCCTGAGCTGCGATGGAATCCGGGAGAAGCATGTGAGCGTGCTCGTGAAAGGATGGACTTGGATTCCGGACAATTTGGATAATTTGTACTCCTGCCGGTGTGGGTTGAGCTGCTTGTGGACCAAGTCGCTGGCGCTCGCCGATAAGCCTGATGCACTGCTGTTCGAGAACGTCATGCCTCCTTCGATGGTAATATTTCTTTCTCGGATTTTTTGCAGATCTAATAAGTTCCTCTTTTTTGATGTTCGTTTGGTTGTTCGAACTGGAAAGATGCGATCTTTTATATTATTGCGGTATGAAGTCAACTGTTATCTCCCATTTGGATTTGGGATTCTATCTTGATGGCAATGTCTTTTAAATTTTGAAATGAAAGTAACTCAGCTTACAAGTGATAATATTGAGCCAAAATTAGTGTCTTTTTCTCTGGAGTTCAAATAACCATATAAATGGCAAATGTCAAATTTTTGTGAACACTTCTGTGCTCAAATGCATCTGCAAAACAAGAGTGTTTGAGTTCTGTACTAAATTAGGATGCAATCTGTTAAAGATCCGGCTGAGCCTGTCATGCAAGTTTATCCTTCTTGATGGCAATCTATTAGGGATTTTTGGCCTGTTCACAAGTTCGCTTTGCAATAGTATCTGCTTTTTGTAATATTCTTGTTGACTACTAACTCACCTGGTTGCTATTAGAGACGGAATGGTGAGCCTCTTCGGGTTTACATGGATCTTGAAGCTAGCAGGAAACCATCAGGCTTTGAGGACATATTTATTGGTTATCATGCAAAAGATGATGTTCAGTCTACATATGCTGGGGCGTTGTTCCATAATAGTCGCAACTACCATTTATCCACTCAAAAAAGAAATGTGAGTTTTTGTCTGATTGTCTCCTACTTCTCATAGTATTTAAGCCTCTATTTCATTATATTCATATCTATATTCTCAAGAGTTTCCATTTATTTTCATGGGTGCACGCCCTGACAAGTTTTATGACAATATAATGTCAAATGCATATCACTTGGTAAGAATTATCATCATTTCAGGGATTAGTGTTTAATTGATTGAGCATGTCTTCCCTGAGAAGTGCTTGATATTGGTCAGGTTGGACAAATCATGACTCAGATATGCATATGAGTCTGTGGATGTATATATATATTGTCTAGCAATACAATTTTCCTAATCTTAAATTTAAAAACTAACCATTTTAAAAGATAGTCTCTTAGGATATTTCTATGTATTAATATACAAACTAATTTTAATAAAACAAAGCCAGTTATTATAGTCAACAGGAAATTGCATTTTGTTTATTCATAAATATTCAATAGTTCACGAGTGATGTCAACATAATAAATATAATGCGCAAATTGTTGGGACTTTTTTGAAATTTAATATGAGTTAATTCTGACTCATTGGAATGAGTCAACCTCGATGATTTTTCCAACCTTGATTGGCCATCTAAATACTTCTATTAATCACATTTAAGAAGCAACAACCTTAAAGTGTTTATATGAACAATGATATGGTCCGAATTCTATGGTCATCTAGTGATTTAGTGGCTGAAAAATGTACACCTTCTTGGTTCTGAATAATGTAATGTCCTTCTTGAATAGAATGTTGGCATACATGGATGCGGTTTTCTGTCATTTTAGACAGTATATTGCCCTGCATGCTGTCTCCAGTGCCTAGAAAATTGTTTCACTTTACTAGTGTTAGGTGCCCACAGTTGATTTTGAGGGATAAGATGGTTGCATGCTTGCTAGATAATACCATGTCCCTCAGTTTCTCAAGGACTTTTCTTCAAATAGGAGTTAAACAAGTTTCATCACATTGCTTTTCTCAGGACACTCTTGTGTATTGGTCATCTTCAAGGTGCCTCCCTCAAAGGAACAGCCTTGCCAAGAGATTTCTATCCCTGGTTCCCCACCACTCCTTTGGCAAGTGCTTGAACAATGTTGGGGGCCTTGACACCGCACTGACCCTTTACTCTAAATGCTCCAACAATGACGACGGTACTCTGCACTGGTGGGACCATCTACACTGTGCCATGTCACATTACAAGTTCGTCCTTGCCATCGAAAACACTATGACCGAAAGTTATGTGACAGAGAAGCTCTATTATGCTTTAGATGCAGGATCCGTGCCTATCTATTTTGGTGCACCCAATGTATGGGATTTTGTTCCTCCAAATTCCATTATAGATGGGTCCAAGTTCAGCTCTCTCCAGGAATTGGCTTCATATGTACAGAGAGTTGCAAATGATCCTGTTGCTTATGCAGAGTACCATGCTTGGAGAAGATGCGGTGTGCTGGGAAGCTATGGTAAGGTCCGTGCAGCTAGCCTGGATACATTACCATGCCGGTTGTGTGAATCTGTTAGCAGAAAAGGTGGGAGGGACGCAAGAACATTTTGATGTTGCTTCTGTTTGGCCATTCTTTCCGGAAGATTACCATTTGTGTGAGGTTAACAATGGTTGTTGGTTGTGGTCCCCTTCTCATACGGATCTGTTTAAATGCCATAGGAAATGGGGCATTAGTTACTCGAAATATGATTCTTCAAATTAGTTGTCTGATGGAAAACAGGGAGATTTCAATGGATGTGGTCAGTATATGTAAGAATCTCACAGTCAAAAAGAAAATTTCATCTTTATTATCTCTGATTTTAGCAGAAAACAAGAATTGCTCCTGACTAGTGTTTGAACGGAATTGCACATATTGTTGGCTTAAAAAAGAATTTAAAAAAATGGATCGAATACATTGTTTTTGGTGGTGTTCTGCAGGATTGTTTGTTATATTTTACGTATGGTTTGATTCGGAATTAAAATTAGTTTTTAAACTAATATTTTTTATTAAAACTAACGTTTTAATAATTTAAAATTTAAAAAATTATTTAATTTTTTAAATAATTTAATTTAATAATAATGTAAAATAAATAATATTAATTTTTTTTAAAAAATAATTTTAAAAAAGACTGATTCTGATCCGGATCTTTTGAGGCAAGCAAGTAGAATTATATATTTGAAATATTCTTGTATATTTTATTTTTATTTGTTTGTGAAATGAAGTTCTCTCTATTTTGTTACAGAGAACTCCATATCACAAAATAATAATAATAATAATAATAATCGCAAAAAAAATAATATTCCGAAATGGAGTTCTCTCCTGAAAAATTCAGATAAAACTTATCCTCGTTGATGCCTTTTAGGATAATTGCAAACAAAGTCCAGAAATCTATCTTAATTACAAAAGTTCTCTGACCTCTCAATATTTACAAATTTATCTTCGACAGATTTAAGTCTACACATATGGTGAAATGACTTTTCACCCTTCCTCTTTCCCTCTCCGCCAACCTGAAGATGGTGCCACTAGAGAGAGGGAAGGGTGGAGATGTCGAAGGGGGAGGAGAGGGAGGGATCGCGGGCGGAGATGAAGCACAGGGATTGAGGTCCGTTCGGGCGAGAGGGAGAGGAAGCGATGGAGGTGACAGACGAGACCGCCGGCGGTCGAATAGAGAGGAGAATGTTAGCGTTCCGGCGACGAGGACGGACCTGGATCCGATGAAACTAGCACCGAATAAGGCCGATGTCAGCAGCGCGTGGTCAAGATCGTGGATGGAGATCAAGGCCAGAGTCGGGAACTCCACGAAGGCGGTCGGGAAAAAGCGGAGGCCGGAGAGGAGCAGCAGCGAAAGACGCCGGAGACGGAAGCGGCGAGCTCGGCGCCGCGAGGGAGATGAGTGGAAGGAGGGGTAAGAAAGTCATTTCGCATAAATTTAATTTGGTTTATTTCATATTTGTGAAAACTCCTTGGTTTATTTGAGATTGCACAAAACTCCCTCCAGTCGTATCGTTATTGCAAATATGTCCCTATGAACTTTCATATTTTGGAAGACAAACAACTTTTAAAAATTTGCATTGAAGTCCTCGTTAATGAAGGACTAAATTGCAGATATTGAGAATCGGGGACTGATCTATAGCTAAAGAAATGTTGAGGGACTTCTTTGCAGTCCACCGTAACGTAAGGCGAAATTTGAAATTGTCTGGCAGTTAATCCAATCCAAGAAAATCCTCAACACTCTGAATTTTTTCAAATCGACAATGATGGAGAATTTCAAGGAGTTGTTAACAAACTATAATCCCTTTATTTATCCGCCATAAGAATGGACGATTCGCACAGCATATTGGAAGGAAAAGAAACAACATCGTTTACTGAGTCAGTAAGAATTTAGTTATTTGCAATTCTTCATATTGTTAGCTCATTGCTTTTCTGCGTTAGATAAACTGAACTGGCGCAATAAGAAGCAAAATGGGAATGAGATTGATAGCATTGAGGCTACTGTTAATCTTGCTGCTGCTTGTTTTCTTGCCTTGCGAGGTTAATGCAGAAACAAAAAGTCATCAGTTCACCGTGAGCAGTTTCAGTTTTTGAGTAAAATTGTGTTTTTGCTTGTATTGCGTTTGTTCATAATCTTTTGTGTTTTTTTTCCTACTAATGGTTGTTAAATTGTGATCACAGGTGCAATCATCTTCTTATACTCGGTTATGCACAATGAAGAACATTCTCACAGTGAATGGACAGTTTCCAGGGCTGACTCTTTGTGCTCGAAATGGAGATACTTTGATTGTTAAAGTATATAACCAGGCAACCAAAAACATTACAATCCATTGGTAACTCTCTCTAGCTCAGTTCTTTTTAGTACTATTTTCATTGTGTAATATTTTCATTGTGACTCTTCTATGGCACATATTGCAGGCATGGAGTGAAGCAACCAAGGAATCCATGGTCAGATGGGGCTGCACATATAACACAATGCCCCATCAGACCAGGTCAAAACTATACCTACTGGTTTCACCTCACTAATGAAGAAGGTACTCTCCAGTGGCATGCACACAGTGGAGTCACTGGAGTGACAGTTCATGACTCCATTCTCATCCAACCAAAGCTCGGGTCCTCATACCCTTTCCCTGAACCTCATGGAGAGATTCCAATCATACTTGGTATGGAACTTTCTGAAGTTCCTTGTGATACAGTTTTTACATTCAAGAAACTATATGAAATGCATCAAAATGTCATCTTATGTTTTAACATAAGAACAAAGTATGTAATTTCTGCCTTTTTCCCCCAATGATGTGTAACAATGTTGAATTGAAGTACAGGAGAGTGGTGGAACAAAGATGAGATGGAAATCTACAGAAATGCACTCAGAACAGGAGGTGATCCCCTTCAGTCTAATGCTTACACCAGTAATGGCCAACCTGGCCACCTCTATCCTTGCTCCTCCTTGGGTATCAAATCTCATACCGACCCCCTAACTCACCACTCATTTTCTGCACAGATATTTTCAAACTGATAGTGGACTATGGCAAAACCTAACTTCTCCATGTCATCAACATTGCACTTGAAGAGCAGCTCTTCCTTGCTGTGGCCAAGTACTGTCTTACCTTGGTTGGGATTGATGGGAGCTATACGAAGCTGCTTGTCAGACTACATAATGATCTCTCCAGGGCAGTCAATGGATGTCTTACTGGAAGCTGATCGGTATCCTGATAACTACTACATGGCTGCTAGGCCTTATGACAATGGAATGGGAGCTATAAGCGACATGCGCAAAATGCAACACAGCAGTAAAACAACAGTTATGAACATGCCTCCAATGAACCCTGGTGCCACCTCCAATGGACATGCCTCCGATGGCCCCCATGCTGCCTTTGCCACCTCTGATGACACCAAAGAATCCGGAAATGCCTCCAATGCCTCCAATGAATGCTCCCATGATGGCCAATATAACAACAACAACAGCCATATTGAGATATAGTGAAGCTTCATCTGAGAGCAGGCTATATCCTTCAATGCCAACTTTGCCTTCCTATGCAGATTAGCAGATCATGAACGCCAGAGCAAGGCGCCCAAGCATGTAGAGCATTTGTTCTTCACTTTCTCAATGCATCTGCAAGCAGGCAAGGATAAAACAGAATGCAACGGGCCAATGGGCATAAGGAACTCAGCTAGCATAAACAATATAAGCTTTGTGAACCCCTCAGTGGACATTCTCAGCTTACTATTATGGAATTCATGGAACCTATGAAGAGGACTTTCCAAGCCAGCCACTGAAGAAGTTTGACCATACCGGCGTGGGGGTAATGGAGGACCAGGCGGTGGCATAGTTTGGCACCGAGGCGAAGTCTTGGAGTACAACAGCAGTGTTGAGCTTGTTGTGCAGGCAACGAGCCTGGTGATGAGGGAGAGTCATCCATTGCATCTTCATGGGCACAGTTCCCATGTGGTTGGGTGGGATGTGGGCACTTTGACCCGCTAATGGACCCAATGTGGTTCAGAATCTGATTGATCACCCAAAGGCTTCCATGTCCATTGTCCCCATGAATGGATGGGCTGCAATCAGATTCAGAGCTGATAACCCTGGTATGTCTGAAGCTGAAGTTTTTAGTTTAGTTTGATTAGAGCACATTTGTTTCATGAATTTTATTTGATTTTTGCAGGTGTTTGGATGTTGCACTGCCACTTTGAGCACCATTCGGGATGAGCATGGTGTTCATAACAAAGAATAGTGCAAGCCTTGACGCTCATCTTCTTGATCCACAGCAAGATCTGCCGACTTGTTGGTATGCTTTGCATTTTTGCATTAGGATGGTAGACAGCAAACGATGCTGAGAAGGAACTCTCTGTGTTTGTGTGGGAGAAATCTGGACTCATAATTTTATTGAGCTTCTGTCTCACAATATTTGATTAGCTTTAGGTAATTAACAACTAATTTCTAGCAGCATAACAATGATTTTTGTAACAACAATGGAGCCAATTGATTGCTCTGTTTGTCACAAGTCAATTGTAACAGAAACAACTAACCAGAACACCAGTACAAAGAAACAAAAGGAGGGAAAAAAAATCAGATGTTTTATAAAGGGTTTCCTGTTCTTTCCACACAAGCTTCTGGTACGCTAAAATGTGCCCGGGCTGCACCACTCTGGAACTCGTGGTATGCATAATCCCGCAAAGAAACAATAATCACGAATCTGTTTACACCTGAAATCAGAAAAAGAAAAAAAAGGTTTGCAGAGTTTGTAGCACTTGCAGGATGCATCCACAATGCAATGACATCGAGAAATTTCATAACGAACACAAGCTGCTTCCATCAGTCTCAAGTCTGCATTGGAATTCAACAGTAAAGCTAAATCAGCAACATACTCCACATAACATAACAGACATGACAAACAAACTCTCTTGGAGAAAGAAATAGAAAGAAATAAGCAGTAACGTCTAATTATACACCATATAAACACATAACCCTAATTTAACTTGACTAGGGCAAATTTTGTCATAACATGTTTCCATTGAAAGGTGACGATTAGAAATTTCAAGATGATTCATTCTACATAAGTTACAGGGACCATAACAAAATTGAATATTGCAAAGTACAAAATTTTGGAGAGTAACATTAGTTTGGAGAGCTCAAAGTCTTCCTGAATTCCTAGGAACATGTTAAAGTTTTGCGAACTAGCAAGACTGAAACACTTTTGCAGACAACCTCAGTAACCAGCTTCATCAGCTAACAATAATAAGAACCATCGAGCAAAATGGCATTTTGATTCAACTTTAAGACCAGCAAATTCCTTTATCCATTTCAACACAAATTAAAGAAAGCTTCATTATTGTCAGACCTCAATTCAGGATAACAAACTGCGAAAGAAGAAGCATGGAGCACCAATTCCAAATTCAAAACCCCAAGCTTTCAATGAGAAAATCTTCATATGATTATCGAGAATTAGCAAGACGATACCTTTCACTCATCTCAAATGCGGGTGCAGGAAGGATCAAAATCGTCCGGCGCCACCTTGGCAATCCATGTGCTCAGGCTCTTCTTCACCTCCCCATGATTAACATACGCGAGCTCATACATGCTGCACAAGTTCATCACCAGCGTCTCGTTCACTGCCGCTGTCGGCACTCGCTCCAGCGCCCCCTCCAGCAGCTTGATCGAATCCGACAAGTCCCGCGAGTACATCAAGCACAACGCCTTGTTGTTCACCGCCACCACGTCGCCCGGATCCCTCTCGATGCACTTCTCGTACTCCCTCACCGCTGACACAAAGTCTTTGACCACCAAGAACCCTAGGGCTCTATTCCTCGCCGCCAGATTCTCCATTTCCACTCCGCGCCCTTCCACGAGCTTATCCACCCGCAAAAACGTCGCCTTTGCGCCCTCCAGGTCCCCGATCTGGAGCTGGATGTAACCGAGCTTGGAGAGGAGGACGGGATTGGTAGGATCACGCTCGAGTAGCTCGCGGATGTGGGCGAGAGCGACGTCAAACTCGCGGTGGGCGAAGTGGTTGCAGCAGAGGACGGAGATTAGGAAGGACTCTCTTCTTCGCCAGTGGTCGCCGCCGCCAGCGGCGATCCGGCGGCGGACGAGGTTGAGGAGGGAGTAAAGGCGATCCAGGGTCTGGGGCCGGTCGCCGATACGCTGGGGGAGGTCGGCGTGGAGGTAGCGGAGTGCGAACGGAAGCATGGAGCCCTTCCTGCCCGGGTAGGCTTCAGGGTAGGATTCGTAGCGGAAGCGCGGGGAATCGAAGGGATCAGCGTCGCCGGCGGAGGAGGCGGTAGTGGTGGTGGCATCGGGGATAAGGGATTGGACAAGGCGGAGGGATTCGGGGAAGCGGCGGAGCTTGAGGAGAGCGAGGATTTGGAGGGAGAGGTGGGAGAGGTGGTGGTGGGGGAGGGAAGGGAGGATGGGGCGGGAGCGGGAGATGGCGTCGAGGAGGGCGCGCCATTGGCCGCCGCCGGCGAGGTCGAGGAGGGCGTCGGCGTCGAAGCAGAGGTCGGAGAGTGTGGTGAAGCGAGCGGAAGAGGAGAGGGGATCGGATGTGGCCGGGGTCAGGGTTTCTCCATGGACCTCTGCTCCCCGATCTGGATCCATTCTTTCCGAGCTGCCTTGAAGCGAATGCATTTCACGAACTCCCGATATCTTATGGGCTCTCATTAGCCCTATTATGAGATTTTAATTGAATAAAATTTAAAATTAATATATTAATCGCAAAAAATTTCTAGTTTTCAGTTTTGAGCAAATTTTATATTAAAAATTGTGAGATTTTAATTATATGATTCGTAAATTAATATATTGATTATATTAAAATTTTAAATTAGCAAATTATCTGCAGATTTGAGCAAATTTGATATTAAAAATTTAAGATCGACATGTGACGCTGCACAACGCAATTGTACATCTAGACATATTACACCAATGATTTGACAAAGCCCGAGAAAAAAGCCAGTTGCCTGAATCGAAATCCAGATCACAACCCAAGAGATCACAAAAAGGGTTACATACACAGGAAATGTCAAGCAATTCAATCTAGCTGACAGTGCGTTTACAATCTCTAAAAGCAAGCACCAGATCGTTGCTTCAAAGCTTCAAACACTACATGCCAAATAAATTATGTAGACCAGAGGAAAATTGTGCAGGATAGACATTAATATACACAATATACTGATGCTTTCTCCTAGGATCAGCGTGCTTAGCTCTGCAGAAGGAGTTCGTCGAAGTTCCAGTCTCGAACAAGGTCCCGGGTAACAGCTCGGCTCCGCACTAGGCGCGGAGTTCCTGGCATACCTTGACCACCGGCCAGAGTAGGCGCAGGCGTCACCTTTGATGTTGTGCTTTTTGCAGCCCCCTGGGGAGCACCTGCCCTTCGTGTCAGGCAGCTTGCCATTGCAGAACATCGCCCATCATTATCAGAGCTTGAAACTGAGTAACTTCTAAATGAATGTGTGGGACTATCCACGCTATGGCAAACAAGACAAGCTAAGCTCATGATTCAAGGAATCAAGTCCACCCAACAAGCTGCGAATCCCAGAGTAATAGAAGGTTAACCACTGGTACATTCCTCAATGTTCTTAAAAACATGATTTTTGTCTGAAAGTAAACTATCACATTGCTTCTTTCAGGTAAGCAGCTAGCATATTGTTTTTCTTCTTGTCTGGCTATCACAATCAAATATAGTTTTTCTTCTTGTCTGGCTATCACAATCAAACTTGCAAAGATGTGCTTGCAACACAAATACATCATAAAATATTTCAGCAGGAGTATGAACCTTGACATAAGATGGTGGTGTCCAAACATATCATTAATGGGGGTAGCTTCTTCATGCTAATGCGTAGGAAGCACAAAACATCATATACCTTTCAAACATTACATTCATAGACAAGCTAGGTTGATCAGCCATGATATGTTAACAGACAGGGTACCTATCCCTCAGGCTTGGATATATTGACTGCTTACACCAATGAATAATAAGGGTCTTAAAATGGAAAACACAATAGCATGATATTCATGATCTCACGAAAGTTAGGTTCTCAAATCAAGTGTTGTTCTATAGGCATAGTGCATGTGTTATTCATGGCTATTTTTCATCTTAGGGCTTCTTTCAAATAAATGATGAAATGCAGTAGCATACGGCATTCTATCATTACCATTCACCAGTTGGTTTTGTAAAGGGTGAACAATCAAGAGGGACCTTGTAGCAGATGGATGACATATATGACATAAATGTTTCTCAACAATTGTGTGCAAAGAGGATAATGGACACAAGAATCAATGCATGGAACCTACATGTCATTAAGCCAATGCCTTGTATGTTTAGTAAATAAGAGAACATCCGCACAATACACTAAATCAAGCTAATGACCTCAAGTGCAGTTTCCTCACCCTACCTTCTTTGATAGGCCGTACCATATGCAATTAATCTGATGAACCAATCATGACTGTAGCTAGCAAATAAGTACTTTTTTTTGGTACTGAGCAAATGAACAATTACAGGATAGAAAAAAATGTTTTCCCCAACAATGCTGCTAGACCCAAGAGTAGTCCTATGTGAAATTTGACAAACCATTAGCTATCTCAATGAATAAGGACACCATGAAGTATAAGTTGAAACTTGAAGACTGAAGGATTAAATTAGTCACCAAAAATCTGTTTTGGAACTAAAATAAGCCTTCATTTGCAACCCATGGACTGAAATATATTCCTGATTCCAAAAAGTTTCATATTTTTGGACCAATTCAATCCCATTGTAAGTAGTTCCAATCCAAACAATATATCGATCACACCATAATAATAAGTGGAGGCTTTATATGCTACCTCCAAGGTGGATGCAGACACAGAATGGTATTTGTTGCTGGGACACAAAATAGGAATAAACTAAAGTGATTATAGCTTCTAAACATCGAATGGATAAGGCAAAAAATTGTCAAAGATAAACTTAAGGAGAAACATAAGCATGATTAATGATTTTTTAACTTACAACTACACATGGAGAAACATTACTATGGTAATTCCATCTCTATTCTCTCTCTCTGACTTCCTAAAGATGCAAAGCAATCTATTAAGAGAAAGTAAAACGAACCTTTATTTTCCTCATTTGATAAGAAAATCATAAAAATGATTCAGATCTGATTTTTTTCACACAATCAAAGATGTTATTAAACCAATCTCCTAATTCGCAGTTCTCCTCCTTTATTGCTCCTATGAAAAGGATTCAAAAGCCTACAAATAAGATCTTTCGCTAGAAATTGCGTCTCCCCTATGAAATCCCATCTTGGTCTAAATTTACCAATCAATCTCCACAAAAACCCTTAAATTATTAACCCTAAAACGCCAAGATCGCATTAAAAACACAGAGACCTACGCACAGAATCAACAATCGCGATCTAAGCCTAAAAAAGCTTCAAATCCCCAACAGAGAGGAGCACATCGATCAGACGAGTTGCTGCATATAAAAAACAGAACAAAGAAAGAGAATCCAACAAAAATCGAATATAAATCGTGCGCCAAATCTTTGAATCGTACAAGAAATTAGGAGAAACAGGAAAGGTCGAAGAAGCTGACCTCGATTCCACTACGGCGCTGGACTAATGGGTGGAAAAAGGAGGCAAAGATTACTATTGATGAAGTAGACCGCGTATTTATAGGGGTCATGGTGAAAGAGAACCTTTTTTGCTTCTATCCCCCTCAAAAGTTAATTAATGTGGCTAATTACCCTCCAAAGGTGAATTTGCATTTAAACCATTGTAATTCAACTAAATTATGGATATATGCCATTGAGTCCACTACAAATAAAATATTCGTGACATTAAATTGGGATAGCGTAAAGCATGATAATTTGACTGTTGGAACAATGAACCAGAATTGACAGTGTGATCGGAACAATGATAATCAAATTTCTACTCTATAATTTTATGTCATATATAAATTTTATATTTAAATACTATCATTTGAATGATTATATTTATTTTTTTAAAGAGATCGCGAGATTGAATTCATGAATAATTTTCAATTATGGATAGGTTGGGTTGGATCGAGTTTGAGATTAAATTACAAAGGTGTGATCAAACAAGGGATGGAAAAGTTGAGAATGGGAAGTTTTATATAATTATACAACTTTACAAGGGGTGGACTGATTACATAAGTCAACTCCGTCCAGCATAATTCCAGATGGGACGGGTGTTCCAGGATCATCCTGGCCGCCACCAAATTCCAGCAAGAGGACATGCCTGCCATCGTACCTTCCAACTCATCTTTCAGACAATTTGAAAGCTTCAAAGTTTAGTCTAACCAGACCAAGATCCTCCGCTGTGGTAACTCCATCCAGCATTCCTTGGATCACAAGCAGTAACAATTTGACATTCGCGGTTTCCAGTGGCAGGGTAAGAAATCTTCGATGGCATTTCACCGACAAGCTCTTGACAATGCTCTTCAAGGAGATCCGTTATAGCCATGGATTGTCCTGATATTGCAATAGAAGACAAAACTGCGATACAAAAACCGAGAGAGCTGATATGGCCGATGAAGTAGCCACAGTGTCTAGGCATGAAATTGAACATCTAGCCGGAGATTGAATCGGGAATGACATTGAACCTTCGATTGCTATGAGAGAATAATCCTCTGATTTGTATCGATACGTGCTGATGAGATGCAGGAAGTGAAGCCAAAAATAGCTTCTCATGTATTACCTTAAATCAAGTAAGCGTTCCTCGACTCTCCACAAGTTCCTTCCCTTCTGCACCATTGCTTAAGCATTGCTAGAGCACACCTCCATGCCAGGAAGAACAGGTCAGGCTTTCTATAGGATGGATATAACCCCTTGTACCAAGAAAACGTTAATTTGCAAGAATAATACGCACAAGATTTTTTCCCGCAGAAAGGACACTACGTTGTGCATAAATATTCCAAGGTAAGTAGTCTAGATACATTACGTGGTTATACATAATTTGCTCATCAAATGCCAACTACTCTTAAATATAAAATAAAAAAGAAAAAAAAAATGGAGTAGCTACATCACCTTTGAAAAACGATGTCAAAATGAAACATTTGATTCTTCAGGCATTAACAAGTCCAGGAAGTAGATCTCTTCATCAATGGCTTCATTCTGTCCTCCTCAAGGGAGATCATCCCCAAATGAGAAGGGTCCTCCAGCATCATCTTGGCAACCAGATAACCAGCAATGGACCATGTTTGGAACCTCCTTTCCTGTTTTCCAATGTACCTTCCAAGTTTCCCGTCATAATATTCTGGCCACCCCTCTTTCAGAAGCCGGTTCTCTGCAAGCTGCATTGCTCGCCTTGCAATTTGCGGTCGACCCGTCTTGATGCATGCCGCAGTAAGCAGCCAAAGAAGCACTGCAGATTTGTGATAATCAAATGCCTAAGTTTGAACTGCTTGAAAGGTGAACAACGTAAATAAATGAGAAACCTGAATGTTCAAAACCACTAACCAGGCCAAGATCCTCCATTGTGGTAACTCCATCTGGTGTTCTTAGGATCACAACCTGTAATAATCCGCCATTCATGGCTTTCAATAGCAGGATAAGGAATCTTCAATGGCATTTCACCAACAAGCTCTTCCCAACGCTCTTCAATGAGATCCATTATAGCCACAGATTGCTCCGGTGTTGCAAGAGTAGATAAGACAGCAATACAATTGCCAAGTGCAAACCACCGGAAGTCCATCCTAGCTGGGCTGACATTGCCAACGAAATAGTCACCACGGCTTGGCATGAAGTCGAAGACCCAGTCAGGGATTGACTCAGGAATGACATTGAACTTGTTGACTGCTGTGTGAGAGTACTCCTCTGTTTTGTATCGATATATGTCATTGAGATGCCGGACGTAGAGCCAAAAGTAACTTCTCATGTGATAGCTTAAAGCATGTAAGCGCGTTGCTATTCTCTCTACAAATTCCTTCCCTCCTGCATCGTGCTTGAGCATTGCCAGAGCACACCTCAATGCCATGAAGAACAGAGCTTGGATTTCAATAGGATGGCTATAGATACCCTGTAAATTTTTTGTCAAGAATGTGTGCAATTGGATTGCAAGAATGCATTTTGTCAAGCAATATGAGGAAAGCAAAGAAATTTTCTTTTCTATTGCTCTTACTTCCTAGGCATAGATTATAATAATTTTTCAATAGGAATTGATGTCACGCTTTCTCAGAATAAATATGGATATGTTGGCTATCTGCAAAATCTCATGATACAAAGAAAGGAGGAAAAGGATTCAAGATGGACGTCATAAACATGGCAAAGCAGCAAGATTTTTACCTCAGACATCGTCTCAATTTGACCTTTCTAATCAATCTTCCATGCAGAGCTTATGAGTAATTAATGTCCAACAGTATTCAGCAAGCAATGCACTTATTGCCATTGTTAGTTGTCACAACGCACAATTTTCAGATTTTATCGCATTAGATTAATAAGCAAATAAAGAAATTCTGGTTCGTGGTGGCCTTACCATTCTACGGTCGATCATTGAGCATCCACAGCCCAAAGCAGGGTTGGAAACGTATCGATCTCCTCTGACAAACACATAGATAATATAAGCCTCATTCCCTTCTGGTATTCATGTCCCTCCGCGAGTGATGCATCCCCAGTAGACTTTGTATAAGCCCGAAGAAGTATGATCCACCAGAAACCAGAATCAACAGGAGCAACTCTCCCTATTGCACTCTCTCCAAAATCTGCAACAAGATAATCCGTCTTCCGTGCTGGATCATGGCTCACCTTGAAACTCGCCGGCATAACACCTTCACCGCGCTTGAACCTATCAATCTTCTTCTCCCATCCTTGAAGATGCAGCGTCTTCAGTAAGAAGTTCTTCACTATATCAGGCTTCCCATTCATCAGAAATGCCATACCAATGGGCACAAAATCCCTTATAAACACCTTTAACCAAAAGAACCACAATCATTGCGTCAAAATACCGCCTTTTGATCTAAAAGAAACAACAATCGATCTAAATATAAAAAAGAAAAAAAAGAAAAAATCACGGATTGTGGGAATATTTGGGTACCTGATCGTAATTCGGGACCTCCTGGGAGGCATGATCGCAGGCGGCGATGGTGCCGACGGGGAGGCCGCGGAAGAAGACGAGGGATCGCTGAAGCGCGTCCCGGGCGTCGGAGTACATCGGATGGGGCTCTAAGGCGTTCAGTGCGGTGGAAGACGGGGTGTCAGGCACGGAGCGAATCCCGTCGGCGGAGAAGAGACTCTCGTAGCTGTCGACATTGCGTAGGGAACCGCTGACGCCAGCAACGGAGAGCTCGCCGAAGGTATTAAGCCGCCGACGGACCAGCAGCCGCGCGAAGCCGTTGTCGTCCATCTCCGCCGCCGTCGCCAGGTATGATCCCACCTTCTTCATCCTCGTTCCGATCTGGATCCAGCGGCGAAATCAAGTCCATGAAAATCGGAGAAATTAGGTCGATTGAGGAAATAATTGCTTGAATTATATTGGAGAAAAAATTGAACAAAAATGCTTGATTTCGCAGGAAAAGATCGAGATTTATGGAAAAATGGAATTTGATCAAAGAAAAAGGAAAAAAAAAAAGGATTTGAAGGCTCGGAGAAGAAGATGACGAAGAGGGAGTCGCGGGAATTGGAGATCTACTGGGAAACGCGGGAACGTGTCCATGGGAATGCCAAGAAGTCGTTGGGGCGGGCAATTCATGGTGTTGCTCGGGGGTTAGTTTTGCAAATACATCCTTATGGTTATACAAAATTCAGATTACATTCCAAATGAAGCAACAAGCAGGGGGATTTCTGCAAACAGAAAACGAGGAAAAAAAACGAAAAGCAAAAACAAAACTTGAAAAAAGAAAAAACAAATGATGCAAAAAATTCTCGTCTTGCTGCCGAAGGAGCCGATGCATTTTTAAGCCCGAGCTTCGACTGGAATTTAGCCGAGACATGGAACCTGGCGAGTGCTCCCAAGCAAAACAGGAAATCGATCCCTGGCCAAGCCCTGGTATTCTCTTTGATTTGATCTTAGCATTCAACAACCTAGGGTTTCAATCCATTTCCCAATCTCTACTCACCGTAGTGTTTCCTTCTCTCTTTTGTTTTCTTCTTCTTCTTCTTCCGTTTTTCTTTATTTTTTTTTTTAAATTTGGCTGCAGTTGCTATGAAGCCTAGCTTGCAAAAAGTTGAATTTGACGCCAATGAATACCATGCGTGGGCGAAATTTGGTAGCCGTTCCATTCATTTGGCATTCATGAAGTTAGGGTTTCAAAATCCATCTAAATGCGAGTTATTTGACTTGTCGATTTGATTTCTGCTGTAGTTCCTGCGGATGCAAGGTACGAAGACGTCGAAATCGTGTCAGATGATGCAGTTATATTTTCGGAGACAACATCTTCTTCTGGGGAGAAGCTCGCTTGGTGCCAGATTACTCGCAATCTCGCCCATGCTTCAGCGACAATTAGGAACCTAAGGTTTGTCAGGATGCTGCTGCGACCTCTATTACAATATGTTTGTTGCTTGGACTCGATTTGCTTGCTTAAATTTTTAACTTTGATGATTTATCTGGACGTGTTCTCAATATTTTGGAACAGTCCAAATGTAATAACTGTTGATGGAGCTAGTGTTGGAGTAGGCGAAGTTTTGGATATAAAAACTGGAAGCCAAATTGTTTCTGGGCCCGAAAGCGAAGGTCAGCTTTTAATTTGTATTTTAGCTAATGCACAATATTAAGTAAAATTCAGCATTCTTGCTAAATCACTCGCTGATGGTCAACTGCATTTATATATGTCACTTGCTTTCTCAGGGTACCTGCTTTATACTTTTGAAGTAATTTCCTCTGTTAAACCTGGATCAAGAAGTTTGAAGGTTGCTTTTTTTTCTTGCAAATTTATTATATTGTTGCTTTTTGATTGAAATTACTGTGTAAAGGCCATTCCTTTTCTCCGCTCTAGATTTCACTGGATGTTGAGCATGCAAAGTGTAGCATATGCTTGAATATTTGGCATGATGTTGTCACTGTTTCTCCTTGCTTCCATAACTTCTGGTACGTGCGTTGCTGTATTGAAACATCAACTACTTTGTCTTCTGTTTCTTTAATTTGTTATGACTATGTTAGCATCTCATGTTTCTTTCTTATGAATAGCAATGGGTGCTTTTCAGAGTGGTTGAGAAGAGCCTCTACTCGCTCACGTGCCACACCCCCAAATATTGTGTGTCCCCAATGTCGAGCAGTAGTACATTCTGTTGGCAGGAACCATTTTTTGCATAACATTGAAGAGGTAATTTTTTTGGATAATATTCACAATAATCCAAAATGCTTCCTTATTTTTTTTAATGTGCTATTTCTAGTACGGGTTAACCTGATTTAACCCATTAGAACAACGTATCTTAAAGGAACCTGGAATACCTGGGATTTAAATTTTTTTCTGTACTTGCGCGTGCATACATTGTCAGCCAGATGTGCTGTTTTGAGACCATAATTGTGCATAAAAAATTACTTGTATCTGAATTGGTAGTGAAGCATGTGTTATCAAACATTTATTGCCTTGCATTTATATATTTTGTCATTGCTCTTACATTGTTACTCAATCACTTATTGCTTAAGCAGTTGTTATGATAGATATTTTTTATATTCAGTTGATGAGTATGACTTCTTGATGGTGTGTAGACTATCTTGCAAACCTTTTCTTCTCTGAAGCGCTCAGATGAAGAAATTGTACTGCTAGATTCATATGCTTCAATTAAATCCAATCTTGTAAGTTCATTTACGTATACTTTTGATGTTAAATAGGAAAATTAGCAACAGTTTCCTAAAATGTCTCCTGCATTTCTTGTTTTTTAGGTCTTGGGAATTCAAAAAAAATCTTCAAGGAAGAGACCTTTGTCACATTCAATGGATTACATTGTGGATCTTCCATGCCCTCAATGTGGTAATACTTGATATGTACAACTGATGTCAACATTACATATTCAAGGCATAAGGAATTTTTTGTCATGTAGGGTAATATTGTGACTATGTTTTCCCTGAGTGGTGTTATGAATTAACTAAGTTAGATTGTTTGGTTAAAACCTGATAATAAATTAAGCAGATTTTCACATTTGGTATGAACCCAGTAGGTCTTCTCTTGATTGTTAATTTGCCAGCTACTTCCTTTTTAAAAGTTCTTTCCGTAAAATTCTGTAATATGTCATGCTTATTTGACGAAAATATAGTACAATTGTCAACTCACTAAAATTGGGATGCATTAGAGCAAGTCAAGAAACTTGCAGGAAATATGTGTTGAGTGTAAATCTAATCAGGTTTTTTTTTTCCTGGTAGCATGGTAACGAGAAACATATTTTGAAATCATGAATGATGAAATTTTTTAATGAAGTTTGAATTGTTCATCAATCTCTTAATCTTGACACATTGATTTTAGTCATTCAGTAGATGATATTTCAATTTGTGACTGTTTTGTGGCTTAGCATATGGATAAGCGACTCCATTTTGTGTACTGTTAACTCTGAAGAAAGGTATATCATTGAACAGTTCTCCTTGTTTTCTTTGAAGTCTCATTGTTTTCCTTGATATTAATAGTTGGAAGTGGAGATCTTCTACAACCAGCTCAATCACTTTTGAGATTCCCTATGGTGTCTGATTTGCTTATTCTTCTGAATATTAATTGAATAAACGATATATTTCCCAGTAAAACATGTCGCTTTTACCTGGGCAGAAAGTTGCTGACACTATGATGATGATACTTGTTATTGAAATTTTTTACTTCTCTTTTGCATATTTCATTTCCACCTATCCACACTAACCTAAATTGAACATGCTATTCATCTTCAAAAATCAACAGGCACTGAGCTTGCTGGATTCCAATGTAACAGAAACACTGTCCATCTTCAGTGTCATAGATGTGGTGGAATGATGCCATCTAGACCTGAAATTGGTGTCCCTCAACGTTGTAAGTAACACAAGCTGTTAAAATTGATGTCTGTCATGCATATCTATGTAATTTTGATCATCTAGTTCCATTATGAGTGTTTTCAACAGAACGGGGTATCTTGGCAAAGTAAATATATGTTGCTTTCTATTTTCGGTTAGTTGTGGTGTACCATTATCCTACTGCTCCTTTATTTCATTCAGACTTGTGAATGATATTTTAGAACTACACTTCTTGAGCTGATCTCAAGGTGTCATAATTGTCCTGTGGTGCGGCTTAGGGGTGCTCATTCTTTTCCCTGTGCTGAAGGGTTAGAACACTGAACAAAATACTCTTATATTGACAAATGATGCAAATATTTCTATCTCTAGTAGTTGTGTAGGTCAGGACACGGTAGAAAATCCTGACAGCATGCATGCGGAAATTGTTCCTAGTCGTATGTTAGTGAAACAGGCTTTCCTTGAATAGTTGTCTGAGTTGAGTCATAGTATTGGTGCCTGTTCGTATTGGAGGCAAACTATTTTTTATTCTCTTGAAATTATTTTTCAAGTAATTTGTTTTGTTTTCCTATTCTGCAGCATATCAGATATCTTGTTTTAATCCACTAGATTATTTTATTTTTTTAAATGAGTTTTAACTTGGAGGTGATATTTTGAGTGATGTTTTTGCTCAAGAAAGGGGAAAAAAGTGTTTACATTAACAAATTCCATCCTCCAGGCCTTGGTTGTGATAAAGCATTTTGTGGGGCTTATTGGCTTGCTCAAGGTGTAGACACAACTGATGTTGATATAATTTGCTGTCCCGAAACTTTCAAACCAGTATGGACACTTCTCACAGCTTACTCTATTTTCATAAATTTACGGATGACAAAGCTTTACTGTGTCTTTGGAACTTTTAGTGGTGATGCAAACGGTCCTAATGTTTGAACATTTTGCAACTCTAAATATAACAAACCCATTATATTTTTAAAGAACACATGAATCATTACATTCATCTTGTTCATTGGTTTAATTTGGTTAATTTCATGTAACTGAAGTAGTATTTCTTATCATTCTCTTTCTGCTTCCCTCAAAATTTGGCTCGTGAATCTGTCCAAGTATGACCTTAATCAGCTTTTAGTGGCTAAGCGATGTATGATGGAGTTTTTTTTACAGATTGTGGACTATACTATTTCACGAATTCCAGATTCAGTGCACCAGAATAATCGATACGAAAAAGAAGTATGAATTCTCTCATGAGTAAACAGTGCCTCTGAAACTCCATAGTTTGCATATCCAGGGGAATATGTTTAATGTTTCTAATCACAAGATGTCTTTTTTAGATTACAGCAAAGTGTATCCATCAAACAGGAAAGACATTGCAGGCTGCAATTACTGAGTGGATAATTAAGCTAAGCAATAAAGAGATTGGTAAGATTCTATTCCCTAGACATCCCTTGAGATGTAAAACATGTAATAATAATATGAAAACCCTCTTCTTTGGATGCAGATCGATCAAGATTACAATTAAACCATGCAGAGTTGATCTCTGCAAGGACGCATCTTTGCAGGTTAGATGTTCTTTTTCCTGCGGTACAAACTGTTGCACTGTTTTAGGACAAGGTCTCTTCTTGGCTATACTGACTTTTTGTTCTTGAATGATCTAAAAGCATCATCGCCTCTAAGTAATGTATGACATTTATCGATCTTCCTAGTGATGTTTGACGTGAAAGTTTTTCATAATGCAGTGATTGTTATGACAAACTGGTTGGGTTCCTCCTGTACTGGTTCCGAGTGTCCCTGCCGAGACATGTAAGCACGTGCAACTCTTTTTTTGACACATCTAACATGATCTATGTTTAATCTCTTTGTTAACTGGATATAAGTCATTGAGATTATCCAGTTGATTTTTCTTGTGCATCCTTTGTAGCTTCTCCCGCCTGAGGCATCTCAAAGGGAAGACTGCTGGTACGGCTATACATGTCACACACAGCACCACAGCCATGAACATGCTAAGAAAAGGAACCATGTCTGTTGCCCGACCAGAGGAAATGTTAACGCCTCACTATAAATCTGATGGATGCATACCGACTCTAGATATCTATCTAATTTATTGTGCATAGTCTGCAGTTGTACGAGATTGATGTTTCTCCTGTAATCTGAAATTTCAATAGGCAATGCTAGGTTTCTCTCTTTCTTCTTGTTTGCAGATGTACTGTTTGTTATTTAGAAGTTATTTATACCTTAAATGGAACTTTCTGACTGAAATAATTGTTTCGTGAATAATTACAGTTCAGTAAAAATTTGTTCCAGGGATAATTCGTTCAATAATTTACATTTTTTGAAAAAAAAATTGCTGACGTACTGGGCCTCGATTTCTTATATATTTTTGTTGTAGGAGAACCTGGGAAAGAGTCACGGAGGAATCTTATTGATAGAGGGACACAAAATCCTAAGATTTTCGCTTAATGAGCTCCCGCGGGATTGAGCAGAGAAAATCAGCGCTGCACAGGGATGAATAGTAGCAGTCAGAATGTCAAAAAAAAAAAAAAAACCTGAAAATCCAAGGAAAATTAGCTCTCTTGGGTCCCCGTTCATGATCCGCTAGGTATTAGCCGAAACCGAAACCGAAACGAGTTGACATGATCTCGGCCGTGAAAGACGGCCATGATTGCGCGATGGAAATTTATTGTTTCGAGTTCCTCTCTTATCATTAACAGCCGGCCCCCGCTTCAGCCATGATTCCCAATACATGCCGTCTTTCTCTTCAATCCATCGTTTCAGACGGAAATTTTATTCCATAGTTTTGTTTTTTTTTTCTGCGGTAAATAATCTTCCCGAGTAATAATGTTGAATAATAAATTCATAAAAAAATATTATTTCGTAAAAAGCGTCGATTATTCGCAATAATAATCATTGGTTTTATTGTTGAAAAGTGTCGGCTACGATCCACGAGCTTTTTTGCATTTGTTTTTTAGAACGTTTTCGTCGTTGTTATTCTCAACAAAAAAAAAAAAAAAAAAAACTGAAATTAAAAAAGGAAACTGTTGATTTTTATTTTTTACAAAAAGAAAGTGTGGAAAATTAGGCGCTCATCGGTCGTCTCTTGTTTATCCAGCATGTCAGAGACCGCGGTAATTCATACATAGCCCCTCGTGTTACTGGTATTTACAACAACACCCTTTACGTTGCATCCCCAGTTTACCCGTTGGAAAGGAATAAAGCTTTTTACAAGCATGACCTTGGCGTTAGCCTTAATTATAAATCTGCCCCGCGTTTCGACTTACTTACGTAGAACCCCTCGCGTTTACATTTATTTACAAAAAAATCCCTAGTTATTTCGCCCTGGAGCATATCTTTTTATTGTCGGATCTGATGTTCTGAGGGGAAAAAAAAAAAATAATAATAATAATCAAAGGCGATCGTCAACGCAATTGGGATAATAAAAAAAGAAAAAATTAATTTGAAATTAGTCTAAACCAAGCAGAAAATATATGATGGGTCCTGCAGGTTGAACCATCGGCACAACCGGACAAGCATATCTCGAGTTTGATGTTTGGTTCGATTTTGACAACATTGGCTCGACTCGTTGCATCACAGCTATCACGGTCCCACATAACCTTCGCAAAACGAATCAAACTTCACCGCATTACGAATTCCAAATTCAATACAAACCGGTCCATTGTCCATGAATAGAAACCGAGAACCGAATCGGAAATTACCCTAAACCGAAACCCTAAACAAAATTTATGGGCCGGGGGCCCGACCCAGCCCTCCAAAACCGGGATATGTATAAATACGAACTAGAAATCGGAACCGGTCCGGGCCCTCATGCGCAATCAATTCAGGTGACATGGTCCAACCGACTAGTAATTGCAGGCTCGGCGGATCGGTTTCCCGATTTGAGCCGTTTTCTCCCGAATTGGCGCAACCCCTGAGCTTCTTCGCTGCCGGCCGGATCGCCGCATGTGCACCACACTTGCTAAATTCTTCGTCATCATTACGCCCATCGCTCTTGGATCCAACGTCCACTTTTCTTTCCCTTTTTTTATTTTTTATTTTTCTAATTTTCCGCTGCCCTTTTAAACTAAACCGTTTTGATTTGATGTTTCGGCATGTATAAATACTCGTACAAAATAAATGTAATATATTTTTTATAATATAATTTTTCTAAACTAAATTTTATTCATGATATAAAACATTTAATGTTACGATATTCTTAATTTTAAAAATATGTTCCTATTTTTGTATAAATTTGTGACATTTTTAAATTGAATTATATTATAGGAAAAACCTATAAAAAACTATAATTAAATATTTAACCATTTGAATTTATAATTTTTAAGAATTTATTATAAATACGATATTTATGATAAATAAAAAAAAAAGATGATTGACAAATGATGAGAAACGTGATGAAAAGCAATTCGAAAAATAAAAGTGATATTTACTTTCTTTTTTTTTATTTTTTTTACCGCCTCGTTTTTAGCCGCAAAAATTACTGGGTGGGCACTGTTCGTTTTACCGTGTTTGGTGCGTTGGTGGAAAAGGGCAAAGGGCGAATTTATTTAAATCAAAATTAAATTATGAGAATAGGTCAAAAACAGGAAAATGATCTGATGGCTCCGGCTGTCTCGTGTTCCGGGAAAGCGCGGGCTGCTTTATTATTATTATTATTATTATTATTATTATTATTATTATTGGCGCCAGCGCTGCCCGCTGTTCCTATTCCCTCATGATTCCGTGGACGTCACTTGGAAAAAACCAAAGAGTTTGCTAATCCCGGATTAATGAAGTAATCAATGGGGTTATCTCGTTAACCGGATTTCTTATTTGGAAGGAATATGAACCGACGGAGTGAGTTGAGACCAACAGGCTTTGTGTTCCAAGTGTTAGATTGGTCAACGTACAATATACAATTCGAAACGATCCTGGAGAATAATCGCAATGTTAATTAAATTAGAGTAGAGTGTATCGTGGACCAACGACCACAGCTTGAGAGGGAGCTCTTCTTCACCTGAAACCCCCTCCCTGACAGAAAAAAGAAGCTTTGCGAAGCTAGAGCAGCAGCTACAGTCAGTATCAGCCCTCCTTCGACGGGCCACAGAGATGAATCATCGAAAAGAAAAAGGCAGAGGCAGCAGCAACAGTCATGAGGTTGACTCAACTCGATCCCAAGCTCAAAACTCAAACTCGAACTCAAAGTGAAAGCTTAGGAGTCAACAAAAGGTGAGACTGTTGCTCTTCTTCTGCATTTGCCTTTGCATTGAGATCTGAGAAAAAAAAAAAAATACATACTTTAATAATAAAAAAAAAAGGAACAAGAAGAAGGAAGAAGAGGTGGGTCTGCTGCTGCAGAACAAAGATTAAAGAAACAGATGCAGGACAAAGCATGTGTGGATCCAATGAGGACCGGATTAAAGCGCTGCTTTCGGGTTTTTTACTGAACCCGAAGTAGAAAAGTGCATCCGTTCGACAAATTATCTTGTTTTTTTGTTTTGTTTCGATAATAAGAAAATGTTGAGAAAATATTCTGAAAAATGAGATGAGAAATGGGTGAAAAATGTGGCTGAGGTTGTCGATGGCCGAGTCGCATTCAAAAAGAGCAAATGGGGCAACGTGGAGTTGACTGACAGATACGCATTACACTGCTCTCGCTGATGAGAAATTTCCTTTATAATATCATCAGATTTCTTACAACCATACGCGCACATATTCCTCTTCTTTTTCTTCCTTTTTTGTTTTTAAGAAAAAAAAATTCAGAAAACAGGAGAAATGTGCTGAGATGAGATGTCATCAGCATTAGATGCTGAATCTGACGCCCCCACCTGCACTGTCTGGCTGCTGCTGCTGCTCGCTGCCCATCTTACCTGGTGCCCAGCTCCCAGTCCCAGTACTCTCCCCAGCCACCTCCACTTAATACCTCCACGAATAAGCCCCCCAATCACTACTAGTAAAAAAAAAACAGCAGCAGAGTTACTGCTGGGTTGGAGCTTGTTTGGTTGGTGGGGTAAACTTTAACCAGAGGTACTGAGAGGTTGAGAGAAGCTGGAGCTGGAGTGTCACAGCTCACAACCCAGAGGTCCGTTTCCAGCATCCCTTCCAAGGCCCCACGAGTGGCCTACTGAGATGAAAACCATACACAAAAAAAGAGAAGAGATTTCACTTCCAGTAAAAGAAACAGTGAAAGCAAAAGTGAACAAAACACTCCATATGCAGCAGATTTTTCTTTCTTTCTTTCTTTTCCTTCCTTTGGTTTTTTAGGGTTTTCATGTTTCCCAAACAAATCATCTCCCATCTCTTTCTCCTTCCTCTCCACCCTCAAACTCGGACAACAAACAAAAGAAAAGAAAAACCCTAGTTCCATCTCTCTCCTTTCTTTTGTTTATCTGCAAGTTTTTAAATTGTTCGATATCAGAAGAAGATGAAGCAGATGGGTAGGGCAGCTGCGGCCGGAGTGGTATAACACATACGACAAACAATATAAACATTGTTTTCCGGGAGGACGACATGGAACATCACACAGACCACGCCGGAGATGGAGTTCCCTGCAACAGCACCAGCAGCGGCGGCAGCGCCAGCAGCAAGAGCAACTCCGACAATCATCCTCCTCATCATCAATGCCAGCAGCACCATCAACATCTTAATTTCCAGCAGCCGCACTCCGCGGCCGGGTCCCGACCCTCGGCGCTGCAGCTGGGGCCCTTTGAGACGGGCCCCGGACCAGGATCGCTGATGAGCTCCATCATCCCTCGCGTCGACCCGTCGCTTGCTATTTCCTCCGACTCCGGGGCCCCCCGCCCTCTGGCAACTGTCTCCGACCATGCCAAGAAGCCGGCAGCGGCCAAAAGATCGTCCAAGGACCGACACACCAAGGTCGAAGGCCGGGGTAGGCGGATCCGGATGCCGGCGGCGTGTGCCGCAAGGGTCTTCCAGCTGACGCGGGAGCTAGGGCTCAAGTCCGACGGGGAGACAATAGAGTGGCTGCTGCAGCAGGCGGAGACCGCGATTGTGGCCGCAACCGGAACCGGGACCATTCCGGCCAACTTTTCGACCCTCAACGTCTCGGTTCGCAGCAGTGGCTCGTCGGTCTCTGCGCCGCCGTCCCGGTCGGCGCCCCACTCCTTCCACGCGCTCGCGCTCCACCGGCCTCACTACGACGACTCCCCCGACGCCGCCGCCGCTGCTGCCGGGATCTCTCATCCGGCGATGCTCGGCTTCCACCATCACCAGCTGTTGTCTTCCGACCAGATAGAGGGCTTGCAAGGTGGCGGCGGCGGAGCAGGAGCCGGAGCCGGAGGAGGAGGTGTATCGGCCGATAGCTATTTGAGGAAACGCTTCAGAGAAGATTTGTTCAAAGAAGACCAACAGCAGCAGCAGGAAGAAGCAGGCGGCAGCGCAGCGGGAGCAGGCCCATCTTCTCCGCCATCGGCGTCCAAGCCCACTGCCGCGGGAATGATTCGGCCGTCAAACGTCCATCCCGCGGCGGCAATGTGGACAACCACTGGGCCCAGCGCAGGATTCTGGATGTTTTCCGTGACCACTGGCTCAAACACACCAACCATCGCGGCCACGGCTGCTCCAGCGCCATCGGAGCCGTCTTTATGGGCATTCCCGCCCGGCGCGGGCCAGTACAGGACCGCCGGGAGCACAATACAAGCTCCTCTACAATTCATGTCGAGAATAGGCGGTCTTGAATTCCAAGGCGGTCGCGCAGTCGGAACACTGCCATTGGCATCCATGCTTCTGCAGCAACCCACCGCCGCTGCAGCTGCCGCCGCCTCTCAGCACCTTGGGTTAGGGATTTCAGAAACGAATCTGGGGATGCTGGCGGCTCTCAATGCGTACAATAGAGGTGGGCTCACAATGAATTCCGATCAGCAGCAGCAGCAACAGCAGCAACTGGGCCACCACCAACACCAAACTCATACTCGTCGTCAACAGCAGAATCAACGGCAACAACAGGGAGGCGGCGGCACAGACAGCGGAGAGGACCACCAAACAAGCTCTCAGTAATCGCAGTAGCGACGAAGCAAATGCACTGGTGATCCCCCTCCCATTTTTTCCCCATATTAGATTCTTATTAGTCCTTTAATGGCGAGTTTCTTGTATTATTTTTTTAGGCTTTTTCTTGATCTCGTTCGTGTGATTTCTTAAAAAAAAAAAAAAATCGGTGAGATTTTCCTGCCAATGCATATTAGTGAACAGGCGAACAAATTAAGTTTTATTTTTTTTGAAAAAAAAGGAAAATTAGAAAGAAATTGGGAGTTGTTGCGCGTGGCTCGGTTGGCAGTTTCCTTTCTCACGTCGAGAAAGAGAAAAAGAGAGCCCTGCGCCTGCGTTTGTTACACCGCTGCCTGCGCTTTCTTTTGTTTTCTGTGCAGTGTCCATGTTTTGTTTCTTCTCCTCGAAACGAAATAAAATAAAATAAAATAAAATAAAATGAAAAATGCATTGTTTTGCTTCGCTTTCGTTTCCAAAGCGAACCAAACATCCAAAGCTTTTGTTCCGTCTGCCTCGTGATCTGGTTTTTATCATCGGCTGATGAAAGAATTGCTTTTTTATTACACTCTTAATGGTAATGACTGAGAGGTAATCATGATTAACCGAGGCGAGGTCAGGAAGCAACACTTGTCAATCTGCATTAGGACTGGATTCTTAGCTGGCTAAACCATATTCGGTGCTTTCTTCTAAAGTGCGAAACGAATAATGCTCGATCAATATGAACCAAATCCCGCTACTTTTTCGTTCCCTTTTTTTTTTTTTTTTTTTTTTTAATCATCTTTAAAAATATTAAATTTCTTAAATTATTTTTTTTTATCGAAAATGCGTAAAAATAGTCCATTTGGAGACAACATTGCTTTTGATTGTGCGCGGAGGGAGGGACAAAACATTTCTCCCGAAAGCCATGTGATTGGTTATTCGAATTTGTCACTTTTCCATCTCTGCGCCCGCATTCAACATGGGATTTTTTTTTTCCATCTTCGAATGTCCGAAAAAAAAAAATTTTTTCTATCATTTTCTTGCTTTATTTATGTACCAAATCTCTTTTTTTAAAAAAAATCATTTTCTTACTGAAAAAATCACGGTAAATTTCATGGAAAATGAGACCCATTTCTCACCTGAAAAAGGTTTTTTTTTTAAAAAAAAAAAATCTATTTAATTTTGTTTGCACGGATGAAAGGAAACTCGCGGATCCAACAGTTGTCGGCATGAAGTCTACGGGTTTTCCAGCCGTCTCCGTGTTACGAGAATCGACACGTGGCGGGAGATTAGGAGTTGGAAATTTCTTTTACCAGCTTGGGAGCCGCAATTTATAAGCAATCAGGGCCGTACAAAGACAATTAGACCCGTACGTTTCTGGCCACGTGGATAACCGCGCCCTCGTCAGACCACCCATCATGCTGTCGTCTCTCCATTTTTATCTGCGACGTGGGCTGGGCTCCGGCCCACCTCTCGTTCTCCAAGGGTGCAGTATCGTATCCGTATCAACATTTGCATCCATGATGTGATAAAATGGTTCAGCATTAGAACATAATGTTACGGAAATCATTAATTTTTAACAACATAATCATAAATTAGAGACCGTGTAAAGCGCGATAAGCGCTTAAGCAGTGATTTGGAAGGGATAAGAGTCCAATTCTAAATAACTTAAAGAAGACAAATTCTAAATAAATAACTCAAAGCTCCGTACCATCGCGACCGATTTAAAACATAAAAAAATATCATAGTTGATGATTAAAAAAATCTTAACGTGTCATTAATAACAAATAAGGGATTAGTCCATAGTTAATTATCGCGATCGCGCTCAAGTCATCCAAATCCACAAGCACAACCACTACATAAAAGTGGATTACGATAGAAGCAAAATAGTCTTTTTTATATCTTATGTTAATCTTGTTAATCGCTGTAATTACAATTTTGTTAATCCGAAGATTAAGAAAGTAGGCCATTGGAAGTAAAAAATGGAATATTAATAGTTTGAAAAATTGACTAGCCTTTGAATACGAGAAAATCACTGGAGCGGACAAGGATCCATCTCTCTCTCTCCAGCCACAAATTGGATCGTCGCAAGCTGACCTTGAATACGAGAGCCATGGTCATAAAAGCAATTAGTGGATGGAGGGAGGACTTAATTAATCTATAATTACGGATACAAATGCGTATTTAATTTCTAACTCGTGATTGTGTTAACCAATTGACGGCTTGCATTTGTGATCCGCAAGATGGCAGGGTCGGCTAACTTCGGTGAATTTTACAAATATCACCCTGCATTTTCCGTTATTCATAAACGAAGACCATCAGCAGAGCAGACCGAGCCCTGAAAAAATTTGAACCGTATATGGAATGAGCACGTTCGATCGAATCCAACGATGATTTCAATGACTCCTACGGAAGTCTATCAACAACTACAGAGAAGCCCATCAAATTGCAAGAGGAAGATGGTTTGCATAGCTAATCTCTCGACCGATTTGGATGGAGTATTTATTGGTCGGCCGCTGAAAGCATGCCGCTAAAACAGAATGCAAACACTGCTACTCGAACAGCAAATCTTGCAGTGAAATCAGGAACACGTCGACATGTCTGGAGAAGAAGAGAAGAGAAGATTCAAACAAAGCACGCCAGGTTGGTGCCTCGTTGGTATTGTTCGATCATCAAAGAGCATACACGTTCATGTGCTCAAATCCGTGTCGGCGGATTCTAAACCCCGTCTCATAGGACAATTAATTACTTCATGACATCGAGAGCAGAAACTTCACCGTCGGAGAATTACGTAGGAGTGGTTTAATACGTTTTGGCTTAGAAGGAAGCAAGAAAGAAGGAGAATCCGTCTGTAAGAGGAGTCACCACTTGCTTTCTTATTCTCCTCGACACATCATCTCTCCCAATAACAGGTTTTCCAGAGGCACCGTGAAGCTACTCCCGAGCTTCCTCATTCTCTTCCTCTTCCTCCAAGTAATTAAATTCGCCAGCTCTCTCTGCATGTGTTGTTTTCCTTTGACAGAAATAAAAATTGATTTGAACTCTTTGCCTACTCCAGGTGTTCGCAGAAGCATATTTGGATGCCCACGCCAAATCTCTTGCAGTGAGCTAGTATCGAACATCACATCTTGTCTGAATCTTCAAAATAGTCAAATAAAGAAACGAGACAAAGATTCTCTGTTTTTCAGCAGGGACGAGAAGTCAGCAGCGATGCTCTGGGCAATGGCTTTCTCCCGTCAAAGATTCCACCAAGGATCAGTTTGTCTCATGCTTCTTCTTCATCTTTTTCTGTGAAGATCTAGTAGCTAAAAGAGAGTTGTTTAAATGCGAAAATTTGACGGGCAGATTCTGATTTCGCGTGCGCTCTGAGATGCGTTAGAGCGTCGAGGCAGAAGGTGTGCGCGAGAGCATGCGGGACGTGCTGCATGAGATGCCAGTGCGTGCCGGCGGGCACCTACGGCAACAAGAACTCCTGCCCCTGCTACGCCAACCTCACCACGCGCGGCGGCAGGGCCAAATGCCCCTGATGCCACAATCAAATAGATGGTGTTGTTCGGAGTTATCTTCAGCGGTGTTTCTTGCACTGCATTCTGCTTGTTCTGTATTGGAACACAATCAAGAAATTGTACGAGTTTTGCAGAAATTTCGGTGAATTGATTAAGACGACAACTGCAAACTGATCGAGACTATGTACGAATCTGGGACTTCTAATAAAGCTGCAAATTATCTCGTCAAGAGAATAACCAGCGGACTTTCTGATTTTTCTACATTTTAATTTTTTGAACAAAAATTTTGATAATTGTAACACCGATAAAATTTCATTCACTTGTAATATATAATAAACAGTGTGTTCTAAAATTTAAATTTGTGATTACTGTTGGAGAGCCGCAAAAATATCAAATCAAATCCATATAATGAGCCAGACACTAAATTATCCTAAAAACTCAAACTTACGAGATATGGGTCTTTTTCATTATATCTATTGGACTTTATCTTTTCAATATCCGATGTGGGACTAATTCATCATACGTGATATTATAACAATCTCTCCCTTCATGTGTAATTTGACCACATCAATTTAACACTCTTCATGGTAATTTTGATTTTAAGAGTTTACACAATTTCGAACCTGAAGCTCTGATACCACTTGTTGGGGAGCCACAAGAGTATCAAACCAAATCCATATAGTGAGTCAGACACCAAACTATCATAAAAACTCAATCTCATGGGATATGGGTCTTTTTCACTATATCTATTGGACTCTATCTATCCAATATCCGATGTGGGACTAATGCATCATATGTGTTAGTCTCACAGCAAAGACCGGCGAGAGAACGTGGGCGCAAGGCCGGCAAGGGCGTGAGTGCAGGCCCAAGGGCTCGGGCACTCGCACGAGGTTGGCTTGAGGGCGAAGAGAGGGTGCATGCGTTAGCACCATGATGGCGAGCCCACAAGTGTGGGTGCCAGAAGCCGTCGCAAGGGCGCGGGCACTAGAGGCTTGTGCGAGGACATGGGTCACACGGTAGAAATGGTCGAATAAAAAGAGTAATTGATTAAGAGTGTTAAATTGATGTGATCAAATCACACCTGGAGGGGGAGTTTGTTATAATGTCAGGTGTGATGAATTAGTCCCATATCGGATATTGAATAGATAGAGTCCAATAGATATAGTGAAAAAGACACATATCCCATGAGCTTGAGCTTTTGGGATAGTTTGGTATTTGGCTCACTATATGGATTTGGCTTGACACTCTTGTGACTCCCCAACAAGTGGTATCAGAGCTTCAGGTTTGAAGCTGCGCAAACTCTTAAAACCAAAAATTACCGCTGGCTCCAGGATGGCGAGCCCACAAGTGTGGGCGCCAGAAGCCGACGCAAGAGCGAGAGCATTAGAGGACGGTGCGAGGACATAGGTCACACGGTGGAAGTGGTCGAATAAAAGAGTTCTTAGTTAAGAGTGTTAAATTGATGTGGTTAAATTACACCTGAAGGAGGAGATTGTTATAATGTCACATGTGATGCATTAGTCCCATATCGGATATTGGATAGATAAAGTCCAATAGATATAGTGAAAAAGACTTATATTCCATGAGTTTGAGTTTTTGGGATGGTTTGGTGTTCGGCTCGTTATATGGATCTGGTTTGACACTCTTGTGGCTCCCTAACAGATGACAACCGTCAAATATATTTTTGACATTAAAAACTATTTTTTTTCTTTCAGTAAATTAAAAGAAAGGTCATATCTGTTTTAGACTCTTAGACCCGTTTAGAATCTTTACAGTCCGGTCTGAGAATCTGAAGAACCAAAAATTCTGATTGGGTTTTGGGCTGTCAAAATAGTTCCAAGTTTGCGAATAGCGGGAGTTCCCTTCAAAGTCAACTCGAGTTCGATTTGGTTGGGTTAGAAATTATTTTGCTTGTTTCAAGGGGATTACAACCATCAAATAGATTTTTGACATTAAAAACTATTTTTTTTTCTTTGAGTAAATTAAAAGAAAGGTCCTATCGGTTTTAGACTATTAGGGTCCATTTAGTTCCGGATCAAGCTTAAGGTCTAGGTTAAAAAAGAACTAAAGTGTAAAAAGATAATGCAGTTAAGTAAATCTTATTTGATTATTGACCCGATTAGCTAGTAGTTTAATTTTTTATCGACTATTTTATTCTTAGTTTTTTCTTTAAATACATTTCCGTCTTCACAAACGAGCTCGCCGGGCAGCTCTGGCTGCAAGCTCGTGTGGGGAGTTGGCTAGGCGAGCTTGCGCGGTGAGCTCGTTGGGCAAGCTCACATGAGGAACTTGTTGAGCGAGCTTGCATGGATAGCTCGGGTGGCAATCTCGCGCAAGCAGGATGCACTAAGGACATTTTAGTCTTAGGCCCGTTTGTTTTTGGATCAAGCTCAGGATCATCCTGGACTGACCGGTATACCATCTAAACACTAAAAATTTGACTATACTAATATTATCTAATTTAATTAAATTATAAATGAGAAATAACTAAAATATCCTTGGGCGCCGGCCGGCGTGAGCTTGCCCGACGCGCCGTACCTCATCGGAGACGACACAGTCGATGGTGAGGATGGAGACAGAAGCTGAGGGTAAAATAGTTCAGAAAAAATTTAAACCATTAACTAGTCAAATCAGTAATCAAATAAAATTTATTTGACCACATTATCTTTTTATATTTTAATTTTTTTTTTAACTTTGACCTTAACTTTGATTCGAAATTAAACGACCCTTAGACCCGTTTAGAATCTTTACGGTCCGGTCTGAGAATCTGAAGAACCGAATATTCCGGTTGGGTTTTGGGCTGTCAAAATAGTTCCAAGTTTGCGAGTTCCCTTCAAAGTCAACTCGAGTTCGATTCGGTTGGGTTAGAAATTATTTTGCTTGTTTGAAGTTCGAGCTTTTTCGAACCGAACTAATCTAAACCGAAATTGAACCAAACTCGAACCCAAACAGGTCCACTCGAGTTTGGTTCGTTTGCAGCTCGAGTTCGGTTCAGAATAATTGGGAACCGATGTCACCGGCTTTGCTCACCCCTCCCAAAACCTCTACCGGCTTCCGGCGTCTTTGGTGCGAGAAGCCCTAGATCGGAGGAAAACGCCGGTGAGTTCTTCTTCTTCTTCTTCCCCGATCGTCTCCTCTGCTTCCTTATCCTCCTCCTCATTTTCTGATTGTGAATTCTTCCTTTTTCTCCTTGACCAAGAATGCGATTAGGGTTTGTGGGCGTGGCAGAATGGAGCAGAGACTGGCGAACACCTGGCGCTTGACGGTGAATGAGCGGAGTTTCATTGAGAACGCATTGCTTTCCGACCTCCGTGTCGACGGCCGCCGCCCTTTCGCCTACCGGGGCCTCACCATCAAGTTCGGCAGGCATGTACCCTTCCTTCTTCTTCTTATCCATTGCAAAAAAGGTAGTTGATCGAGTGCTTTTATGTAGTTTTTTTTTCACAATTATTGGATGTTATGATCAATGTTTAGTATTTGTTAGCTATGGAAATGGATTGTTAGCCAATGGTACTTGTGTTGAAGTTTCTGGGAATTTGCAGAGAGGATGGTTCATCGGAGGTCCAACTTGGTGAAACGCATGTGATGGGTTATGTGACCGCTCAACTTGTTCAACCTTACCGCGACCGGCCGAATGAAGGGACACTCTCTATATTTACTGAATTCTCGCCAATGGCCGATCCTTCATTTGAGCCAGGCCGTCCTGGCGAGTTTGCAGTTGAGCTTGGGCGTGTGATAGATCGTGGATTGAGGTAGGTCATGAAAGAATCGAGCATTTTATCCTTTCAGCACGATTTTCTCAAAAGATTGAGGTTTATATCACAGGGAAAGCCGGGCGGTGGATATGGAGTCACTATGTGTTGTTGCAGGGAGATCGGTGTGGGCTGTACGCGTTGATCTTCACATTCTGGACAATGGAGGGTAATTTCTAGTAGATAATTGTATTTCTTAGTGTTTATTATTTACCTTTAATGCCATTCTTAAGGTTTAGTGATAATCTAGGAATCTCATAGATGCGGCTAATTTAGCTGCCTTGGCTGCCCTGTTGACTTTTCGAAGGCCTGAATGTACTGTAGGAGGAGAAAATGGTCAGGAAGTGACTGTGCATCCACCTGAGGTTGGTTCGTGACTTTCTTTAATTATGAAACTTGGAAATATATTTGGGATTGCTCGTGCTTCTCTAATTCTGCTTATGTATCGTGTTTCTGGCTTCTTGTATTTAGAAAGTACATGAAGGCATAGCATGTGAAAGCAAGTACTATCATCTGTTAATGATTTTTCAATTAAGTTTCTTCTTTGTTGAAAATTCATTTTATTTTTGTTGGATGGCTTCCCAACATTCATATTTGCATCCACAAAAATGTGATTTTTGTTCTTTTCCTTTCCCTCGAGCAGGTTAGGGAACCAATTCCTCTAACAATCCATCATCTTCCAATCGCTGTGACATTTGCTTTCTTCAGTGAAGGCAACATCATGGTATGTTGGACAATCTTATTCAGCATTAATGTGATTAATTCATAAAATGTTCTAAACTGTTCTATTTGTTCACCTACTAAAATTTTCTCTTTGTTATGGTTGTATTTCACAAGTATATTTAATATGCCACACACATGGGTTTTTGCTATGGTAAAATGGATAGCTTTGACCTTTTCATTAGTTTGCTTGCTGTTTAACTTTCCTAGTTTTTATCTGTTAGATACACTATGTTGCTTGTAGGTAATTGATCCAACATACAAGGAAGAGGCTGTCATGGGAGGGAGGATGACTGCTACATTGAACTCAAATGGTGACGTTTGTGCAGTTCAAAAGGCTGGTGGTGAGGGTGTAACTCCAAATGTCCTGGTGCAATGTTTGCGGATTGCATCTATGAAAGCTGCTGATATGACAATCAAAATAAAAGATGCGGTGAGTTTACGTTCTTGTGGGTATGACTGCTGAGGTTAGCTGGTTCTAGTTCACAATCTGGGAAGTACTTAGCTATTTGTGATCTCTGTGCCTTAGTAGATCTGATGTGTTTTTATTGGTTTGTTTGTATTGGAGTTAGATCTGGATATCTTACAGCTATTTGGTGGTTTGAGCTCTTAGTTAGAATATTACATGGTCATAGCATTTTCTGACAAACAGGAGAATTATATTGAATGTTATGCTTTGTACCATTTAGGGGTGTAAATGGCTCGGCTCAGCTTGGCTTGGCTCCAAAACTAGCCAGTTCGAGCTTGGCTCAAACATAATTTTCAGAAACTAATTTTTTAAATTATTTTTTAATTAACTTACATTAAGATAAATTTAAAAATTACAAAAAATTATAAAAACATATCAATCACAACATCACAAATTATAATTCATAAATTTATAATAAAAAATATTAAATCTAAAAAATTTATAGGTAATACTAATGATATATATAATTAAAAAATATGAATATTGAATAAATCATGCTAATAGAATAACATCTATATATTAAAACTTATATCAACTACAACATCACAATTAAATAATTAAATATATATTATATATTACATGTTATAAAATATATTTTAAAATTTTATTTTTATATATTAAAAAAATAAATGAGCTCTTGAGCTGAAATCGAGCAAATCAGGTCCAGCTCAAGTTTGAGTTTGAGCTCAAGCCGAGCTTAAATTACTCATGAGTTATGAGCTAAATTGACACTCCTAGTACCATTACAAAATATTGCAGCTTTGTCATAATGAAACTAGTATCCCACTAAGATGTACCTCTTTGTCTCTCCTTTCCTATTTGTTTCCTCTTTAGACACCACAACAAGCAAATGAACATTTGTGTTGGCAATACCACCTTCTGATATATTATGGTTGTTGGTTGATGCAGAAAAAGTCATATAGGCATTGGAAATTGAAATATCGATAGTAACTTCATCTAGATCTGACAGCAATTACTTGGAATTGGATGCAGATATGAAAGATTTAGATAGTATGTATCTGGCACTGAATCTAGATCCAAGTCAAATATAAGAGTTCATATTCATGGCTGTTATGATCCAAAAACATGTATCTAATAGCTTATTTGCAGAAAATCTTTTGAAATACTTATTAAGGTTGCAATTTGGTCAAATTTATATGGGCCTATTCCGATTTTAAATATTTATTGGACAGGTAGAAGCATACAACACTGAAAGAGCGCTGCGGAACGTCAAGCGACATTCATCATTAGCTGCAATTGAAGTTAAGGTTTCAAATGTTGTTATGAAGGAAACCCAAGTTGATTTTTCTAAAGATGCACATAATTTAGAAATTGAGGCAAAGAGAGCTTCTAGTGGGAAAGTTGGTCCTGTTGGACATGGAGCAAACTTGGCCCCCAAAAAAGAGAGCAAAGCTGGAGGCAGTAGTGCTGAGCCATTCATTGGCGGCCCTTCAAACTGGTATCCTACCATGTCATTTCTGTTGGATCTTATCAATAGGCATTGAGCCATTTCTTGTTTCTTGACTGTTTTATTTTCATTTTTCTTGTTAGGGATCCATATCCAAAAGAAGTTTCTTCAAGTTTCATTAGGACTTCTGAGCCTTTACCTGGTAATGATTTTCACTGTTACAAATTGCAACTCATTTTCTTGATAAGAAAAGCAACTCTTTTTCAATTTTTTCCGTCATTCTAATAAACTTGGGTTATGTGGTGATGCTACATGACATGATGTGTCTGAGCTTTTGCAGTTGAGAACGATCAGGGTGGATAGGGACCTATATTTGCTTGTCTGATTAGGAGGATAATTTCACGTGTTTTTTGTGGAATAATAGTGAGATAACTAACAATCCTTTTATTTGGAAATGGAAAAATGTAAGAAAGGGCACAAAAGTAGCATGATTACAAATATTTATCTTTTCAGCAATAAGATCCTTTCCTGCTTTGGATGTTTGCTTTATAGAACCTGAGTTGTTAGCAGAAAGTTAAAGACCAACAAGAAAGCTAATTTTTTCTACAAAAGAAAAGGGAAAAGAAGTCAACCATGTCAATGCTTTACTTATGGTGTATCATGGCTTGAATCATGTGGTTGGAGAATTCAGCGAGTGTTAGCTTATGGATTCACTTTGATGCTGTGCTTGACTATTTATTATATTTACTAGAAAGAGTTGCTAATCAATAGCATCTTTGAAGGGTGCCCACTGATGTGCTGTAGCTGTGAACACATTTAATTTGTTTTTCTATTTATGAGGTTTTCTTGGAATGAAATGTGCTCTCAATACTGTTATCTTGTGGTTATAGATGGCTGCTGATGAATACTATATGCTGTTCCCTTGCCATTAAATGCTCTTTTGCCACAATTTCAGAGAGTTGAAATGTTCGCTATGCAGGCCCTGTAATCATCAATCAAACAAAAGAAGATGCTAAAACGGCTCCAAAGACAAAGTTGTCTGACTCTGACATAGAAGTAAACATTAATGCCACGTCGCCTACATCAGCTGGGCCAAGAGGTATGAACACACAAGTGAGTTCTCCACAGAGTCTTAAAGATGCCGTGAAACAAAAAAACAGAAGAAAACGATAGTGGGGTAACAGATGATATGCATCAAAGAAGGCCCATGAGGTATTCTTATATTCTCTAAAAATTCGATAATTGTTCAAGATACATTTGAATATTTTAGATTCTAGAAAAAGTATTTGCTTTTTGGGAATTCCTGCCAGGCTAGCACTTAGCAGTCCTGAGCAAAATTTGCCGGTCATCCTCATGCAGGTGCCTCAAGCTGCTACTGTTGTAAAGCTTTTTGTAACAAGATTCTGGATAGAGCAACAGCTTCTGTTTACTCTTAGCATTTCCTTTTCAGGGAGAATTTCCATAGATTAGCCATTAGCAACATCAATGTTTTGCCTAGTTGTGTTTTATAACTCTGGAGTAGCAGTGTTTTCAATTTCTGCAAGATTTACGGTTGAAGGCAGCCTGTGGAAGTTTGCTACTTTCGGGAGATTGCACTCTTAAAATCTGGAGATTAATGTGCGGCCGCCTCAGGGATGATAGTCTCATTTGAGAGTGGGTCATGTTTATTTATGTATGATGTGTATGGGACGATGATGGCATGAGTTTCACAGGCAACAACCTGTGTGACTCTCGTTAAAAAGAGACTGTTTGATTTGGAATCGGAGCTTAAAATTATTTTTTTATAAAATTAATAATATTTATTTTACATTTTACATCATTATTAAATTAAATTATTATAAAAAATTAAATACTTTTTCGAATTTTAAATTATTATAGTATTAATTTTAATTAAAAAAAGTAGTTTATAAAAGTAATTTATTAGCCTTGATCATGGTGTTTAGGAAATCAACAATTCAGGTTATCTTTTAATTCTCCAAAAAATAAAATAGACTTTTTTTTTATACAACCAGATCAGGCTCACGTTGCTTCGAGATTTGTGTTTGGTGACGTCACCCAGTTGCATTCACGGTTCCCAAGGCATAATGACGATCGAGATTTCGTCCTACAAATCTTGCACAGAGCACGGCCTCGGACATGTAATCAATCATCTTTTTTTTTAAAAAAAAAAAAAAAATTCGATTTCCCAAACCCTCAAGTATCCTTTCCACTCCATCCGCAGCTCATCCAAGAGAGTCCCAGAGAGGGAGAGAGATGGAGGCTGGCGAGCCCCTCCTCCCCGTCGCCGGCCCGGCCGCGATGCCCGGCGTGGTGGACTACCGCGGCCGCCCAATCACCTCGAGATCCGGCACCGGTGGCTGGGCCTCCGCCCTCTTCATCATCGGTAACTTTCCTTCGAATCCCTACACTTCTTCCTTCGATCTACCATCTCTTCAACCCGTGGCGCCCGATCTGGTTTTGAAGGGGTGGAGATCGCGGAGAGGTTCGCCTACTACGGGATCTCATCGAACCTGATCACCTATCTGACGGGTCCGCTGGGCGAGTCCACGGCGGCGGCGGCGGCTGCAGTGAACGCGTGGTCCGGCTGGGCCTCGATGCTGCCGCTGCTCGGAGCTTTCGTCGCCGATTCGTATCTGGGGCGATACCGGACCATCGTCTTCGCGTCCATGCTCTACTTCCTGGTTCGATCTCTCGTCTCTTTCTTCTCAATTTCTTTATTCGCAAGTTGCCGGCTGCCTAGACTATTCAATTGACCACTGAATCGACCAATTTACCAAATAAACCGGTTACCCTGGGTCTTGTGGTGGAAGTGGCGGAAGTGAAGAAAGTCACACTTCCGCTGCCATCACTTTTGAGTTGACTAAACAGAGGCATATCATTCGTTTAAGTAGCCAAGAATCGGACGATACTCTCTGGATTTTAAAATTAGCAGTGGAGGAATTTGCGAATTACTGTGACTGCCAACGGATGGTGAAGTGAAGCTTGGTCACGGAATCTTTTGCGCCATTCAAGGACGTCCATGTCTTGCCATGTGAATTTTCGAAAAAAAAAAAAACAAAAGAAAAGTCTAAGCATGGTTCCATGTGATTGTGTTCCATATATTGCTTGTTTTGAGCTAATCATGTCACTATATCCACATTTTCCTTCTTTGTCCTTATCTGTTTAGTTCTAAATATATTCATTTCTGTACCCAATTATTGTTTTCTGGTCATTATTTTCCAGTTGTTAGGCTTTATTACTTTTTGATGGAAGAAGACAACTGCTATTAGACTGTAATTGCATATCAACTGACCCAAATTTCCCGTTTGGTGCCAGGGTCTGGCCCTTCTGACTCTGTCATCCATACTGCCTTCGCTCAATTCACAAAGATGCAGTGGCACCACAACTTGCCCTCCCACACAGTTCCAGGTCATTGCCTTCTACTTCTCACTGTACCTAGTTGCATTCGCGCAAGGCGGGCACAAGCCATGCACCCAGGCGTTTGGGGCTGACCAGTTCGACCAGAATGACCCCGAGGAATGCAAGGCCAAGAGCTCATTCTTCAACTGGTGGTACTTTGGAATGTGTATGGGCACCTGTGTCACCATCCTCAGCCTCAACTACGTGCAGGACAACATGGGCTGGGGCCTTGGTTTTGGCATCCCATGCATCACCATGGCACTTGCTCTCGTCGTCTTCTTGCTTGGAACCCCTACTTATCGGTTCTATATCCTCGAAGGCAAGTCCCCCTTCGTCCGCATATATAAGGGTTTCATCACATGGATCACAAAAAGCAAGTAAGATCCTCTTCATTTATGCAATTCCACTGTTCAGACTATGACCATTACAGTCCTCTTAGTTTGTCTATGTTGTTGAACAGGGTATCTGATGGAGAAACAGATGCAGAGAAATATGATAAAATAGAAGAAGTGAAAGGGGTGCTGAGATTGTTCCCTATATGGGCTACCTGCTTGATATATGCTGTCGTTTTCTCGCAGTCGTCGACTTTCTTTACCAAGCAAGGAAGCACCATGGATCGGAGAATAGGATCAAGCTTCGAAGTGCCTCCAGCTGCTCTACAAAGCTTCATCAGCCTCTCCATCGTGGCCTTCATCCCTATTTATGATCAAGTTATTGTACCCATAGCTAGAAAACTAACTGGGAAACCTTCAGGCATCAGCATGCTTCAGAGGATTGGTACTGGGATGGTCCTTTCTGCCATCTCCATGGTGCTAGCTGCTGCAGTGGAGATTAAGCGGCTTCAGACTGCCGAAGTCTACCACTTGATTGATTCGCCTCAGGCCACTGTTCCTATGAGCCTGTGGTGGCTGGTTCCTCAGTATGTTCTCTATGGAATTGCAGATGTGTTCACCATGGTAGGGCTGCAGGAATTTTTCTATGACCAAGTGCCTAACGAATTGAGGAGCCTGGGGCTTGCACTGTACCTGAGCATCTTTGGCATTGGAAGCTTCATAAGTAGCTTTCTTATTTCAGTGATTGATAAAGTGAGTGGGAAGAACGGATATAGCTGGTTCTCCAACAACCTGAACCGAGCCCATCTGGATTACTTCTACTGGCTTCTCGCTGGGCTGAGTGCTCTGCAGTTCGTTATCTACATTGGCATTGCACAATGTTATGTATACAAGAAGAAATAGCGTTTGGATTGTACTCTAGGCTGTTTGCTTCAGTAAATAGTTTGCTACATTCTCTCTGTATATTCAAGGAATTCAGAAACAATTCTTCCTGCCAGTAAATCAATATTTACATGAAATAATATGTCTTATTGTTCACCTATGAAATACTTATTCTACTCAAATGCGGAGAGCAGGAGGTTAATGCTTCAGAGAATCAAATGCCTCCATGTCGGTTGAGTAGCAGTGACCGGTATATGGCGGCAAGATGGAGGAAAACAACCAACAGTATGATCAGATCATCCAGTAAACCTATGAAGCCAAAGACCGCTGTGCACAAAGGCATCAGTAACCAATGTCAAAGCAAAATGATTATGCAACACAGCATGTAAATTACTCATCTGGAAAACCATTAAAGTTGTACCTACCTTCAGGCAAAATGTCAACAGGGCTCAGTACATAAATTGCACTAAGTGTCATCTGCAAAAAGAAGTGCACAGTTTGGGTATTTTGAGTTTGTCTGAGCATCGCCAAGCAATTACTTGTAGACAAACAAAATTTTTCATAGCAATCAATGCATGATATTTGGAATACCAGACTTTTTCTGGATTTTCGAGTTGAGCTGCTATATTAGCAGTCTATCCACAATTAATAGGCATCTATCAAAATCTTAATGTTTATAACATTGCAAAAAATATACTTGTCTTATCAGACTTGAGTCAGCCAATGATCACAAGTTCAGAAATATGACATTTCCGAACTTGAGTGAATACTACTGCTCTACTACCGATGATTTCTCAATTATGTCCCAACTCTTGGCTACCACGAACAGAGATAAATTCTCTCACAGTTCACACACTTAAAAATCAGGTAACTTTCTTGTCACTTAAAGCCTGGCGCTTTTCCACAGAAATGAGACTAGATAACTTCTATAGACTTAGATTGTGTACCATTATTTTTGTTCAAAAAAATAGATTGTGTACCATTACTAAGAAGTTAGTAAAATGAGATCAGCAGAAGTTTGGAAATGAGACTGGAGAACTTCCCTAGCCTTCAGTTTCTATACCATTGTCAAATAGTATTGAACACAAAGTATGACACACTAGCTTCTTAAGAATATTATAAGAGTACATTCTGTATATTTAAAGAGCAATTGAGATATCAAACCAAGACAAGCACAAACAGGGCAGTAAAAATATTCATTCAACTACTTTTATCTGAACATTTCTTAATCTTAACCACTCAAGTATGAACATCATTTGGGCAGGTCAAACAAAATGCATCAGTTATGAAACCAAAGGAAAAGCTTAAAACATCTTTGTTAGATCTTCAATGACCACAATTTAAATTTACCAAAGTTAAAAAAAATTCATTAATAAGCATTGAACTAAGACACAAAGATCACTTGGAGCACTTACTGCCAAAAACATTCGTGTCCGGAAAACCAGCGGAAGTGATCTCTGAGGATCTGTCACTTCTCTTAACAGCCTTCTAAGGAAAAATGGAAGGTCCCGCAATCTCTGGAGACAGAGAAGGAACCATGTTATCTAAGAGATATATAAAACATAAATGACATACAAAAACTTAAAAATCCTCTTTTGTTTTCTGATTAGGTAACATAAAGTGGTGCTCTCTTCTCCTCTGATATGGACTTAGAAGCACTATTGAAATCCGATAATTCTCCAACGAAATGTGTATAATTCTAGCTACTTGAATACTCGATAAGCTTATTCTTATCCTGGTAAAATTGTTTCCAAATTTTCAAGGTAAGCAATACCTGAATGAGGCTGTGCGAACCTCCACCAAAACGACGGTTGTACCTTGCAATATTTTCCAGAACAGAACTAACTTCAGGGTCATTGCGCTGCCGACTTGCAGCCTCCACAGGCACCAACAAAGTGATCAACCGACGACATATCGGGCACTTGCATGGATGAAGAGCAGATCCATGATGCCAAACTCGAAGAATACAATGGCCTAAAGTTTCATTCAAAAGCAAATCAGAATCATAACCATTATTTGAACAAAGTAGATTGCTTTTCTCTCCTTTTTTTTATCCTGGAGACTTATGATCCTAAATGTTGCTTTCTTGCCAAATGGCAACACTAATAATCATCATTTTCCAGGAAAAAAAACTAAAAATCATCCCCAATAAATTTGCGAGGCCAGCCTGAACTCGCACTAATTCAAAAACATCACTAATGATTTTTTCATATAGAAAGCTCTAATCCAGTTGTTTAATTTGCTGCTTGCTTCAATTTACTTATAATTCCTTCAGAAAAAATAGCAAATATAGAAGCTAAATCAAACTCATGGATCACTGGAGACCTCCCGGTTCTAATATCTCACGAACTCTAATCCGAAATCCGGAAACAAATCAAATCAACAACAGTAAACAAAATCCAAAACGCAGAAGGAAAAAAACTGCCAAAAATGGAACAAAAAAAAAAATTGAACCTCAAACGGATGATCGCTATCCAGATTCAACCCAAACAAAGCCGGATCTAGCAAATAGAGAAACAAATGTCGATCCGGAAACAGAAAAACGAAGAGTGAAATCAAAATCTAGGGATTTGGGGGAAGTGCGAGAAGGGAATGACCGCAGAACCAGTGGGAGCAATTGGCCTGGCAAGGGAGCGTGAAGTTCTCGTGGCAAACCGAGCAGCAGTCATTCTCCGGCGGCGAACCCATCGCCCTTCCCCCTTCACCGCTGACTTCTCCCTCCGGCGGGCTCTCCTTGAGCTCCTCGAATCGAAAGAAAAGGATAGAAGCAGTTTTATTCTTCCAATTCCTTGCTCCGCGTCGGAGGTCTACTGCCCATTAAATAGGGAAGGAGAAGACAGAAAAGAACTGCCGGACCCGGGAAATGACCCAGAAAATTCACCCCATATGAACTGGGGTCCACCTGGCTGATGGGCGAGGTTTAACGGGCCAGACCGAGAATTCGAACCCGGGATGGGCTGGGCCGAACTTTGGAGGGAAATGGAAGGTTTAGGGCCCAAGACATTCCCAATGGTTCAGGCAGCAGAAATAAATCTAAATCGTAGATGTTCATATGTACGATAGAAAAGGTAAGTACACGTGTGTAAGCCCAAATAAATTCATCCATATTTTGGACGGTAGATCTGACGTCTACAACTTAAAATTGCCATTGTCCTTGCAGGACAACTGCCTAAGTTGCTTTCCATAACAATATAGTAAAAACAAATTTAAAAATAATAAATTTTGACCACTCAAACTTTCAATAATTAATAACATTGTATAATCGGTGATTGTTTAGTTGCTAAATTAGTGTCTAACCATTCACTTATCGTTTAATTGCAACTTTTCTTTTAAATAGTTGACTAATTTTATTAACATGTAATTTTTATAGCTACACAGGTCCTTTTTTTTACATGTCTAGTTGTTTTAAAAGCATACTATTTGTCACCATTTAAATATATTTTTTTTTTTACTATTTTAGTTGATTTTCGAGTTTTCAAAAATTCTTTTTTTTAAAAAGCCCCCTTGTTTTCAGATTTTCATGGATTTCCAATAAAAATTAAAGAATTAATATGATAACCTTATAACATATTATAATTGGCTGACAAGAATATGGTTATTTTACAAAACAAGGATTCCAAGAATATTACAAACTCCCCATAAAAAGGACAAGGCTGATCTTAGCGTCTTCCACTGTGTATACCATGGTCTCAATGACCATATGTTTCACCCAAAGTCAAGGACTTCAACTAAACCATGAAAGGATTTCTCCATGTTATGAATCTTCTTTTTTGCCGAAGACCTTCGAAGTTGCTACGCATAATTAGCAAGTTTCTAGGATGAGAATTCACTGCTTCTGAAGGCCCTCAACAGCCTTTTTCCACTGCCATGCCCGCTGTTTTGCATCCTCAAACGACATCACTTTGTTTGGCTGCAAATGTGAAGGGTGAGTTCGTAATGCTCTCATTAGGTGAACGGGATAAATTTACATCCATCAAATATGGTGCAAGCTTGGCTGGATGGAAATACCATGCAAATCTTGAAGTGGGAGGAATTCTGAACTTGAATGTTAAGGCTGCTGGGATTGTCAGACCAGACAACCTTTGCCTTTTCCGTCAATTTGGATATTTTGACAGATATCAGCTTTGGTTTGTCAGTAAGAATGAGTTGCACTTTCTTACTTTTGAGAGTATGAAGCTTTTTCATCTGTGATATCATGAGAACAGTCTCCCCAGGCTCAAGAAACTCGGCCCTGGCATTAGAACAAGAAAAAGAGCACCTTGAGAACTACATGAACAATATTTTCTTGAACTTCAATGAAATCTGAATAACTGAAACAACAGATGATATCATTACAGAAATTGATCATGCTTAGTCTCAAGGGTGTAAACCAACTATTCAATGATAGTATAGGGCTGATATTAACTCCCTCTATGGTTACCATCAAGCCAGATAAGTCAATAGGCGTAACAATTTCCAACACTACTGACTTTCCTGATGACCAAAGTATTGTTGTTCGGTAACCATGAAAGCAAGCAGTCCATGCATTCATGAAATGATACAATTCATCTACTAAGAAAAAACTACAAACGAGACATTCGAGTATCATGCAAAAAATGTGTGCATATACGCATGGCCACTGGACATCATATGCGATTTTGGGGTGGGGATTTGTGAATGTCCTGTACAATAGAGCATGGAATGCTAATCCTTCCAGGACCAATCATGTCCTACTAAATCATACCAACTTAAACCAAACAAGCAAACTTTTAACATCATGATCACTAGTACAAAGAGACAATCTGCTCTTTAAGGGTTTGGGTCCCAAAAAGAAAAAACTCATCCTAATTTATAAAAAAACAAGAAAGTACCAAATTCCAAGTACATCCATGGAAATATTCACACAAGGGGAATGGGATAGAGGAGTGTATCAGTGAAAGAATATCAATGAATCATTCAGTACATACCATTTAGAGTCAAATGCATCGATAGAAACAACACCGGGCATCTGAGGTTGTGCTTCAGAGGAAGATGTGGAGTCACTACTTCTTTTGCCCAGATTTGATAGGCTTCGCTTACCATTCTGAGAAATGTTTTTCTTGGTCTTCTGTACAGAAAAAGAACTATTACTTGAAATACAAGCTCAAAGTGTTCAGTTTTAGTTTGAATTTAACACATTCATGGGAAATTACTGCATTCAATGCCAAAGCAAGTTTTCGGACTGATCCCTTTCGGAGATTATCCCAGTCAATTCCCTTAAAGAAAGGATGTATCTTAAGGGACAGGTAACCATCAGGTCCAGCACCGAGTCTTTTGCTGGGATCCATATCCTGCACAATACAGAACCACAATCAGAAGCTACGGAAGTGAGCACAGGATCTAGCTAGAGCATTACTTGGCACTTCTGCAAATGAAATTATAGTCACAGAAGTTTGTTAGAGGAACAAGAAAGAAGCACAGGGAACATATAGTTTCAAACACGTCATTTTGAGTGCCACATTGGTTGGAATCCTTTTAGATACTTTCAGGAAGTATTATTCCTTACCAATAATTTATCAATGAGATCACTTGCTTCATCTGAAAAATATTCTGGAAAACTGAGCTCCCTTGCTATTACTCTCTGAAAAACAAGCCATTCACTGTTGTCTTTGAAAGGAGAGGCTCCAGCAAGCATATGATATAAGGTACAACCGAGAGCCCAGAGGTCACTTCTGAGATTAGAAATGGCAAGCTTAGAGATTACAAATGATTAGCAGGCATAAAGGGAGAGCCAACTTGCAAATTATATGATTGAAGTCAATAGACTTGAGAGAATTACTTCTACAAATACAAATAACTCAGGATAAACAACTAAGATTCAGAATAAAGTTTTGTCTGTGAAGCAATATATGCAAACAACGAAGATTATATATCTTAAAGATTAGAAGAGATGCACACCATGTGTATTTGGGTAAAGGATTACTATCAAAGCTAAACTGGATGCATCCCAGTTACAATGAAACATTTAATTCCTGAATGGCAAGTGTGAATTTGAACCACAGCCACATGAAGTGAGATCATTTGCATACCCTGGAGTTGCTGGAGAAGAATTTAGAATTTCTGGAGAGGAATATGCAGCAGTACCCACAAAGTTGCAGGTCTTTTCACCTAATTTGTCATTAGACACAAGTATTGATCATTATTAATCAACTCAAGAAAGCCTCTTTGCAACTGTTGTTAATCTTACTTAATAGACTTGGAGGAACTGCTACACGGCCATCTCTCATTGGCTTCACACTACCAAAATCAGCAATCTTTATGTGTCCATCTGCAGTGAGTAGTAAGTTTTCTGGCTGGCATTGGCAAGATAGTTAGCTCAAGTAATACCAACCAAAGAAGAGCTATATGTCCTTCTAGATACCTTAATATCCCGATGAATTAGCCCCAGACCATGTAAATATTCCAGAGCATCAACAATTTCTGCTGTGTAAAAGCGAGCCTCAATTTCAGACAAACAACCTCTCTACAATAAAAAAAGCCACATAAGAGCATAAAAAATTTGCCAACAACTTATGAAAACCACCAAAATACCATAATATTCCATAATATTCAGACTTCACCTTGGATATCAGATCAAATAGTTCTCCACCTTCACAGCATTCAAGAGCCAAGTCTTCAAAGAAAAGTACATAAGATGATATCAGGGGCAAAATCTATTGAAAATATAACATGGATTCCAACAAGGTGAAAAGAATATACAGTCTTTCTGTAATCCACTCCACTGAGGAAGAACTATCAAGAATGTGATGGTAAAGAAAACAAATACAGTAAAAACACTTACAAAGAGAGTGAGCATCTTGGAATGTGAAATATAGGCCCACAATACCGGGATGTTCTAGCTGGTCCAATACAATACGCTCCAATTTTACATTGGATACTTTGTTTTCTTTGATAATGAAATTCTTGTCCATGATCTTTAGGGCATACACATGTTCCGTACCTTTTCTCTTTGCCCTCACAACCTAACACATGATGCTAAAAGGTGAGATGTAACTTTCAGGTGTTCAAAGGATAAGGCATGTAATTTGCATGTCACGTTACTTTCCCAGGAATATAATGTCATCTATGACACAAAATGTTGAATGAAGAGGACAGTATGCCGGCCTATATGAGTTGATGTCATCCAAAGCAACATTTTGGCAAAAGGAGGAACTTCACAGCAAAGTTTAGATTTAACAAAACTATGACATTCATGTGACAGGAAACTGTCACTCTAGGTCTACAAATTTCTGTGTGTTGGAATGTTCAAAGTTGGTGCGTGAACTAAACAGAACTTGAAAAAGTGAGGCAATTCAATTCATTTCAAGCTATTCAGCATGAAGTTACCGGAGGCTGAACTCCAGAAGTGTCATTCATAAACAACCTAGAGTTACCCTTTCTATTTTTTGCTGAAGAGGGCCCAAAGTGGCACTTGTAGGCTTTAATAACAATTTAATGATATTTTCTGTTCACAATATCCAAAATGCAAATGATAAGATTGTATATTAATGTGACTCATCAAGCTGAAAATTTTTGAGAAGCTAAAAAACTACTGCATGGTTATAAACAGCAAGCTCATTGAAATAGCTAGAACTGGGAGCTCTTCCTCTCATCAAGACAACAGAACATAAACAACCTCATGGAACTGCCACTTTCAGGGGCTACAATTCCCTGCCTGTTGCCTTTTCTAGCATTTTCTATCATCAAACACAACAAAGTCTTGAAGAAAAGGGAGGAAAATAAGCTTTTACAAAGGAAACTGGGTGTTGGTTACTTCAAATTATACTCCAAAAGAAAAAGAATGCTTCCAGTAATCCAAATTCTAAGAGAAATTTGACAATCTTATTCAAAAAATTAATAGCTGTTGATTTTTCCGCCATAATATAGATAAATCTCCCCTGTGTGATTGAAACATACATTTCTGTATAAGCGCATGTCAAACTACATTGGGCACAAATTGCTACCGTGAAAACAACAACCTAGTAATTGAAAGAGATAAAAAACGGAAGAATTGATAAAAGAAAAGATCGCAACGGACCTTGGAGTAGGAGCCAACGCCGAAGACCTTGCCAAGCTCGAAGTCGCGGATGGTGAAGTTCTCCTGCGGCGCCCGGAAAGCAATGCTGATCCGTTGCGCGGCCTCCTCGCGGATCCGCGGTTCCAGCCGCATCTTCGCCTGAAAAGCCCTTTCCATCTCCCCGCCCTCAACGCCGTTAGCCACCATTATCGCGCCCGGCGCCCTATCCGCTCATAGAGAAACCCTAGATGCCAGAGATCCAGGAAAATTAGAAATTCCAAGAAGAGAGAGATTGGGATCGAGGAAGGAGAAGACGAGAGGAAGCTTGCGCGTGTCGTGGCGATTGAGGGATTCGTTTCGGTTTTCCATTTTTTCTAAAAATAGCAGCTTTGTTGTCCGTTGAACGGTTTTTGATCCGACCCGCAACCACAACATGGATTCCCGCCAAACAAGTACGCCAACATGGGGACTGTGAAATTATGTTTACTTGTAAGGGCTATTATGCAATATTCCTTTCACTTGGCTCAAGGTGGTTTTCATCAAAAGTTCAAAACCGAAGGGGGTTTGTGCATATACCAATACTACAGGAGTCGTCCGCAAAAATCACAAGGCATAAAGAGGGTATTAGTAAAAACCTAATAATTCATTTTCTGTACGGACTATGATACGACACCAACCTCCATCCAACAGTATAACGCCACGTGTCGCGCAGTAAATGTCTCGAATACACATTCCGGTCACCTTACCCTCGCCGATCACTGACCCCAAGCTCGCTCCAAGAAGAAAAGGAGCCATGTCTTCTTCCAGATCTTGCTCTGAATCCATGCTGTAAACCCTAGCCGCGCCCTTCGCGGCCCCCTTGGCCACCGAGGATCACCGCGATGGACATCCTTATCACCCAGATCCAGGCTGACCTACGCTCCATGCGACGCTCTCCGGCAGTCCGGTGCCCTTCCCCAGGCTCTGCAGCAGTCTGCTGCAGGCCGCGACGTCTCCGCCGTCTCCAAGGCTTCCTGCGAGGAGATCCTCGCCTCCCCGCTTCCGCCGTCTGCAAGAAGCTCGCCCTCGACCTGATCCGCTCCACCTGCCTCCCACCGGCTCTCTGGGATACCGTCTGCTACGCCGTTCGCTCTGACCTCGACTTCCCCGACCCCGAGGTAGCCGCCGCCGCCGTCTCCGCCCTCTCGGCCGTCTCCTCCCACCGCCTCCCCCGCCTTGTGTCAGACTCCCACAAGGAGATCTCCGCCTGTCTCGCCTCTCCTTCTGACTCTCTCCGCCACCCCGCCACCGAGGCCCTTGGCTCGGTCCTCGCCCGCGATATATTTTACGGACCATCAAATACACTACTAGTCACCCAGAAAGAAGGTCAGTTTGTTATGCATATTTCAGTGAAAGTACGAAGTTAGGGAGCTGGTTCATGCTTAGTTTATAACTTTTTTTTTTTTAATGAAAATACTGATGTCTACAAGGTAACCATGGGCCTGGTTTCTCTGCTTTCTCCTTTCCAGGGAAAGCTGGCCCATTCAATGACAATAGCTAGGATTTATTTGAGTTGGGTTACTGCAGACTGCTTGAACCTACACTGGTGGTATACTTGACTACTATTTCCTGTTCTGTGGCCTTTCTGCTATGCCTTCTCACATCCAATCTTGTTTCATGCCTCTGTCTTTTTAGCTTATGAGGTCATTTTCAAAGAAATTTGCTCCATTATGAGAATATAATGCCTCGTGTTGAGAATCATTGAGGGGAGGTGTTGTCAACTTTGTTGCTACTACGTGATTCTGAATATCTTGATATTGATCTTTGACAACAGCTGTGATAGTCATCATGCCTTGGATTTTATCGATGTGGAGACCTCCCTTTGTAGAAATGGTATTTCCATTGTTCCCCATATTCTTTTTTCCCTTCTACAGTGTCAGACACTCCAAAATGCATCTGAATCTGATAGTTGCAACAGTTCTTGATTGATATGTACTTTTTTTCCACACAGAATTGGCTCAATGTTTAATAGTTTTGCTACAAAAATCTTAATGCCATGAGGGAATGTCTGATTGAGCAAAAATTATCGGATGGGCAGGTTTGAGTGAAACTACAGGAGACTACCCATTCAGCCATCACAAACTCACTGTCCAGTTTTTTGAAGCTTCAGCAGCACAAGACAGAAAATTGGAAGGATTAGTTCAGAAGGCTATCCTAGAGCTGTGGAGGCCTGACCCCAGTGAGCTAACCCTTGTTCTAAGGAAAGGCATGGATCCCAATCACCTTAAAGTACCTCCAAAAGCTCATACCTTGACTGGTAGTAGTGACCTTGCTACATTGAAGCTTATCATTTGGCTGACTTAACTGATGGGAGAGTAACCTTGCATCTGAAGGTCTTCTTCTAAACTGATGTGCTGTTTTTTATTTGGATTCTCTTCTGGAATCATGCTTGTAAATGTTTGAAAATTTTTTATTGCAAAAAAACAAAAAAAAATCCAGAATAAGGTAGAATGACTAATGCTCTTCTCCATAATGCTCATTCATTACATATGCATAATTTTGGGGGTTGCATGTCATACTGTTTGATTATGCATCTCACATTAATTCATTTTATAATGCAGTCTTATACTATAATGAGCTTTGTCAAAATACAGGTTCTAAATTTGACTGAGCTGGAGCTTAATTGGGTGGATGTTCATGTTGGACTATCAGGAGGGTTATATTTTATGGATGGATCTCCTCGAGTTGTCTGACACCCGAGGAATCTTGTCTCACAGGTTTGTTGTTGTATCCTATTGAGAGTGACAACAATGTATAATGAAAAACGTAAAATCAAACAATGTGATACTTCGGCATTCCTCTTTCTTAGTTGTTTTGCTTCATGAAATTTTTTGGCTCTCCACATTTCCATGATTAGTACATATCTGAGATTGAAATACTAGTCGTTGAATTAATAAGTTACTGAAATATGATATTTGAAGATTCAAACTATGAAACCGAGAAGGCAGGTTAACATTGATAATTGCTAAACTTACTGTCTCATAATACACAAATATTAAGTTTGATTGGTTATGTGGTTTCAGTAAGGCAGGTTAACATTAATAATTGCTATACTTTTCATCTCATGACACACAAATATTAAGTTTGATTGGTTTTGTGATTCCAGTAAGGCAGGTTAATATTAAGGCTGCCATTGACAGTGTGGTTTCCAATTCCAGGATCCAGTACTCTGCAGTGTTACTGTTGGTGTCTTGCATTTTGAGAGATGTGCACTCGGGTTGCAGGTGCTGTACTATCCTTTCTTTGGAAATGGTGGTGCTGGAGACTATGAAGGTGACTATGCAGAGGAAAATCCTCAAATCATGAGACAAAAGTGCATCCTAAAACCAGAGCTTGGGGAACCCGTTATTTTACAGTGCCAACTTTATAAGATTTCACTGACAGAGCTTCTTCTTCCACATAAGTGTTCTCCCGTCGAGTATTTCTGCCTGTGGCCAAGTTTACCAGCTATGTTGGAGTATACAGTTCAAGGCTACTGCTGCTCAGCAGTACGACACATCACCTTTCCGCAGTGGGCTGAAGTCACTCATCCAAGCCTTTTCATCAAGTCTGCTCACACATAATCCATACTGTAGCAGAGTTTCAAGTAAGCCTCAAGTTTCTGTCTGATAGTGAAGTTTTTCAAGCTTTTAGAAATCAACCTTTCCTTACTGCATTCAGCTAAGGGAGCTTTTTTCTGCTATAATACTAATGTTGCATGGACACTTGCATCACTGAGTTGAATACAAACCAGACAGTTGCTGTTCAAACTCATAATTTTATGCAAATCAGAGGGAATAAAGAACAAAAATGAAAGAGGAAGAATGAGAGAAACACTTTGTGTCTATTTAGTTTCTATTACTATTAACCTATTGAAACCGTATTTTCCAATTTCCACCCATCTCCTTAGCCTTTTTTTTGTTGTTGCTGTTTTAGACACTATGACATACATGTCAAAAAAAGAGAAATTAATAACATTATTTTTAGTTACTGTTTTTTAGATTTTCTTATTTCTTATTGACATCTCATGATATTCTTTTGCTGTGTCTTTGATCCTGTTTGTTTCTGTAACTGACAGTTGTGCTATGCAGCAAAAACCTGGTCTGGTGGCTTCTTGGGCATGATAATATTCGGTGCCAGTGAAGTAGGAATGTTGATCTGGGAAATGAGACCACCACAATGTTGTGTAAATTTCTTGTCCGAGCCTCTGATGCATCGATCGTAAAGGAAATAGGGTTGGATCTGCAAGACTGGTTAGATGACATCACTGATGGGGGTGTTGAATACATGCCTGAGGATGAAGTTAAGATTGCCACTGCAGAGAGGCTAAGAATCTCAAAGGAGAGAATAGCACTGCTCAAGGCAGCTCGACCACCACGCCAACCTCCCGAAGAAGAGGAAGATGAAGCAGAAGATAAGGAAAAGAAGGAAGATGCTGACGGAGATGGTAAACAAAAAGGACCTTCCACCCTATCAGCCATTACAGCTGAGGAGGCAGAGCACCGAGCTCTTCAGGCTGCAGTCCTGCAAGAATGGCATATGCTTTGCAAGGAGAAATCTGCGAAGGTTCAGTGAGACTGGTTCTCTTCATGTTGGCTATTCATTGTACTTTTTTATATTCTAATTTTATTTTACCACTATTTTTTCTCCTGTGCAACTTTTCATTTTTTGCTGTGGCAATTTGTGATGCAGTAGAGGATTTGATTTATAGGCGCACAGGAACTGCTGAGTCTGGTTGAGAACTTGACTGTCATACAAAGTCTCTGTGGCTGTCTTTCTTTCTGCTTCCGATGTTTTGTTCACTTATTATGCATTGATTGACGGCAGCTTATATCAAGAGTAATCGTGTAGAATCGCTTAGGCGCAATTTACATGGTCATCTACTCCTCGGTAAAAGGGGTACATAATATGGGCCAAATGGACTTGGCCCCTTAAGCCCTGTTGCTGTATTTATTTCCACATAGGCCCGTTGCTTTGATCCTATTGGACCAACTGAGCCGGATTCCAATTGAGGCCGAGGCATGGTGCTTCTCTATATCGGGCTGGATTGATTAGACCATTTTGAGCCAGCCCCAATAAAGACCTTTTTAAGGTTGATTCCAGCAAGGCCAATCCAATCGATTAAGATTGGCCTTGGCATGTTCCTTAATCAATAAATACCTCAACACATGCATCTAACAAAGCAACTATGCCTCTCACAATAACCTTCCCACAAATAAAACAGAGTAAAAAACCTAGTAATACGCACAAGAAATTTTCCCTAGAAATGTCTGGCAATTGCATCTCATGATCACTAGCTGTCAAGACTGCGGTACCAAGACTAATGGCATAAAAGTAGGAACACGAGCAGTCCCTTCACAACTTACATGCTCTATGACCAAAAAATTATCACATACTAATGCAACAAATATATATTTCTGACACACCTTGAATAGAAACATCAAACAGGTTGAGGTTGTGGTGCACCATTAGGTCAAATCTTATATTTCTATACATGCATAAGTTCCATTATTTCCTTGGTTGCCACATAAATGGCAACACTGGGATGCTGCAATGTAACACATCTTATGTCAACTAAAAAAAACTGAAACTGCTTTTGCTTGCTCCTCACCTCTGGAATCTGGAGGCATGCAACATTCTACTAAACCTTTTCAACCACGAAAGCTGTGCATGTGACAAAGACTGGAAACTGGAGTGACTCTGGAAACTGGAGTGACAGAGCTCCTCCAGTCACGTAAAAGAATGGATTTGTGGTTGCTTGTAACTGGTACCAATTGCTTTGACAGATGTTGCGACTAACCTATCCTTTGAACTGCCTGCACTAAGGATTGTATCAGATGTATTTGACTGGCTGGTAACTCCTTGATTAGGCCTGACCCAGACCTTAATATGCCCTTCCCTGCATATTGTTAGAACCGACTCACTGGTAAAAATCAAGCCGGAAAGGGGTTCGATATGAGCACGGTGGACGACTACAGGTGAAAGTTTTGGAACATCTCGCATGCTTGGAGCAGGTTGGAGGGTGCCTAGAGGGATGATATTGTCCCAGTGAGCTGAAGTGCTTCCACTGCTCAGCGTGGGGGAACCACCAGGAGGACAACAACGTAATGGAACAACAATTTCATCCATTACTAGGTCCCAAAAAAGCAATTGAGTGTCCTGCAGATAACATAGAAGAAATAGTTTATAAAAAAAGTGCATTATAATATTCAAAACGGTGCCGACACATGAGATGAGTTGATCCTAGTTGAATGTAAATCTTTAGCAAATGCCAAGAACAGATGTCAAAGGAACTTTGCAGGGAGAAATACTTGGCATTGAATGGGGATATTGCAAGTAGTATGTCTCAATTACTCAAAAACAGTTTCGAAAGCAACTTGAGCAAAGTTGTCAATGCAAGTTGTTTTTTCTAAACTTTAATCCAATAAGCTCCAAAATTTTGTGAAGTGAATGCCCATACCCAACAATTGGTAGATTCTATTATTTCTTGGCAGGATAACCAGCAGTTGGACATCTCAAATTTAGCTACCATCAAAGTTCCTTGATGGACAAATTGCAGCTCTGATTGTAAATTTTGTGCTCTTTTGGATAGATTATGTAAATTATATTCTCAAGAATTTTACCACACAAATTTTAATATGTCATTCAAAATTTAAGCCTGGAAAAAAAGATTTGCCAGCAAAATAGATTCCCTGTAAATCCAAAATGTATACATGATGCAAAAGGGCAACCAAGAAGAAATTGCATAATCACTAAATATGGCTTAGTCCGGCCTTCATTGGCTTCAGACAACATGTTTTCCCCACCACTAGTTGAGAACATTGTGACCTCCTAGGATGATAGCAAGCCAGTAAAAGAGACAAATACAAAGCGACAAAGAACCTAAATCACTAAGCTCTTGCCGCTTAAAATTATATATAAACTATGTCCAGTGAAAGTTAGATCAAAAGACGTCGGAAACTAAAATAAGCCACATAGTGATCATCAGCTATGAAGCTAGTTTAAATTTTACTGAATTATACTTTACAAGGGTGTTTAGTTTGAGATGATATAAGATAGTTTGAGTAAGAGATAGTGGAACACTTTTGTAGATTAGTGTTTTTTTTTAAAAAAAATTGACCCAACAATAATTTGAAGTCCAAAAAGCTAATTAGTTTTTTTTAATAATAATTTAATCTAATAGCAAATTAAAATAATTAATTTTAATTTTTTTAGCAAAAAAAATTAAATTCTTAGTCAGACTCTCTTTAGTCCTAGTCTCAAACCAAATAGGACCTACCTGACCAACTGAACCAAAGCGGTACATTACATTTTCTCCCGTCCCATCGGAATTTGGGGCAGACCAGTAAGGATCGAAAGCAACTCCACTGACCTGCAAGTTATTACGTGGAATGCTAAGCCTCCTGTAAGAGATTTAACATTTAGAATTAAGGAAAATTTACCCAAGAATTATGCCCCTCTCCCCATGCGACTATTTTTCTGTCTTCCATACTCCAAACTTGTACCAGATCATCTTCACCGCCAGTCAATATGTATTTCCCATCAGGGCTGAAAGAATAATGAAGTCATTTTCTATTGTTTTAACTACTTCAACAGTATCCAAGTATAACAGTACAGTGGTTGGACAATCACTAAGTTACCGTCATGTATTTCATACAAGAGTGAAGCAACATTGGTGCATTTTACTTCATTTGCTTTACATTAAAAAAAAAAAAACAAAACAAAACTGACTAGGATAACAACAGCAGGCATTCATACAGGTAATTTGTTGATTTTTGTGTAAGAACAGGGGCACAAGAATGTAAAACAAAAGCTGAAACATAATATGGGCCACTAGGCATATGTATTAAATCAGTAATAGCTCCAGATCAGATTTCTATTAGAAGTCATTTTTCACATAAATATAGTTTAGCAAGACTAAAAGTTGAACCAACAACAGAATGTAGCACAAAAGATTAGCAGTAAATTGGTAACAAAACAAAAGGAAATGTCCATTAGCTGGTATAATGCATATGGATAAACATCAATAAACAAGAATATTTGCCCTAAGTAGGGCAAAGAACTCTTTACACCTTGTAACTTACTTCCTAAATTATATTGATAATAATTCTCTTGAAAAATTTGTTATTACCTCCACGCACAACATAGTAGGGAACCATAATAGCTTTTTCCCCCACATATTAACTGTTCTTTGGAGTAATCAAACACTCTCAAGTAACCTGAAAAGTTTACTCCCAAGTCAGGAAAACATCCACATGTCCTTGATCTAGTTATAAATATTTGAAGTTGTGCAAAACAAATACCATCTCTGCCAACAGTGGCCAAATATGATCCATCAGCTGAAAAGGAAATACTGTTTATCGAACCTTGGCAGATGTGCCATCTTGCAATGGGATTGCTCTGAAATAAATTTTAAACATCAAACTTTAGAATTCATTAAAAACCAAAAAAGGAAAAAAAATAGGTCACATCCAATATTTGAGGGGTTTACTGGCCAAGACTTGCACATGAGGATTAGTATTTTGGATTTGAAATTAAAAAAAGGTACATGAAGCAATTTTTTAATTCTGGCCAGTTGCATAACAAACAAACACAAAATCAACAGCATTATAACAAATAAACAGACTCTATAAAACAAATCAGAACCAGCATAAAGGATTATCTTTGACTCTATATAACATATCAGAACAAGTATAAAGGATTATTTTGTTGTTAACAGAGCTGCTTTGCAAACTTAGATTATTGGAGATCAGCATATTTCAGGTGCCATGATGATCAGTATAATATTGAATATCTAACTTTCAAATCCGAGAATCCAAAATCAAGATAACCCACACGCATACCAAGAAATTCGCACATCATAAGCCTTTTTTACCAATGTCACATTACACCAATCAAAAGAGTAAAAGGAGAAAAAGAAACTACGAGGACTTTCTCAATCTAACACACAAACTTGGCACTTGTCACATCCTAATGAAAACAACTTCAGAATAAGTTGAAGCATTTACTTCTCATGGTCAAACAGCATATCAACCGTTTAATTTTGTGATGATGCTCGTCTCTTGCATCACACAAGTTCACAAGATGAAGTCATCAAAGGAAAAGTGAAAAGATCAATCACTAGCATAAAATTGCGATAACACATCCATAGCTTACCTTGCTAGACCTTGCATAAGCAAGAGTAAACTGTGTTGGATCCTTGATGACTGGAAAGGAACAATCAGCGGCTCCATCTTTGCTCTGAAAAAATTGCATAAGAACCATGGACATCAGAAAATAAGTGAAGCATTACTGCAGTAAAACTTCTAGAACTAGTCTAACCCACTTTTTCATATACATATATATTTCCATCAGCATGAGCAACGACGAATGTGCCATCACCTTCAGGAACCCACGAAATGCAAGTGCATCGACTACATAAAACAAAGGAGCCCTCATTACTAACAAGGAAGGGAAATTAAAAAAAGGCCAAGAACCATATACAAATCACATATCTAGATAATGATGCATAAATTTGATAATCTAAAAGCTAGGAATTCACTACACCCTTCAAAACAGAAGAATGTATAACCTACTCAATTGCGGCATCCACAATATTCTGCTACAACTACACGTGAGCAATGGAGACGCATAGACACAAACAATTTTAAGTTTGATTGAAATGTAGAGCACAATAATGAGCATTTCAGTTGACATCTTTGATGATTCATAAACTGATGCTTCAACCTACTGTACCAAGAAAAAAGAAACAAAGCACAAAACTGAACCATGCGAAAATAAAAAAGCATATAATATCATCAAATTAAGTAAACCAATAGAAGAAGATAGGCATACCTGTTATTAATTGCCCCATCTTTGTTGTAATGATGAGCTCCCACAAGCTTCTTCCCAAGGTCCTGCAACTGCTGTCTCAATGACACTGAGTAAACTATAGCAACAGTAACTCCATCAGCTTAAAATAGTATAACTATAGGAACACAAAACCCGTCCATATTAGAAACTGGAAAAGTAAACCCACTATCTCCAGAATGCAATCCAACAAGCAAATCATGCCCATCCACGACATCAGAATCGAACGCATGGCAAACGGGATTTGAATTGCCAAAATGTATGGACTTGATCGGGTCCTGCAGATAAATACAGAAACCAAACACAATTAAACCCCAAAAAAAGCTACAAAATATGCCCATAATCCAGTGTGGCAAGTGGAAAACCTTGTCCTGTGAATTGAGATCGCTGATGAAGATCGTGTCCGCAGCATTGAAAATCAAGTACGTCCCCTTCCCATCATAGTTTGACGAAGCCTGCGAGCCACTGGATCCCACAGACGCTCCACTCGACCCTCCAATCCTCGTGCTCCCAGATGACACCCGGTTCACTCCATTTCCCCCAACAAAGCTCAGCGCTCGGCTCCCATTACCAGCCCCGAGCAGTCTGGCCGCTGCGGACCTCACCCCACCTCCTGAGCTCAGCGACGATGGAGTCAAAGGCGGTTGACTCGCCGACTTCTCTCTCAAATAACCGATCGTCAACTAAACCAAACCAGCATAAAATTCAATCATCAATCAAGAAATAACCGTCGATAACCAATTGAAACCCTAACCAAGATGAGAGAAGGGAGAGATTGGAAACTACCTGCGAGACGGCCTTGCCGTGGGAGTAGTGGAGGAGGCCAGCGGGGTGGGTCTTCTCGTATTGGAGCTTGTACCGGCCCTCAGGTGTCTTGAAGTAGGTCTTGAGCCCCGGCGAGTGGGCATTCATGGAGGAGGAGGAAGACGATGCCATGACCCCACAAACCGATCTCTAGGGTTCCGAAGCGGGCGCTTTCTCCCTCATCGCACCATCCGACGGCGAGGGTTTCGCGTCCTCCCTCCTTCCGGCGATCAGCAGATGGCGGGGCGGATAGAATTCTGCGGGGAAGGAGCTTCGCCGGCGGCGAGAGGCGGAGAGAGAGACGCAGAGAGAGAGACTGGAGGAGGTCTGGGTGGAGAAGGAATTGGGCTTGGGTTTGATGCGGGGGAGTGTGCTGTTGTTTTGGGCTTGGGTCCTTGTGAGTGTGTTTTGTAGACTTGGGAATACATTTGTCGACCGCGAAATCGACGTACGAATTGAAATCTTGTCAAATTCGGTAATTTGTGTCGAATCGAGTTGGCTGATTTGACGAAATGTTGTTGGAAAATGACGTGGCAATATTTTCTGGGGTGAATGGTGTGGATAATGGTTGGCAAGTAAATGGGTTTTTGTGAATATTCCGAGCCTTTGGCCAGATAAAAAATTGCGTTTTCGGAAAATTTTTTTTTTTTAAGATTTGGGAATTGAGATTTGATTCTTCAAATCTTTTTTAAAATATTTCTGACGAACCAAGTGGATCGAATCTCCTCAAAATTTACATGCTTTTACGTCAAAACAATTTTATTTCAAAAAATTTATTTCAATTTAGATTAATATAAATCGAAATTAAAACACTAAAAAATCTAAATAAAATGAGTGACAACTACGTAATGTCCAATTTAGCTTCGTTATCGGATATTTAGATGAATGTTTTGATTATACTGATAATTCAAATTCGATATCAAATTATAATGAAGTTTAGATTAAGAGAAATATGGCCAAGACGGACTATGTTTTCTGGATCTAAACCCAATCCGATACGATTCAGATTGCAGACTTGCAGTAGTTATATTAATTGAAAAAAATTATAAAAAAAAAAAATACAAGAAATATAAATAAATAAAAAACCTAAGACAAAAAAAGAAATCGCATTTCATTGAAATTATGACACGAAAAATTACTTGGGAGATGGATTCGCACGCCTACGCTCACAGCCTTAAAAAAACAGCAGCAGCAGCAGCGACGCGGAGGCACTCAAATTCGGTAGTAAAACGCCCCTTTCTTGTTTCCTTGTCCGAAGAAATCTAGGGCTGGGATCCGGTTTTCGCAGAGAATCCCTCTCTTTTGCATCTATTTATTCCTCGCTGCATCCGAAGATTTCGATGCGTGGCGAATCCCAGGGCTGCAGGATTCACGCCACACAAGCAGCTGCTTCGACATGGCCGCGGCCGCCGGTTCACAGCACCGCTGCGTCTTCGGTCAGTGGAAGAGTTCTCTTGTTCGTCCGTTCTTCTTGATTTTACGAGAAATTTGTGGTTTTGCGTGGTTTGTTGGTTTCAAGATCGGGGGTTTTTAATGCTGGCTTTGGGGTTTGTTTGCAGTTGGGAACATTCCGTACGATGCGACGGAGGAGCAGCTGATACAAATCTGCGAGGAGGTCGGCCCGGTGGTCTCTTTCCGGTGAGTTATCGGAAATCTTTTGGTTGGTGATTTCGTGATTGAAATTGGGGTTTTGGTTTGGGTTTGTAGTAGCGCAGTGATGTCTCTCAGAACCCTAGAAACCATTTGTTAATGACATATTTGCATGTCATACAGGATTCAAACGTTCAATGTTTTCTTAAATCTTCTATCTAATATCAAGATATTAGTCAGTGAACCCCATGCCCTTTTTTTGGCTGATGAGAAACTTACATCGCGAACCTGCTTAATTTGTGTTGTTCCAAGAACTTCGGCCAAAAAATTGAGTTGTATGGATTTTTCATAATGATGTCCCCGTACTTGCAAAAGCAACTTGGCAGATGTAACTTTTGATGCAAAAGTTAGTCGTCTACCCAATCCTTGCAATGAAGGCTCCATATTTCATTGATGTTAATGTATTATCGGTGCCTCAAATTGCTATATATAGATCATCAACAAAATGAGTATCTCATTTTGGGTCATCAGTCCTCAATGGAGAGCCTTTTCTGAATTCTTGGGCATTGCAAATAAATAGGTTGATTTTCGTGCCATTGCTTTTCCAAAATGAATTATAGATCCCTTTTGCAGGTTAGTACTTGACAGAGAAACCGGAAAGCCCAAAGGGTATGGGTTTTGTGAGTACAAGGATGAAGAAACAGCATTAAGTGCTCGTCGAAACCTCCAGGGTTATGAAATAAATGGCCGCCAATTACGGGTGGACTTTGCTGAAAATGATAAAGGATCTGACAGAAACAGAGAACAGGTTAGGATTGAGCACATATATGTATGACAGAGTAACTTACTTTGTAGCCACTCTTAAACTGTAGTGCCTTTTAACTATGCAATATATCCGCTGAATATTCCTTTTCTGAATTCAAGGGATTATAATTTATGCCTAAGTTACGAATGCTTACTACTGATGAATAAACCGAAATGTGATTATGTACTATTGGCATTAATGAAATTGAATACTTTTTTTCTATGTGATTGTCTTAATTTTGGTTCTTCCTTTTGACAGATTTTGAGCTACCACCCTAACCATTCACCAGCAGTTGGTCTACCTACCCTCTGAGTTGGAATCACATATTAGTCTTACTGAATTGATTTCTATGGATGGAGTATAGGTTTTTTTAAACATTTAAGTTATGTGAACTTCATTAATAGACTCTGTGGTGTTAGAAGGTGTCTTGAATGGTTTGCTAATATCAAGAATCACAAGCTTAAGAACTTCCATGCCTTTAATCATAAATGCGTTATACGCTTGCTTTAGGTTGTTACTCAAATAGGATGATAACGATGGATGCCTTCTTTGAAAGTATTGTATGCTGGAGACTGCTATTTAAATTTTATTTGGTTTTTACATTGTTCAGAGTCCTAAATATTTGTCAAACCCTGTCCTTTTGTATCTTGATTGTCAGTCTAATACAATGAAAGGCGCAATTAGTGAGATCTCTGATAATAATGTATGACAATTGTTTTGGTGTTAAGCCATTTCTTCATTTCTGATTCAAAACTATATTGCAGGGCCGTGGTGGACCAGGATTGGCACCAAATATAGGTGTGTTTGTTTTCCTTTCTTTTTTTAGAAACAATTAGCTCAAGTATTGTTATTTCTTTGAATTTATTTCTTCCTCTTATTGATTAACTTTCTCAAAAACCTGTAGATGCGCAAAAATCAATAGGTGGTCTCCCAGTAGGGGATCCAACTTTCCGTCAATCTGTAGGCATATCATTGGCAGCTACTGCTGCTTCTGTGATGGCTGGAGCTTTGGGCGGATCTCAAACAACTAGCTTCTCCTCAACCCAGAACGGGTTGCAAAGCACTTCTGGATTAGGAAATGATCCTTTGACTCATTATCTCGCCAAAATGTCAAGATACCAATTGAATGAAATTTTATCAGAGATTAAGGTTTGCACTCTGGCTTTTCATGAAATGAATTATTTATCCTTTTGATGCAGTTAACTGATTTTGACACAATTACAGTCCCTTGCTGCCAATCACAAGGCACTGGCTCAGCAATTATTGCAACGATATGCGCAGTTGCCAAAAGCTCTCTTTCAGGTCATTTGCTTGCTGACTGAACTATAACTACTTTGAACTGTTCATTTCCCCGTCTCCAGACCTACATGCATCAGCATCACACACATGGTTGCATAAATTAACATAGCTGAAGGTTTTGTTTTCTAGTTTAAAGATGTTGATGAATCCAAAACAACGTGATAACATATCTTGCCTCTCATGGTGAATGTTTTTGAATACCCCTGAAAAAAGTGGTATCTTTTATGTTCTTTGTAGAACTTTATCAATAATATTAAAAATTTTTTTGGACCTGTATTGCAGGCACAAATTATGCTTGGTTCGGTTTCACCCCAAATGGTAGGTTTGAATTCACCTAAAAAGACAGTTTTTTAGGTTATGTCTAAGTTGGTTTCGCATGTTATTTTCTCAATGTTGTTGCAGCTTCAGATGGTAAAGCCACAGCAGCCATCTAGCTCAGTCCGACAGCCATTTTTTCAAAACGGCATGCAAGTCTTGAAGCCTCCAGCTCCAACTTATCTTGGCCAAACACCGCAAAATCCTGTGGCCCACCAGCAGTCTTCACTCCTATCAAAGACCATCCCTACTCTACCTAGATTTCATTACCAGACACCACCACATGGTCAAGCTTCTATGCAGGAAACAATGTCAGAATCATCAGACTTTGCTAAAATTTCATTGGCACAGCCTCAAGCTCTTGGTAGCCTTCCAAATCCACTGCAGGCTTCATCACTACCAGGTTCCAAAGGTCCGATATCACAGCTACATCCTCCTATCGTGCAGCATCCCAAGTCTGCACTTTTGGCACAGCAACCTCGGGCAGTGGTTTCAGATACAAGTCTCCGCCAATCAATTCCTTGTCGACTGACATCTCAGGTATCACCTTTTATGAACTGTTATTTGATTGGGGCGATAAGGAATAACCCCCTATAAATTGGGGCAATTGCAGAACCCCCTGGCTTTTCTATAACTATGTATAACTCCCTATAACTGTAATCTGCTTACAATTGTGTCATTTAAAATCCTAGTTTTTTTTATTGCATCTCACCTCAACATTCATTAAGTCTCACCTTCATGTCTGCATATTGATACTATATCATCTTGGCACTCTAAGCACTCTATTCTCGTCGTTTGCTGACTCTGAATTATCCGGCTATCAAATCACCAGGCACCAGATGGAGTGATAATTCCAAATGAAGCTGGAACATCTACTTCTGTTGGTCATGAGAAAACATGGGCTCCCAGAACCAATATCTTGACCAGTTCAGGTGTTAGCTTCAGGGAGCCATCATCTATGACAAATGACAAGTCAGAAATGATGGGTCGTCCTTCGAAGCTTGCAAGATTGGAGCATGGAAAATCAGCACCTCACACAATGACATCTGCTGATACTTCTACCAGCAACTCATTTCCAGGTGATGGGATGCAGCAACCCCAGATACGGACACCTCAGGTATTATTTTTTCTACCGCATTCAACTTGTTAGTTTTTCTTGTTGCTTTAGTCTTCTGTTGTTTTTTAGGATTTTCTATTAACATCTCCTATGTTTGTTGTATTAAGCTGCTTAATTCATGACCATCCATGAACCTTTATTTTACAGTCATGGGCACTAATGTTTAAATTAAAATGGTCATTCCTGATTGGATTCTCTGTTTATGACTGTGAATCTCATCAGCCTAGATTAACTATGTTTATGCACCCAAACACAAACTTGGACAACCTTGGATAACTATACTAATGTGAACATAACATCAGATAAGTTGCCTTATCCAACTTATCCAACCTTAACATGTTGCTGAACATAGCCATAGGGAACATGAGATGCATGAAGGAATTAAAAATACATAGATGATTATTCTTCTATGTGATGTTTTTGGCTATCTTGTGCAGCTGCTGCCTGAAATGGAGTCGGCTCTGCTGCAGCAAGTGATGAATCTAACACCGGAACAGCTGAGTTCACTACCTGAAGAACAGCGAGAGCAAGTGCTTGAACTCCAGAAAGTGATGCATAATCAGCTAGCAGGCGTCCTTCGCTAGTTAGTGCTTCTAGCACACACTGATACTCCAGAATAGACAAAGGCCGAGGTGCGTCAATTAGTTGTTGTTTCCCTATCGCCAAGAGATGGATCACTCATGGATAAAGCGCAACCAGGAGGCCCCATTTTTGCCCATTAATTTTGGTGTATAAAGTGATGGTGAAAGCACAAATTTTTCCCTTGCATTCTTTGTAACAGTATAATTTATAGCTCATCAAGAGAAAGTACCTTGTCTCATTTTGTTTCATGGTTGTGACTCCACATCTTTCCTTGCACTTTTTTTGTGAGTTCCTTATTTTATTTGTCATGCTTATAAAACAATAATCAGGATAACACATCAAGTTGTAATGGCTGGAAGGTGCTCATTGTACATATTTTGAATTCTGGTTCTGTGTAGAAATTTTACTCGTTTTTACTTAGTGAACTGTCAAGATGTATGGTCTAATCTTAATCTTTAGTTTCATTACGAAACAATCATCTCTGTGATGCAATATAGATGATCTGATTGTTTAATAAATTACCTTCCCTGATGCTTTTATCTTGTTTTATGATTTTCCAAAGCAGCAATTCCATGTTTGTTTTGTAAGTTGCCTTGCCTGAAGCTTTCAGAGCAGTTTGTAAATTACTTTGTAATACTTCCTCAATTTGCCTTTACTCGAGAAATTATATCATTGTAGGCATTATTCTTCAATTAGGAATGACGTACTGTATATAAATGAGAGCAAACTAATATCAAAGAATAGCTGCTAACCTCAACAATCACAAGAAATCATACTACTAAGATCAAAAGTTTCCTACTAAAACAATGTACATGACCTTTTCCATACAAAACATAATATGAAGAAATTCAACATAGTTCCAAATGATATATTGTTTTCCATTTAAATTTATCCAAAAGATACAAAACTTAATTTCTCCAAAACAAGATATCACATAAGGATCAACTTGAGCTAATAAATAAATTACAAATTATCAGTGTGCAAGCAATTGTCCTCAATCCTCCTTATCACCAGGTTGATACTCTTCTCTGTGGCGTTCATTCTCTGAAAACAAACGCTCTGTTTGTTCTGGTTGAGCTTGTGCACGTTCTGTCTGAGGATCATACTCACCTTGCTTGCCCAAGGCAATAAAGGATTGGATAAGCATGACAAAAGCAACGACAAAAACAATAAGATATACAGTTTTTATGCCAATCAGAGAATTAATGAAGCCAATTAGAGAAGGCCCTCGAATCTTTTTCTGGATCGTTCTTCCTTCTCTGTATCCTTCGAGGAACCTGCTAATCTGTGACCCTAAGTTATCCTCCTCATCAAGGGTTTCCAAACCTTCAATCTTCAAATGGAAAGAAGCAACAAGGTCACAAACTACTAAACTAGCATAAGAAGATTGAGAATAATAAACATGGTGACACTTGAAATTAGCTCCCTCATAAAAAAAATTCACAATGTATTACAAAATGAACAAGGTAATTATAAATAGAACCATAGCAATTATATCCATCAATGTAACGAAACCCAAGAGAGAAAAGCAGAAAAAGTGTGTGAATCATGCTGATCCTAAATTCATCAAGGAACAATACCTCTTTAATAAGGAAGATGCAGAAATGTAAAGGTATTAGGAAACTAGAAGAGGGAATAAACCAATACAAATGGTTTCGCAACTTGGAGAGATGTTGGCTCAACTATGTTGCTGCAAGTATCTTTCAAATGATCAACCCTCTATTCTCGACAATTTCCTTTCTAGTTTTCTTGTGGAGAATATAAGTATTTTTCCAAAAAAAGATCATGTACACTTAACATAAGGAAAATGGTGCAATATTCTGAAGGGCTATATATTGTTTTATGGAAGTGGTATCTTGCACTGTTTCTTCCAACTGACTACAGGTCTAAAGGTCTGGCACATACCCAGGAAGTCATGAGACAGCAACAAACCATCAAAACTCAAGCTAGAGGAACATGCCCATACTCGTAGATGAAGAACATACCATGCAGAAGCATTTTCTAGAGGTTTAACAAGTGGAGAATCAACATAAAGAAAAGGCATACAATGTGGGGAATATAGTCAACTTACTACATGATAATCTTCATTTCCTTCCCAAACAAGAATTTTGGGCAGTTTTGTCCACTTGTTGATATCGAATGTATCAACAAATTCTTCCCACTGGTTAAACCCAACATATGCAAATACTAAATCACGATTTGCATTTGCAGCAGCTCTCAAAATCTTTGCAAACTTTAAAGCTCTATCATCTGATTGGTCCTCCAATATTGTTAGAACAATTCTTCTTTTGTCATCAATCAACAACTTAAGTGTTTCATGGGTAATGGGTACTGCAAGTGGTAGTTGATTTTGACAAATGAACTCCTCCAAGAATTCCCCTGTTAGTAAAATACAAGAATATCAGACTGAAATCTTCTGTGGACAAACTTATTCCAGAGCACATAAAAGGAGATAGCTGGAAATGTGATATGGAAATCCACTTGCCATTGGAATGCTCATGTCAACAATCAAATTGACCCATCATAACATGATATTGATATAGCAGACTAGCAACGAAAAAGTGTATAACAACCTGTAAGGGGAAAATGGATAAAATGATATCATTTTAATCTAGAGAAAATCTATACACCTTGGGAACTAAGATGGGCATCAGAAATGCATACCATATACCTAATAAACTACAACACAAGTCTACAACGAAGTCCAAGAAACAGCTGTCCTTATATAGGGTTGAAGAATTATGTGGACCCCAATGAGGCAGCATGATGCAATTAAATGCAAACTGAAATAAACTAAGGCACCTTCTTGATAAAATTTGACATGAATAGAAAATCATCTTGTAGAATTCCCAGTTCATCTCACCTTCAAATGGGCCGTAGAAGACGCTTTGCTCATTGTATGCAGGACGAAGGGACACCAAAGCTGGGACTTTGTCAAAGTCATATGCTACCATTATATCTTCTGAAAAATCTTTTGCTACAGAAAACCACGCCTTTTTCTTGTATTTACTGCCAAAGTCAATGAGTAATGATTCATTCACACCAAAGCCAATGAATATAGGGAAGTGTGTCCCAGCTGCTTCAACAAAGCTGTGAATAGCAGAGTCTGACTCGAGAAGAGAAACATTCGGTGCAACAAATTTTTTCAGAAATTTAATGAGCAAGTCAGCCTTTCTTGGACCAGTGTAATCCACTGGGATGCCATGCATGAAGAGCTTCAACGTAGGAAACCCACTGTGCCACATCAAATAACAAATAAGACAACCTAATTCAGCTTAGAAAATGAATCTGATAGCTGGTTCTGAAGAAAATAACAGGTGAGAAAGCAAGTGCCTTTTATTAGGATAGCAGCTTTTATGATCATATTGTGCAATTAAATCTCAAGGCAGCGCTATGCTTTTCAAGTGAAAGAAAGAACTAAATGCAACACATGGTGCCAATATTGTTTGAAAGATACAATGACAAAAGAACCAACATTTTTGGCAATACTTCCGTATGAAAAGTGAATCGAAGATAGACTTTATTTTTCAAATATTGTTCACATTTTAAATGGTCAATTTAATGCAAGTAGATAAAGGTGGAGATCTCCATGGGCGGAATAAGTTATTTATCCACAACAGGGTGCAGAGTGGCAAGATAGTTAGAACATACTCAATTTCATATTTTTCAGAAAGTTTTCTGTACTTGTCAGCGTTTATTTTAGCAATCTTTATGGGTTGATTCAGGCCAGCCAATACTGGAGCAGCTGCATCAAGCTGCAAAATGGCAAAAGCATCAACGTTTCAACATTGTCACTATAAAAACAGAATTTATGATTCTAACATATAAACAGACCAAGAAGTCATAGTAATTGTTGTTATTTCCATCAATATCAGTTCACAGCTTTGATCTGCACTAATCCTTGAACAACCAAACCTGATAAACTAAACTGCATTAATGCTTGCTTTCTTTACAGAGAATCTTACACTGAATTCTCAGTTTTAGGTCAAAATCAAAAAACCAACCTCCATGAAATCATTAGAAAACAATGTCCACAGCCAACAAATTCAAATCAGCAGTAAAAGATCAAACTTTTCCACCATTTTGCTCATCTCTCATCCAGCATATAACTAATAAATCAAAATCAGTCTATTTCGAAATGATCAAGCAAAATTAATCTAAAAAACTAAAAAAAGAAGAAGACAGTGGATCTAGAGAGAGAGAGGGGGGGACCTCGGGTGAGAGGCGCTTGCAGTGGCCGCACCAGGGTGCGTAGAAGTCGACTAGAATGAAGTCGAAAGCGGCGATCGCGGAGTCGAAGCTCGACTCGTCGAGCTCGATGACGGTCCCGTCGGTGGGAAACGAGTGCCCCAACGCCAGCAGGGCGGAGAGGAACCAAACCAAAGCCCAGATGAAGCCCATGACTGGGAGCAGAGAAACCCTAGCTCGAGCTCGAGTTGCCGCCATCGCCACTTCCAGCTCCCTTGGACTCCTCTTCCCGGCGGCTACGCTTCGGGATGGAGAGATTAGAAATTTCAATTGTTCCTGCGGATCATCTTATCGCAGGAAAAATTCAATAAATAAATAAATAAAGCCCAGATGGGCACGGGCTTCCGATATTTGTCACAATTACCTAAAAGCCCCTGAAGATAGGTCTTTTACGATTAATCCTCCTAATTATTAGATTTCTGACTTTTATCACCTTTTATGAAAAAATTAGAAATAGACAAAATCAAAAAAAGAAAAAATTACATATTTTTAACGCATTTCACCTTCTCAAACCTAATTTTAAATGCGGCCCAGATAGACCGAAACAAAACTCGATCTGAATGGACCTCGTAGGAAATATTGCAAATATATGTATTACTTTAACCTCATAGAAAATATTTATAACTCAAGCAGATATATTCATCTGTAAAAATATATAAACGGATGCTAATATAATTTTTTAGTGAGTCTTTGAACCATCAAAAATAAAAAAAATTATATGTATTATATTAAAAAAAAACTCGTATGAACGGTGAACAAAATTTTTTATAAACACGCATATTAAAATTCAAATTTTAGATTTTCCAATGTGAGATATTCATCCAATTAGACAGCTTTTCAGGGGTGTATATGCAAAAAAATCGCAACGTTTCATTCAGGGGTATAAATACAAAAGTCTTTCAATCGTCCACAGATAATTCCCTTCCTTGGATCAGGGCGCACAGGGGCGTCCAGCGAAGGTGGTTTGGATAAAGGCGAGATCCGAGGAGGTTCTCCTTATCCCTCGTTTCCCTCTCCTAACGTGCTCCAGCAACCCCTCCAATGGAAGCGGATGTCTTGATCTCGCGATCTCTCCCTTTTCTCCTCGCGCCCCAGAGCTCCAAGGTGATTTCTTTCTCATTGTTTCTTCTCTTTCCCCCCGGATTCCTCTCGATGCAACGATCTCTTTAATTTTTTTGCTTGTGTTCGTCGTCCTAGGGTTGTGATTTGAGTAAAGATCTTTAGTTGAGATTGAGATCGGTTGGTTTACTGTTTCGGAAAATGGCTTTGCGGAATTTGTTGTCTGTCGTTGCCGTGATACATCTGCTTGCGGGATTTGCCGCTGGGAACGTTGTCCTGATCGGAAGGAACGTGTCGAAGAGTTTTGAAGCCATTGAGTCCAACTTCAGTAATATCCACGCCACAAATTTCAGATTTTTTGCTTCAATTGTGTGATGTGTTGTATTTTTTTTTTCGTTGTTGTAATTTTCACTGTGGTTTTCAGCTCCAAAGATAAAGGGATCGGGAAAATATGGCGTATTGTATATTGCTGAGCCACATGATGCATGTTCTTCGTTAAGTGATAAAGCTGTTGAAGGCTCAGAATCTCTGTTTGTATTGATAATAAGAGGTGGTTGCACATTCGAAGAGAAAGTTAGAAATGCACAAAGTGCAGGATTCAAGGCTGCCATTGTGTATGATGATGCATACAATCGCGGCTTGCTTGCAAGTAATGTGTTCATCCATTGATGAATGCCGGTTTTTCAAGTTTACAATTCTCATATTTGGGTTTCTATTGAAAAATCTTTCCAATGTTGAATTGCTTCCTTTTCAAAAGAAGGAAAAATTGCTTCCATTAATAACCTTAGTAGCAATTATTTGTGAAATTCCTATTTGTATTCTTAATTCCAATAATAAGCTGATGCAAATGTTGCTATAACATGATTCAGTGGCAGGAACTGGATATGGTGTGAAGATACAGGCAGTGTTTGTTTCCAAAGCCTCGGGAGAGGTGCTGAAGAAGTATGCAGGTCAGGCAGATATGCAGCTGTGGATTGTCCCATCTTTTGAAAATACAACATGGTCAATCATGGCCATCTCCTTGTTTATACTGCTTGCTTTAGCGGTGGCATTTGCTATGTGTTTCTATTTGAGGAGACACAGAATAAGACGTGAACAGCGTCGAGTGCTTAATAGTCGAGAGTTCCATGGTATGAGCAGAAGATTAGTGAAAGCATTGCCTAGTGTGATATTTACAGCTGTTTCAGAAGATAATTGCACATCAATTACTTGTGCCATTTGCCTTGAAGACTACAATGCAGGGGAAAAGCTTAGGATACTTCCATGTCGCCATAGTATGTATCTTTCTCTAGTTCAATTGTCATTACTCTGTTATTTAAAGGCTAAAATTGTTTGCTAGAAGTATTATATCTTGTCTGAAGAAATCTAAAATGGACTTCCCTCTGTCTTGATGTCTTGGTGTTTATGCTATCGAGCTTATGGAGTGCAATATTTATGTTGACTAGATGACCAAATGATAGCTACCTTAATTTACATAGGTTTCAAATTTCCACTACTGGAATATTTTAGTGCTTTAGATAACATACGGTTATGTTGCAATTTGTTTTATCATTGGTGGCACTAATTTTGTCTAGGTGGCATTTATACTCCAGGAATGATGCAATAGAGACGCCACTGAAACATGGATACAAGCAAGATCTATGGCAGCAAGAAAAACAGAATCATTATAATTTTCTTCATTATGTCACTGTGACAAATTGTGATGGTGTGTTTACTCATCTTTCTCTGACAAGTCACTAACATCCTTGTTTATTTTTACGTTTCAGAGTTCCATGCAATTTGTGTTGATTCATGGCTTACAAGTTGGAGGACATTTTGCCCAGTGTGCAAGCAAGACGCAAGAATGGGCACAACAACTTCTCTGCCATCGGAGTGCACTCCATTATTATCTACTCAGGCTTCAGTACCATCTTCCTCATTCAGATTCTCATCATTCAATGCAACTTTAGCACCGTCTTCACCCATGCCAGCTGATCCTGCATCAACTTCGTTGGCATCAACCCCTTATTCTCAATCTCATCATACTCTTATTCCAAACCTATACCATACTCCTAATCCAATCCTAAGTAGGTCATGTCACCACTTACCTTTTTCAAGCATTAGCTTATATAGCAGTCTACCTTTTCTAAGCAGAAGCTCTATAGATCTTGGGCACATTGCATCTCGCGGATCTCACGTTTGTTACCTTGCCCCTCCACACCTGTTTGGCTTTGTCTTGCCATCTCCTCTAAATCCAAGGCTACCAACTTCATTCCATCTCCCAAATTCCAGAAATGCATCTTCGAGTTATCTGGTCGAATCATCCAGCCAACAATTGCAGCGTCAGCGTTCTGCTGATTCAGTGGCATGCTTCTCTGCACAATCTCTTCCAGAAGGTTGATTCGTGACCTTTTCAGAGGTGGAAGGAACTCTCTTGTTGTATGTAGTCTTTGCTTCCTGCAGCCTCTACTTCAGGAGGGTGGTGCAGAAGAACGAGATGAAACAACAAGATCCATGTGTGATTCAGTCGATTGTGATCTTTTCTTTGTGTTTTGCCCTTTTGTACTTAGTTTGTCCTCTTCAAATGGACATGGTTTCTTTGTGGTAGGATGTATATTGCCTTGTTTTGTTGAGCCATGGACCAATGTGTTGGAGAAATGGTAAATGTATTGGATAATAAACAGATTATTAAAGTTAATTACTTCCGTGACTATTATGTGAGCATTATATCTTTAGGGATGTTTACAAAAATCAGGCATGTTTCAGGGGTTTATACGCAAAAGGACCTTAATTTGTTTGTTGTAAACTTATAGTGCATTAGCCAGTTATTTGAATTATAAATTTTGTCAATTTACTCTGTTTCAAGACCCAAATTTTTATTAAATGATTTATTCTATTGTTAGGCGATGTGTTTTTTTTAGTTTAGGGTTTTGGCGGTTGGTCCAGATTTTTGTGAAATAACTTTTATATTTCCTTTTTTTTCTTAAATAATTTATATTTTTACCCGAAAACTATACCAATCTGGATCTAAATTTTGCATAGTGGAGCTTGATGCCAAACTTTGGCTTCTGCAATATATCTCCGAGTTTTTTCTATTTTAAGTAAATAAATTGGTTTTTGTGAAGTTAAAAAAATGTAAAAAAATGAAAGGACAGCTTTTTTATAAATAATTTGTTTTTTGGAATTAAAAAATTTAAAAAAATGGAAGGGCAGAAATGGAAATATGATGTCTACAAACCATGGTTCACCGTTTCGGTCGAAATCAAAACGTTTCGGTTTCGGTCGAATACGTGCCGAAACTGTTAATATCGTTTTGGTTAGAATTTACTGTTCATCACTGTCATTACTGTTCATCTTCGCCAACGAACGCAGCGGGAGCGCGCGAGCGGGAGCTCGCCGGGCTCGCGCTAGCGGGAGGGAGCTCGCCGGGCTCGCGCGGGCGGGCGGGAGCTCGCCGGGCTCCCGCGGTCGGGCGGGAGCTCGCCGTTGCTCGCGACGCGGGCGGGCGGGAGATCGCCTGGTCGCACGCCCTGGGGGAGGGAGATAGGATCGCCGGGGCTAGCGCGCCGGGAGGGGTGGGGGGGGGTGGGGCGGGAGCTCGCCGGGATCGCCCGCGGGGGCGGGAGCTCGCCGGGCTAGAGAGCGGGGGGCCGAGAGCTCGCCGGGCTCGCGCGCGGGGGCGTGAGCTCGCCGGGATCGCGCGCATGGGCGGGAGCTCGCCGAGCTCGCGCGCGGGGGGGCTCGAGCACGGACGGGCGGGCGGGAGCTCCCCGAGCTCACGCGGGTTGGGGTGGCGGGAGCTCGGGGCGGGCAGGCGGCCGGGCGATGGCTCGAGCTGCCGCGGGCGCCGCGTTAAGAGGAGCGGAGGGGGGGGTGGGCGCTCGCGCCGATTTCATGTTCGAACCAAAAACCCTGCGTACTTATTAGTTTACCGCCGTCCTATTTTGTGTCCTCGCGAACTTAACTCGTACTCCCGTAAGATGATACTGGCCTTATACTGGGACCAGTATTGTCGCCAATTTGATTTCGACGTTCTTATCGGTTTCTATCAGATATTATTTACGTACGTAATATTATTCACGTAATTATTCATTATTTTTAAAAAATTTTAAATATATTATAATTTTTTAATTTGATGTTAAAAAATAATTTAAATTAAATTAAATTTTAGTCAAAATATAATTTTTATTTTAGACCTTCGATATATGGTTATACTTCAGAACCGCTGCCATGAGATCGCGTAGAGCTAATTGTTTTAATTCATATGCCCATAAATGCTCGTCCAGATCATCAGGTACTAAATTTGTAATTCCACACCCAGATGTTCCAAACTCAACCGATGATGACTATGATGATTAGTTGTATTATTTAGAATTTATAAATTATGTATTGTGAAATACATTTTAATGAAAAGTTAAATTTGCTTATGTTAATTTTTAAATTTTAATCATATTCATATCATTTCTTATATATTTTTTTAATACACTAATATATATTAAAAGCAGACAATATCAGTGACTAACTATCAAAATTAATTTTAATTAGCTTAAATAATATTTGAAATTATTGTAAAATTAAGTATAAATTCATTCATAATTTTCCAAATTTTTTCAAATTTTTTCTAATATTTTATCGTATTTTTAATTTGAAATCAAAGCACAGTCAAAATATAGTCAAACTATGGTCAACGCCTAATTAATAATTTAAAAAATTCTTTCGGTCGAAACCGAAACGGCCGAAACTGAAACCGAAACGGCCGAAACAGCCGAAACGTATCGGTTTCGGCCAAGGTTTTCGGTTTCGGTTTCGGTTTCGGTTTTGGGACCGGCCGAAACCGATACGTTTCGGCCGTTTCGGTTTCAGTTTCGGCTAAAAGAATTTTTTAAATTATTAATTAGGCATTGACCAGAGTTTGTCTATATTTTGACTGTGTTTTGACTTCAAATTAAAAATACAATAAAATATTAGAAAAAATTTGAAAAAATTTGAAAAATTATGAATAAATTTATACTTAATTTTACAATAATTTCAAATATTATTTAAGCTAATTAAAATTAATTTTAATAGTTAGTCACTGATATTGTCTGCTTTTAATATATATTAGTGTATTAAAAAAATATATAAGAAATGATATGAATATAATTAAAATTTAAAAATTAACATAAGCAAATTTAACTTTTCACTAAAATGTATTTCACACATACATAATTTATAAATTCTAAAATAATACAACTAATCATCATAGTCATCATCGGTTGAGTTTGGAACATCTGGGTGTGGAATTACAAATTTAGTACCTCGATGATCTGGACGAGCATTTATGGGCATATGAATTAAAACAATTAGTTCTACGCGATCTCATGACAGCGGTTCTTAAGTATAACCATATATCGAAGGTCTAAAATAAAAATTATATTTTGACTAAAATTTAATTTAATTTTAATTATTTTTTAACTTCAAATTAAAAAAGTATAATATATTTAAAATTTTTTAAAAATAATGAATAATTACATAAATAATATTACGTACGTAAATAATATCTGATAGAAACCGATAAGGATATCGAAATCAAATTGACGACAACACTGGCCCCAGTGTAAGGCCAGCCTCATCTTACGGGAGTACGAGTCAAGTTAGCGAGTGCACGAGATAGGACAGCGGTAAACTAGTAAGTGCGCAGAGTTTTTGGGTTCGAACACAAAGCCGGTGCGAGGTCCTCCTACGACCACAACAACTCCACCACCCCCCAACCCGCGCGAGCTCGGCGAGCTCCCACCCGCCCGCCTGTCCGCCCGGAGCTCACGCCAAGCCGCCGCCGCCGCCCGCCCGGAGCTTCCCCCCAGCCGCCTGCCCGCCCGGAGCTCCCGCCCCCCCAACCCGCGTGAGCTCGGCGAGCTCCCGCCCGCCCGCGCGAGCTCGGCAAGCTCCCGCCCTCCCGCGCGCGAGCCCGGCGAGCTCCCTCCCGCGAGCGCGAGCCCGGCGAGCTTCCGCCCGTGCGCTCGAGCCCGGCGAGCTTCCGCCCGTGCGCTCGAGCCCGGCGAGCTCCCGCTCCCGCTGCGTTCGTTGGCGAAGATAAACAGCAATGAACAGTAAACCCTAACCGAAACGATATTAACTGTTTCGGCCGAAACCGAAACGTTTCGGCCGAAACGCCGAACGATGGTTTCGGCCGGTCCCGAAACCTAAACCGAAACCGAAACCGAAACCGAAAACCTTGGTACAAACAGAGCCGTTTTTCAGCCCAAGCGCGGTAGGGGGCGCCGTCGTCTTCTCCGCGGAGCTGTCGGATTTCCATCCAGGTAAACCCGACCCGATCCACGTGGATTCCTTCGGAAGGAGTCGCGTTGTCGAGTCCGATTTTTAGGTCCTAAAATATCCAACAGGAGATGGGAATCCGATGTGGAGGGAGACCAGCTTTGCAGCGGGGTTTCTTCTCCTCCGGACTCCCGTCGCTTCTTCGCCTGAATAATCCTCGTCCTTCACGACCCTAGTCAGCGAATTGGTCGTCTTCTCCACCGGCGATCATCTTCGGCGACTTCGGCGACTTCGGCTGTCGCCATGCCCCCCGCCTCGATTGAGTCCGCGGCCCGGTTCGGGATTCAGATGGGCTTCACGTGGCTCGCCGGATTGAGAGAAGCTTGCTGTTTTCACAGAGGCAGAGTCCTTCCCTGCCTCAGGTCCTCCTCCTCCTCCTCCTCGTTTTCCCTTCTTTTGTTTTAATAGATTGCCTTGTTTTCTCTTAATTACTTTTGTTTTATATTGCTTAGATCGAAGAAGCTGGTGATTAGGATGGGGCAATGCTTTCTCCTCAACGGGATTATCTTCTTAGGAAGGTATTTTTCGTCTGTTTGTCTCTATGATTTTGAATTGGATCGATTCGTTCGTCTCAATTGCTTCATTATACATTGGTTTTCGAAATTTGATGGCAAGGCGATTATGTTGTTGTTGGTAATGATAGTGTTGACTGGGCGCTGTCAATTGCAGACTGGACCAGTCTTCCTATGCAATATTCGAATTTGGATGAACTTTACTTGCAATGGGCTTGACAGTCTAAGAGTGATAAGGGTGATCAATATGTTTTGGTAATCTTAGGGATGTTGTAATGCTCGGGGCATCGTTTTTCGCGCTTAGTGTTAAGTGTTAATAATACTTGAATTGGATAGATACTTGATAGGGCATGCTCATTAGGAAGACAGGCAGATTTTTCCTTCAATTGTGTGCAAGTTTTCATGTTATCTATGTGTTCTTTGGAGTCAAAGGAGATTTGAGTTTGAAATCCAACTGCAGTTTCCATATTATCATTGACGCTTGATCCAACCTGCTCATTCTTGTTTCATTTGTTGACTGTTAAAGATATAGTTTTTTATGTCTTATCTAGTAAAAAGTTGTCAAAGCGTATGATCTTTGAATCTTTTGGTTGGTACTTATTGAACTGCCCTTTTATGTGTAGCATTCTTTTTTTACTTGTTGGTGTTTCCTAAACTTGCTTCTATATTGTGCAAGTTACTTTCTTACTGCAGTTTATTTATTTTAAATTCAATTGTCATCCCAACTCTACTGTGGATATTGCCTGATAAATGCGAGCAATTCGATTCAAGACATAGTTGTGAACATGGGTTTGCTCAAGTACTTTATTCCTTCCTCCGCTCTGCTCTTATTAACCTTTTCTATGTAAGTTTCAATCTGTTATCCTGAGAAAGTTTACTCTTGTTTTATCTCTTTCTTCTCTGGCATCTTAATTGAAATCATTGAACGCATACATATATGATATTTATTTTTTGCTCTCCCTATCATAACTTCCAGCAAGTTTTCCTTGTCATCAACTATGCTGTCTTAAGATGGTGTTAGGGGTAACCAAACGTCTCCTGATTATTTCATGTAACTTATTCAGTTATTATTTAGAACCTACTAATTTGGAGTCATTTTGAGGGCTACATATACAGCTCAAAACTGTAGAATACATAAACGATCTATTTTGGTCACTTTTCAAATTATACTTGCTGTAAGTTCAGATTTCAATTGGAGTGGAATAAATATGAACCAATTCCAATTAATCTTAATTGTGTTGCAGCCATTTTGACTTCAACAAAGCTTCTTCAATAGGAACTGTAATACAATTTTTTTCAGGTCAATTTTGTTTCATTTCCTTCTGATAAAATGGTTACATTTTCTGGTTATGGCTCAAAATTGTTTATTAAAATGCAGATACCTTCTTTGCTGTTGTATTTTCCCTTTGCACTTTAGTTTGGAATCCTTCTTTTTCTGATGGTTTGAGTATGTTTATAGCTGTTGATCTTTGCTTTTTCAGTTTTTTTGGTTCTATCCGCTCTACGGTTTCAGCTATGTGCTGAGCTTCTTTTGGTAGGTACAATATTGCTGCTGTGCAAACTCTTTGATTTATAAACTCAGTAGTTCCTCTGTTGTATTTTCTGCTATTGATATCTAACTACTACATGCCGATGGGAAAAATTTGCTTACATGGGTAATTTAATTGCAATGATTGGTATCGTTCATTAAAAAAAATTAAGATGAGTATTCTTCTTAAGAAGAGACTGTTGATTATTGATGTGTTGGAAAGTAGATCAGAGTGATGCTGATATAAATTTTTTGTCAGAGAAGCTTCTCAAGTATCTTCATCACTAGTCTGATGAGGAAAGGGAAGATGTAATTGTAGGGTGTAATGATTAACCTAGCCAACAGATGGATCTAGTCATAGCATATGCATTTGCTATAAGAAAACCTGTCGATTAGGTTTCATGACAGTACCATGGATGATCTATTTAAGGCTGGTGTAATGTGGTTATGTATCTCATTCATGAGACTTAGATGTCTGTGGAAATTTAATTGTATTATGCATTTTATAATCTATATTGCTGTGTCTGGAAGTTAATTTTTTATATCTTAAATATTGATAAATGCATGCTATTTTCTTATGGCTGTTGGTTTGGATCACAGATAATACGTGACTTTATCAAATATGTTACTTGGACCATCTAATGTATTCGTTTGGAATGGATCGGTTATAGGTACAGTGATATTGCCAAGCATGGATTTGATGTGGTAAGTGAAGGATCTTCTAAAGCACAATCACCAAATGAGACTAATTTATCAGATACCCACAATGCCACTGATAGGAGTAAGCCAGGTGGACTTGAGGGGTATGTTTATAAGGGACCATGAGGTTCAGAATTGCTGCTCCATCTATTAACTTTTGCGACTGTTGCTAGCTGTTATATTATTCAAATTGGATACTTAAAGAACTGTAAATCCTTGAACAGGCTTGTACAGCGATTTGGAGAGCAGTTCTACTCGTTTCTATTGCTGGGCATTTTCTGCATAGAGGTGTAGTGGTGCGCTAGTTTCTATTTATTGTCTTACATTTTTTCGTTGTTTTTAGATAAATACAACTAAACAATTCTTTAAATATTTTGCACCTGTTTCATAATTTCTTAATGCATCTAACTTCATCTAGCACATGCCCATTGCACAAATTAACATATTTTTGGGTTGATATTATATTCTACAGGCCAATAGTGTTAATGGCAATATGTTCTTATGCAGGTTTTTGCCTCAGGCTTTACACCCTATATTGGCAAGATAATACAATTTCTGCTCCAATCCTGGATGTACTCTTATTATTGTTTTGAGTATGCCTCTATTCTCAGCACTACCGTTCTGATCACATTCTAAGCAGTCTTGCCTAAAGTAGAATATTCAAATTGATAATTTGTGTGTTTCATGTGATGTTTCTAGGTATAAATGGAATCTTTCGGAACTGAGCTTGGACAAAAGGCTTGATATCTTTGAATCAAACTGGGCATTTTTTGCAGGATTTGGTACTTGTGTGATTTCTGTTTTTGTCATGTCCATCTACAAGATTATGATGTAGTATAGTATTTAAGCATGATTGTAGTGGTCAAATTTTCAAGTATACATAGCAGTCTTCCTGAAAAATTTGATCTTCTTGCACTGCGGTCTTCTCTTCAGGAAATGAAGTTGGACTTTGTTGTGCTATATTTATATTTTAAAGTGCAATATGTACACTTCATGAAACTGAATCTCTTTTATGCATCTGCTGCTCCAAATCCATTAAGCTTCGACATGATATTTTTCATGTCATATTCTAAGTTTTAAATGCAATACATTCTATTGTTTTATTACGTTAGCTGTAAATGTTGCCATGTTTAGTGTTTGACAATTTTGACTCTATGATTATACCAGGAAGTCCGTGTGGTTTTGTGTTTTCCTTCTTTTCTATGCTTGTTGGCAATGGCATCATGGGTGTGCTATTTCCACTGGTATGTCCTAAGCTCTTGCTAGTTCCTTATCTTCTCGATATTATTCCAATTTTATTGGATATCCTGAGACTTTTGAATATCTTTCTCATATATCATTTTGGTGTGCCTTCTCTTTTGGTTGGTTTTGGCAAAATATCTTAAGACAAGTTTCTTCAGTGCGGCTTATTTGTATTTTGTATTTTGACAAGGGATCACTGGTTCTGTCTGCTGCAAGTCAGACTTACTTTCTTTACACATCACATTCTTCTCTTTCAGAGTTCAATTGGTTGAGCCCCTGGAGAAACATCTTGATTCAAATTCTCTGTCCAATTGTTTCCACTTCATACTTGCGCATAATTCTGAGTGCAAAAACATTTATTGGTTATTTACGTTTCTGAAGCATTGAGTGAACAAGATATTGTTCAGTTTGTTCTGACAGCAGCTGCAACCCAAGCAGAGAAAGTAATTGATTCCCAGAAAATATTTTGGGGATGGAAAGGACAACAAAAGCTGAAGATATTTTATGTGGCTGACATTTTATCGTAAGCTTCTATAATGACTACATTCATTGCGCTTGTTTCTGGTTTACTTTTTGGAGAAGTTGGGGGTTGATCTTTTAACTTCATTATGATAACATGTTATTTGCTTTGTGCTTCAGTATGCGGTTTTTGCAACTTTTCCCTGATGGATACGAAAGAGATGATTAACGACAAGGTGAACCAGATTAATCACTCAAATGAGGAGGGCTCATGCAGATGCTTCTTGTTTCACTATCATCTGAAGAGAACAGAGGAGAATGCTGCGACTAGACCGTGTTTCACTGCTGCAACTTCTAAATCCAATCATTTGCAGCATGCCTATAAGAAATGTACTATTTTATCCTCAGTTTCTCAGGTAACTGAGAGTTAGGGTTTAGATTTGACTGTACAATTGGGTCTTGCCTGAGAGTTCCCCTTTGTACAGATATGCAAAACTTGTTGGAGGTTTGGATGATCATGTCCTAATATCATTCAACATATGTTTAATTTGTAAATTCAAACATAATGTTGTAGTATATATCCCTGGGATGTTGGAAAATTGTGTGCATAACCCCTTTAAATCCTCTGAAATTGTAGTTTTCTGCCACCAGAAGTGTTGAACACCACATTTTCAAGTGTATGCTTGCAGAATTGCGTTGTCTACAGAATTTTTCAATGAACTCAAATTCATTGAGAGAGAAAACGTTTTGGCCGACACGGAATTTGATGTAGCAGATCATAAATGTATGCACAAAATTGACACCAGGGATCTTGATGCAGATTAATGGCTTCCAACAACCTCCAGGCTGTTGTTGTAGCAGCTAGGCAGCAAGCAAACATGTTTGGAGGAGCCCAGCGAGCAAGACATATGGACAAGAACTTTTAACTGTTGGTTGATACGGAGATGGATCAAAAAACAAGGAGCAGCAGCTCTCGTCGCGTCTCTCAGTTTTCTGAACTGTTCCAGATCCACAAACATTGAAAATTAAACGGCTGAACAGGAGTCTGCTGTACATTTTTGGCTTGTTTTAGCATCACCAATCTCACCTTAAATTAGATCCCATATGTGCATATGGTCCTGATCCACGGAACCGAATGTCGGCGGCCGCCTACAACAAACACAAGGGTAAATTGGTGATTCAATCACATAAAATACAATTAGACATGTCGCACAGTAATTGTCATTGAACATGTAAAATTGCTATGAATTTTATGTGATCACTTTTCATGCAATTAAAATAATTTTATGCGTGTTCTTCCTAATGTCATTATCCTAACAATCTTTTTAATCCCGAGATCAAGTAATGCCAAACCATACTATGACAAATGTCCTCTGATTAACATAATAGGCACATCTTAATATCCTTACACTGAAATTTTAATTGAGAAAAAAGAATAAAAAAAAAGCCGAACAAGCCATGGACACCGGGGAACCTAAACCGAAGCGTTTCGATTTTGGCTCAGTACAAGAAAAACTTCAACATCGAAATTAAGATTTTAAACTCGATACTAATCCACGTGGCTTTTTTCGCATCGATAGGATTAGAGATTTTTATGTTTGGGACGGTGACCACCATGCGCACGATACACACTTTAATCACGCTTAGCTAACCAAACTTAGATGGGATAATTCCGTACATCCCCCTGAAAGCTCTCTAATGCCAAACGGATCCCTCCTTTTTGCGATTTGAATAAGTACGGCTCGAAAATGACATTAATCTCCCTAAATAATGAATTTCCGGATAATTACAAAATTACAAAAAGCTTCAGGGGTGATGTGTAATTATCCCAATGAGCCGCCAAGTGCCAACGCATACCGTCCTTGGCAAAGGAATTCTTCCGCACATGCCCCTGGAAAGTTAGCTAATTTTGCCCATAAACCCCTATACTTACCTAAATTTTTACTAATATAAATGCAAGACCCTAATCTACTAGTAATAAACTCGAGTCCGCCTTTAAAACCTCTCAAAAGAGAAACCAAAAAGATCTTTAAAAAAGGAAAAAAAATAAAAACAAAAAATCGGGAAAAAAAGAAAAGTTGCATTCAAAGAAGAAGAAGAAGAAGAAAACCCAGACACGGCCCCTCGATCCGCTCCCACGCGGCGACCATTAAAGCTCTCCAGCCCAATGCTCGTCCCCGGATCCGCTCGCCGCCTCCGGTGACGATGTCACTCCGGCCGCAGTCCCCTTGCTCCTCCCCGCGGCTGCGCGCCCGGAAGGGTGGCGGGCAGCTGTCCGCCCGGCGGCTGGCTGTTGGGATCGTGTCGGCGACGCTGCGGAGGAAGGGGGTGCTGCTCGTGGTGCCGCTGATGTACGTGGTGGTCATGGTCGGGTTCATGGGGTGCTGGGATCTCGAGTCCGTGCCTGTGCGCGTCGGGGTCACGATTCTCCGGCGGCCGCCCCCGGGGGCGGTGTACCGGAGCCCGCAGGTTTTTGAGCGTCTCTGGCCGGCCATGCAGGCTGATGTTAATCACTCCACTGCAGTAAGCTTACGCAAAAATTCTCTCCTTTTTCTTTGATTTTCTTGATTCTTTAAATGTGATTAATTCGGAAGTGATGAACGAGCTCCTTAATTGTTGATACGTTTGAATTAAAGTGTTTTGCTTTTATAAACGAAATTGTAGTTTTTGATTCACCGATTAGTGTCTGTTGGCATGGTTTTTGCTTATTCTTTTTTGAACTATGTAGTGTGGAATTCAACAGGTGGAGGTATTTCCTTTTTTGTGATGTTCTGCCGAGATGCTTTGGTGGTTGCCATTTGGAGGTTCATGACAGTGGGATCTTTGTTTACGTGCTGCTTGATGATTTTGATCGCACTTTACTGCGGTTGTTTTCATAGCTTCTACAATTGACCACAATTTTTCACTGTTTGAGTATGATCACGAGGGCTTGAGCTATTAAGTTTTTCTTTTTAAATGCTGAGCTATGCAGAAGTGATCGTCTTAGGGCAAGTTATCTCTTTGACTCCACATTTCCAATCATATTTTCGAAGTCCGGGTGGTGTTTAGCAGATAATTTTATTTCTTCATCCAACACTTCTGACTTAGTGATTAGTAAAAGTAAAATCATGTGTATAATGAGTTATTACCATGTGTCATACTATGTCAATGTTAAGCAAATTCTTATATTTTTTTTTCTCCCCCTTTTTTAAGCGAGAGATTCTTCTATAGTTAGATTTTGCGGGTTCTCATCATTTTTTATTATTTGTAATAATGCTTGTAAATTTTTAGATATTATGTTTGTCATAATTAATCCAAATTTCAAATGTGCTCCCTTATGATCTAAACCAGTTTTTTTGTTGGAAACTCTGTAGTTGATGACAGCATGGCATTCAAAAGCAAGCCGTAAATGGAAGCCCTGCTTTAGCAAGAGGTTATCTCATCAAACAGGTTTGGTTTAATTTTGATTTGAAAGTTTAGCTTTAATTCTATTTTTTTAATTATTCGTGGAAGGCATCATTACCTAAACTTTTTTGGATGATCTCAATCTGGTGAATTATATTCTTGGTAGCACACCATTTACTTCTTTAAATTCTTTTATAAATAGACCTTGCTTTCATTTCTTTTTCCAGCTTGTGGGGTGGAAAAAGTTGCCAAGCAATTTATCTTTGTGTTTGGGAGACAGCAATCACTGATCAGCATTTAATAATAAATAATCAAAGTGTCTAGCATTAGTAGGAGGAATATTGCCAAATGACTGCATTCTGGGCCAATTGGTTGAGGGAGTTCTAGGGGGTGTGACCCGAGAAACCAATCTTAATGGCAGGATACAGGATTTGTAGAGGCAATCTTCACTATATTCACATTCGCATCTGCCCTGGCCTATCCTTTGTGATATTTAGTCTATGTAAAAAAAAAAGAGCTTATTTTCAGCTAATTACAATTACTGTGAAAAAGTGGGCAATTCTTACCATATGCTAGTTTGTTCTAGTTTCGGGGGTGATTATGACCAACAAATCACTGGTTGTCCAAGTTGGAGCTGAATATTTTGGATTCCAAAATGCTTGTTTGGAACATTTGTCTGATGAATAGCTTCATTGGAAGCTATGAATACTTGATGCGTATAGAACCATTGAACTTTAGTTTTGTCATTATTTTTTTATTTTTTGGATACTCATCTGAAGCTAATTGTATTTGCCTTTTTTCGCTTCTTTGTCATTAGAATTGCCTCCTTCAAGTGGCTTTCTCATAATAGAAGCAAATGGTGGTCTCAATCAACAACGTCTATCGGTATGGACCAATGCAACCATAATCAGTGCTCCTTTCAGCGTAGTTGGTTTCTGAAATAGCATTGTGTTTGTTCTTTATTTTCTTATTCAGAGAACATACAAAAAAAGCCCACCATACATAGACATGAGACAAAGTTGAAAACAGTCTCCAGAATGTAATTATTCATCATGTTTTTGTGTTCTAGAAAACAAAAATTACATATAGCCTCACAATATCCGATCATCAGGTTGTCGTTCCATCTATTTCCTTGAACCATTATTTTTTTGTGCTCTATGCTTCTTATTTTGCATTTAAAGGACAGCTTGCTTGTTTTCATGCTTAATTTTGACAGTGTTTTATATCTGGGCTAGCTTATTCTTTTTGATGTGGCATACCTTTGAGGATATCAATAGATCTAATAAGGTCAATTTTTCACAAAAATTGCTATATTATTAGTGATACATCCTTCAACCAAAAGTAGGATAACAGGCTTGCTGTTTCTTAGCTGACACCTAATCTCCCTTCAATCAGCATGTTCTATTCATCAGAATTTTTTGTCCAATAATTGACTTCTTGTTTTAGGTCACGGAAAACAGTAAGCTTAGATTTCTATTGATCTGTTACTCTATTCGGCTTCATTTCCAACTTCTTTCAATTCAGATCTGTGATGCAGTGGCTGTAGCAGGCTTACTGAATGCCACCCTTGTCATCCCCAGATTTCACCTTAACAGTGTTTGGTGTGATTCCAGGTGATCAATCGACTGTATTCCATCTTTTGCTACATGACCCTGGTTAATGATCTTTCAGTTTTATGCTGCCTCTATTCCAGCAAGCCTTGAAGAAACATTCTCTCGTTCTTGTCTTTTTTCTCTCTCTTTTTTTTCTTGAAGAGATCTCTTGTCTCTGTGCTATTCAAGATAATGATGAAATTCTGTGTTAATGTTCATCTCAGCAAGTTTGGTGATATTTTTGATGAAGACTACTTCATTGATACACTAAAGAATCATGTAAGAGTGGTAAAAGAGCTCCCAAAAGATGTACTGCAGCGATTTGACAATAACATGAGCAACATAATCAATGTAAGATCAAAGGCACTGCAAAGTAAAACCTATTATCTGCAAAAGGTCCTTCCGATATTGTTAGAAATGGGGTACCCTCTCTGCTTCTTATGTGCGCAATCATTGTTTTCTTTTCCTGTTTTAGATTTTAGGGAGTAATTGTATTTGTTTTTTCTTCACTTTCTAGCCTATTTATTGTTCCAGGGCTGTGCGCATTGCACCTTTTTCAAATAGATTGGCACACACAGTTCCGTCCAATATTCAGGCATTAAGATGTATGGCAAATTTTGAAGCTTTGCGTTTTTCAGAACCAATAAGAGGCCTTGCTCAAAATATGGTTGATCGGATGGTAAAGAATAGCTCAAATAGTGGTGGAAAGTATATATCCGTGCATCTTCGTTTTGAAGAGGTGGTATTTCTTATTGATAGGTATTCTGTGCATCTATCTTATGATTAAACCTGATGATAGTTCTTTGTATTTCTACTTCAGGATATGGTTGCATTTTCCTGTTGTACTTATGATGGTGGCAAGGTGGAGAAACATGAAATGGATAATGCTCGAGAAAGGAGTTGGAGAGGCAAGTTCAGAAGACCCGGTCGCATAATAAGCCCTGAAGCAAACAGAATTGATGGAAAATGTCCATTAACTCCTCTTGAGGTTTGTTTGTGGAAAATGTCCTGCTATATTAGTCAATTTGTAGGTGCACAATTATTACCGGATACCGTTTCCTTTGGTCGTCTTCAAATGTTTCATTCTGTATTTTAGATCTCCAAATAGTCCCATTTCATCCGTCAATTACTTTTCAGTATGTCGTTTTGAGCTTTTTCATTGTTCAACTGATCTTTTGGATCTGTTTTTGGTGAAAACTGTTATAATTCCATGTTCACATAGTTAAAAATTCTTTGGTCATCATTAAGAGTTGAATTCTGTGCGTTTCAGGTTGGGATGATGCTTAGGGGAATGGGGTTTGGAAATAACACACCAATTTATGTTGCTTCTGGTAAAATATATAATTCAGAAAAATATATGGCGCCTCTCCATCAAATGTTCCCACTGTTAGAGACAAAGGAAACTCTAGCTTCAGCAGATGAACTAGCACCAATGAAGGTATTATGTGATTTATAATCATGTTCTGGCCCCTATACAAGTAAAATGCAACTGCAATTTTTATGATGCTTATGGGACCACAGTCCACATGGTGCTTGTGGTGCTGCTATAACTTAATATCTTTCTTGCTGCTTGCGTTAAGTAATAAACGCATCTTCAATGTAGGGATATTCATCTCGGCTGGCTGCACTCGATTATACAGTTTGTGCTCACAGTGAGGTATTTGCCACAACTCAAGGCGGCAACTTTCCACATTTCTTAATGGGGTACAGACGATTCCTATATGGTGGACATTCGAAGACGATAAAGCCTGACAAGAGGAAATTGGTGTTATCGTTTGACAACCCCAGGATTAGGTTATATCCTATCAATATTCTGCATTATATTTTATCTTCCAAGTTGGTTCGCATGTTGCTAGATGTACTTATATGGTAACTAGTTGGTTGTTGAAAGTGAAATCCGACACCTTACATGAATCTTTTGTGATTCTGTAGCATGTCTTATGGTTAAACTTAGATTTAGGTATCTAACTCATTCTGTGGTTCCTGGTACAGATGGGATAAGTTCAAGAAGAACATGCAAGAAATGCTCCATCAAAGTGATCTCAAAGGCGTGGGGCTTAGGAAGGCCAATGCATCCCTCTACACATTTCCCATGCCTGATTGTTTGTGCCAGCAATCAGAAGCATGACCTTGCAGGTACATGACACTCGGTAGGATGAACATACATGTAAGTAATCTCGCAGGTGCGAGGCATTTAGCTGTACTATAAATTCTTTCAATTCTTGATAGGTTTGTTGGGCATGCATTTGTTCTAATTCTGTCTATATTCTAATCGGGTATTCAAGTCTGTTGTATATGAGACAAAATCAAGATGTATTCTGACTACTCTCTTTGGCAACGTTAGTTTTTTCTGTTGCGCAAAATTCTTCCCTTTTGCTGTTCAATTTTTGGCGGAAATATTGTGTTTTGTGTTTAATTAGACTCGTTTTCTGTTGTAGACAGCCGGTGGACCCGATCGAGGTCAAATTTGAATCAAAAAATATCTTTATTGTTATTTCTGGAATTTTTTAGTAGCATATGATTCAGATCAGTAACATCCTGTGCAGTTCGTTGCGCATTGTTTTGAACCTTTTGATCAACAAACAAGACATTCACATGCTTCGATTTTTTGCTGTGTGTTTTTTGTTTTACTATCTGGATAACTCTGGTACTGCACGACAGAATCCTGCATTGGATCCCTGGCGCTAATTTTTCCAATTTCTTCTCTGTTATCAAAATCTATAATATTTCCAAGAAAACAGTTCCCACAATTAAAATTTATTTCTTTGTTTTTCCCTCCAAATTAGACCGAAAAAAGAGGAAATTTGCAAATTTCTTCCAAATTTCCAGTAAAATCAAACAAACATAGATCCTGCTTTTTTCTTCATTTTTTTTTTCCGCTTTTCAATCGTACGAGAATTTGAAGGAGAATCAGAAACAAAGAGGTCGAACGGAATACCGATACTTCTAGCACTCCTCATCCCCATCATCACAATCCAGAACCGATCCGACGAGGCCGATTTGATCCTCCAAATACCGATCCAGCAACTCGCCGGCCTTGCCCTCCTCCAACCGCTGCAGGAACTCTCCACGGTGAATCGCTGGCGCCGACGCCCGCTTCCTGAATCGGCGGAGATGGAGGCACGGGAGGGCGACGCAGAGGAGCGGGAAGCAGAAGCAGATCAGGGGGAGCAGGATCGGGGAGAAGTCGACGAGGGCCAGCGCCGCGAGCGCCCTCGCCCGCCCCGGACGTCGTCGTCGTCGTCGTCGTTCTTCTCCATGCCATAAGAAGCAGGGCTTGTTCTTCTCTGGTCCCGTACATGGCGAGGACGGTGGCCCTCCCTCTGCTTGCTCTCTATCTCTCTGGAGTTCGATACGGCTCGGTCTCTTCTTTTGTGATTTATTTTAATTTTTGTATCCGAGTATTATTGTCATTTGTCACGATACATGGGATTGGATATCGTGGTCCGATCTTTTGGCGGCAGAGACCAAGATTTGGAAATTTTTTTTCAGGGGCTCTTTTGCATATTTAGTTCGAGAATTTGCACTTTGGCCCACGAACTTGATTTTTCCCCTTTTCAACTTTTATTATTTGAGACAATCAAAATATGTTCTTAAACGTTAGATCCGACGATTGAGCTTCTTGTCTGGACTTGCGGTCACATGCATACGGGCCCATGTGAATCTGGAGGAATCAAATCGGCTTTTCTTTATTTATGAATTTTGCTTCAATATACTCGATTCTAGTCTAACATCGAATAACGTCCAGTCATTATCTACATTTAAAAAAAAAATTAAAATATGACTCATTATTTAATAAATTTATATAACCAGCAGGTAAATACTTTGGCAAACACGGTTTTCGAAACCGGTTAGCTGTTAATCATTTCTAAGACAGCTTGACAGTTTTCCCTTGGTGTCTAATTATGGAATTCCCATTTTAGTCTCGTTAAAAAACCGCTGGCCGAAACCGACCTCACGTGCCGCACTCGCCACAAACTCGCTTGTCGGACTTGATCCGTGCCGGACCCGTTCGGTTTTAACGGACCGCTATTATTTTCGTGGGCTGCGTTTGCTATGGCCCGCAGAAAAAAAAAGAATGTCGTGCCTAACTCATTATTTTTTAAAAAAAAATATTTAAGAAAATAATTAAATAAATATAAATTGTTAAAATAATCGATAATAAATTAACATTTGGTTAGTCAGTTGGTTTAGGTGTACGATTTTTTGAAATAGACTTGGGTTCGAAACACGGCCCGCGGGCCCCGACTCTTACATTTCTTCAGACACCTCTACAAGTCGTCATGCCTGGCAATAAGAGATATCTAATTTTATTTTATTTTATATAGATACGATAAATTAAGCACAAGTTCCGCGAGGATAATTATATTTTCCGCTCGTGAATGTTTTATTCCTATTTTATTTTTGGGCAAAATATAATAAACAAATTCCACTTTCAGATCCGACCCGTTTTGGAGCAGATTAGATGGCCACATAATGACACCAGGGCCCCAGAAAACAACTCAAAAAACGACCACGCTGACCTGGCATTCTCCTACCTGCACCACTATGCACGACACCGATTTGTCACGTGACGCCAGCGAGCGCGTTCCGCTCACCACCCAGTGGGCCATCCGCCGTTCACCGCGCCATATTTAGCGGCTCCAACGGCTTATGGTGCTCCGCATCGAGCCCGCCGTGGCGGCAATAAGAAGACATATCGATCCGGAAAAGAAAACAGAAATTTTATTATAAACGAGTTTGAGATCTCGAAGCTCGCGTTCGTCGAAACGCCGATGAGCCCTCGCCGGCGATGGACGGAACCCGATTGGCCGGCACCGGAGATTCGACGATGAGTCTCCGGTCAGTGCTGCTCGCCGACAACTTCAAGGGCGTGCTCCTCGCCGTCGCCTCCAGCGCCTTCATTGGCGCCAGCTTCATCTTCAAAAAGAAGGGTCTGAAGCGCGCCGGCTCCTCCGCCCCCCGCGCCGGTGAGCTTCCCTGCCAAACCCTAGACCTGAACGAAAAAGGATTCGTTTTGAGCTAGTTTTTGGGGTTTTGATTCATAGGGCTCGGAGGATACTCGTATCTCTTGGAGCCGCTCTGGTGGATTGGGATGATTACCAGTGAGTCTTAGGTTCCTCGTTCTTGTTTTTGTTTGCTACTTAATTTGTGGCTTTTGGTGGAAAAGTTTGGTTTTTTTCGAGTCTCGCGCAGTGATTATTGGAGAGGTTGCGAATTTTATTGCATATATATTTGCCCCGGCTGTTCTGGTGACGCCTCTCGGTGCTTTGAGCATCATAGTGAGGTAAAATGCTGGCATTAAGAGCAAAGATTTCATTTTGATGGTTATATTTGTTTATTTATGAGAGTGGTATTATTCGGGATTTTTTCCGGGCGCAGTGCGGTATTGGCTCATTTCATCCTTAGGGAGAGGTTGCATAAGATGGGGGTTCTGGGTTGTGTACTCTGCATCGTGGGGTCTACTGTGATCGTGCTTCATGCTCCGGAGGAGAAGACCCCTAGCTCAGTGGAGCAGATATGGCATTTAGCTGTGCAGCCTGGTAGGTGAATTTCAACGGTTTAGTATTCTGCCCATGGTTTGTTAGATATTATTCGTTTCGGTGATTGGATGTATTATCGAATTTGGCAGCTTTTCTTTTGTATACTGCATCAGCGGTCACTGTGTCACTGGTGCTGATGCTCCATTGCTCACCGAGATGTGGGCAGACAAACATAATGGTATACTTGAGCATATGCTCTGTTATTGGATCCTTGACGGTAATTCTTGTATCTGTTGCTGTAAATATGTTTTCAGTGCTTCAGAGCTTGGTCTTCTGCATAATTTCCTTTTACGATTTGCTTTTTATTTGTTAGGTTATGAGTATAAAGGCCGTGGGTATTGCCATAAAACTTACCTTGGAAGGCATCAACCAGGCTGGTTATTTCCAAACATGGGTATTTGCCATGGTTGCAGTCTCATGCATCATCATTCAGTTAAACTATTTGAATAAAGTGAGTTTCTTGATAGTTTGTGATGTTCCAACCAATTCAAAGTCTTACTTACTATTATTCTTCTTCTTCTTTTTCCATTTGGATACCTTATTTTCTATTTGCATTTTTCACCGAATTGATTACATCATGGTTGTGGGATATTCCTCTAGGGAGGCATATATTGCCTCTGGCTTTTAAACAGATGCCAGTGTCTTTCTCTGGCATCATGCTTATCACTTCTTAAATCTTAGCAACTGCTATACGAAGCTTTTTTGTTTGTCTAAGTAAACTGAAGTCCAATTTCAGATTCTTTAATTTGTCATTATTTTAGACAATACCCTAACTCAGAGAGCCATTGGTATTTCTGCTGTTTTTGTTTTTTGCATGAATGGGATAGCTCTCTTTACATGATAATCGTCCTGTATTTTTGGAGGTTTGTGCAGGTGAGATGTCTGAGTCAATCATTTGTTTGAAATTGTGGGAGTGTTTTTAGGCTAGTTTTATTCTGAGTCGATCATTTAGCACCTTTCTAGCACTTCATTGTCAAGATAGTTTCATTTTTCTTTTTTTTTCTTGAGAAAAAGATACTTCCATTTTCTTCACGTACGTATATTCTATTTTGTTTATGACTTGTCTAATTAGATAGTGAACTAAAACACAACAATGAAGTACTATCTACAATTCTTTGGCATGTTGCAGGCACTGGATACTTTCAACACAGCAGTTGTGTCACCCATATATTATGCAATGTTCACAACTCTCACAATATTAGCAAGTGCAATTATGTTTAAGGTTTGTCAATTACTGCCACTGTGTGATTAGTTTATCTTTCTTCACTCTGTGTGAATGTTTGTTTTGATCTTGTTTGTTATTTATTTTTCTTCCCTGTAGGATTGGTCTGGCCAGAAAGCAAGTGACGTAGCATCAGAGATTTGTGGTTTGATAACTGTACTTTCTGGAACAACTGTATTACATTCTACAAGAGAACCAGATCCACCTGCCACTATGGGTTAGTAAAAGATCTCTTTTGTGTTGTTATTCTCACTTAAGCTCATGATGGATCTAGAAATGTGACATATGCCTCAAACCCATCCTCCTCTCCACCTGGTTATGGGGCTTCACCTCCTAATAGTATCACCAGATGAGGGTTTTGAGGAGGTGTTGAACGTCTGCTGGATCCATTCTTCTAGCAAACTCATTGCATATCATAGAAGTAACATGGCCTTGTTTCCTATTTGTCAGAAAATAAACAGTTCACTTAGCTAATTTTTTTTAACCTTGACAAGGTCCCCATGTATTAGTCATTCTAGTAGTGATCTTACATTTCTGCCATCAAAATGTTAAAGAGAATGCCTCTAGCAAGGCCCCAAACCTATTGAACCAGATATCTCTTTTCTATCATTCAAAGTTGTTTATAGCTAACATCATTTCATCAATTTCATCAAAAAACCACTTGATTTTTATTCTGGAATAGCTTTAAAGTGATGATGATTTCTTCCTCTCGATAATTATTTGGGGGAGTTACACATTCTTTATTCTGCTTCACTAGCTTATCTTCCTTCGATACATCCTCATCTTTTTAAGGCTATGTATTAAGACTTTAGCAGCTTACTATCATAGTTAGTGAATGTGTACCGGGTAGTTTAGATTGGCATGCCTCCTATGCTATACCAAGTTGCATTTATCTGTCTGATAACATTTATTTCCGTGACTACTTTCTGATAAAATGCAGATTTATATACACCACTATCCTCTAAAATATTGTGGCCCAAACAAGGGAATGGTGAGCGTGGAAAGCACAAAGGCGATGATTTGTTATCTGGCGAGTTTCTTACAATTGTGCGACAAGATTACTTCACATAAGATCAAGGATTATGCTTCATGTTTGTCTACGCTATATGTGCAGTGAAATCATACCACTACGTTTTACACGTGGCAAGTAATACTTTTACAGTCTCTTTAGAGACACACTGGCTTTCAGGTAGCAAGAAAGTGTGAGAATTTTGTAGGAAATAGCAAGTCAACAGTCTGGATTTGCATTGTTAATGCTCTCAAATACTATTTTTGTTTTTGTCCCTCTGTTGTATGTTTCTGGTTGTAATAGCCTGCTGCTGGAGTACATGTTACCCTTTGTATTCATAAGCAGTATGATTAATTGATTGTTTTTGGGCTGTACATACAAGAATGCTTATGATAATTTGACCAGTTGACTATGAATATGATGCTGCTGCATGCTAAAATAACATACTCATTTCCAGATGCTGATTTTGGTGTAACTTGAGGCTGTGCTTGGATGCTTATCGTTTCTTTTAACTTAATGACTAAGCTTTCTTTTGATGTGGACATTAATATTTGTATTAGAAGTCAACATTCGAGTACTTTTTTTTGGTAGGGTACTTTTAACTAGGTTGACAATTATTTGTTTTTGCTGCGGGAGGTGAGCTTACAAACCATCAAAAGCCTCGAATTCAACATTTTTCCTATATATATATATATATATATATATATATATTATTTTTATTTTTGCGCACAATCCCGTGCAGGGGCAAGTGAGCTGTTCCCTTGGGAACTTAAAATGCAATGAGATTTGAAGGTCCGTCCGGAAAATTAAAATAATTGACCGAATTAATAATTTTAGTATTTGAATGTATTTTAAAATAAAATTAAAAAAATTATTAATTTTGTCAATTTCGTGAATTTAAATGTTTGAGTTGGAAATAAAAATCAATCTTTTTCAAATAAGTAAAATTACTCTTATTTTATTTTATTTTATTTTTTAAAATTATAAATATTTAATAAATTAATTAATAAAATATACTTTGGTGGTTAAAATATATATAAATATTAAAAAATATTTATGTTAAAAAAGTAATTTTTAAAATATTTATTCGATCAATAAAATATATTTTAAATTAGAATTTAATAATTCATGAGTATTAATATTTAGAAAAAATATGTTAAAAAATTAATGAGTAGAGAAAAAAAATTTGTGATTTAAAATATAAATAATGTTAGGGTCGCATATTTATAATATTTGATAAGTTAAGAAAAAAATAAAATTTTTTAAAAAATATTCGATCAATAAAATATATTTTAAATATATATAGGAAATCGCCGGCGAAGGCTCCTCTCCAATAGTGGGTTAGGATCTCCTTGACGTCGGTGACGAGCTCGCCGTGGCCGAAGAGCCGGGAGCTGGGGGCGACGGAGGCGGTACGGAACTTGAGGAGGCAATTTGCCACGTAGAGGAAGCAGCGGAGGAAGTTGGCGGCATACAAGATGCCCTTCTCAGTCTTGAGGCATCCATTGCCGCTGACGAAGAATACGAAGAAGTAGAAGGGGTCGACGAAGAGGGAGATGGTGGAGCAGACGAGGAAGGTCTGGTTCCACTTGATCCGGAAGCCGCTGGGCTTGACTACGCGATTGTACCACGGGACTAGACATGTCAAACCCGGTTTAGGACCCACGGATCAATCCGACATGGTAGAACTCGTATTTCAAGCTATTGAAACACAAATGCTTCAGCTCTGCAACTCGTATTTCAAGCGTAGAACACTACGACTCGACTCGGATTTTCGTATCTGATTAAGTGTGCATGACGATGGTCTTTGTATTTATATAATCTTCTGTTGAGAAAGCATGAGATGTTTTAACACACTAATTCCTTATCAAATGGTGATCAACCACATTATTTGACCTACTCTTCAACTAATCTCTGGTAGCGATGTGTCATCCGATGCTACATTGAATAGAAGAAGAGGACGCACTCGACAGCAGGTGACATCCACTGAAAGCATAATGGAGACAAAGTACAGGTTAAATTAACCCAATTTTGTAGCTTGCAATGATGCATGGGCTTGCGATCCAACACTAATGTCACACTGCACCTTACTGCTTGTAAGCTGCATCGGCACAAGGAAGCAGGGGAAACGAATTCGAGTTGGCGGGTGCGGATCCAGGTAGCAGTGAAATAGCAAAACCCCGTAACCCGACACCGATCAAGTTGGATTTCTTTGATTTTAAAAGAGAAAGAGAATTCGGATATGACTTTTGAGCCACTTATATGTTCATTCAACTTAATCAATTTCGCGTAAAACATTCAGTATTTTATCTAAATTGGAAATAAAAATATACCAGCTATTTAATATTTATTTGCAACCAAAACTCGACAATTTTTTGAAAATGGGTTCGGGTATGAAACTGATTGTCGGATTATTCGCAGCCATAAAGGATCCAATACCTGCCGTTTCCCATACACAGCTCGCGTTTCTCCTTGCATCAGTCGTATATAAACAGTTTGCAAGTCACAGCATAGCAGCATCGAACTCCTCTCCAACGGGGGAAACGGGCCCGTTTCCCATTTCGAATTCCAAACCACAAAGCCGCCGCACCAGCTCCGCCGCCGCCGCCGCCCGTCCCCTTCTTTCCTCGGTCCCCTTCTCTTGGGAGCACCGCCCCGGCGTCCCCAAAACGCGAAGATTCACACCGAATCCCCTCACAAATTCCCTGCTCCTCCCCCTCCCTCCTCCCCACAAATCTCTCCCGGATCCCCCTCGAAAACGGAGATCCCACCCGATCCGCTTCCCGACCCCTTCGCTGCGGCTCTCGCTGAGTGCGCCAAGCCCAGGCCCACCAGCGTCGCCGTCGATTTGGACCTGACAGCCGCCGTCGGCCGGACGAGGCTCGTCGGCTACGTCATCGAATTAGTCGGGTCCTGTAAGGCCGCCTGCTTCGTATCGGATCCGATAATTCGGACCCCGCGCGTCCGGACCCGATCCGCGGCTGCCGGTTCGTATCAACTCCTGAGCCGCCGGTCCGAGTGACTGCTTTGTACGTCGCGGATCACAATTGTTTTGGCATCAATATCCAAGAGCCATGCCGGGCCAGAACATGATTGAACCCACTTCGCAACGCACCGTGTTGGGTTTGCGGGGGTGCAACCATCAGAAATTGTAGCGCTGGCTCTCCATGTCTTGTGGAGGAGACTCCTCCGGGACACCACCGCCTCCGTTTCCGAACTCCGCTACCACACTACAGTCCGTCTTTTTCGCATCAGCACTGACACAATGGAAGAGACAAATTTTTTCAGAAGAAATGGTCTACAGATTGAGTCTCCGCAGCAGCGTCGAGATCGATGCGAAACGTTGAGTAGCAATTATAGAGAAGGGACTAAAGGCATGCTTGTGTTGTGGAGCGGCCACTCGGGATTAAAATATAGTATGAATGAGGTTTGTGCCATGCCCATTTGAAATGAAGCACCCTGAATTGGTCAGATAAATCAACCAAACATGGCCAATGATGCCGCATTTGCTTCTCAGAGGCCATTGTCTTTATGTGGAAGCAATTATAGAACCTTTGAATCATCATAACTCGTAACACTTTTCTTCTTCTTCTTTCTTTGGAAGAGTCTTGTTTTGTATCACTTACGATGTTGAAATTCATCATCATCGTCATTTGCTCTTCTTCATTCTGTTCTTCTGAGTGATTATTGCTCGTCAGTCAGACACTTTTTCTGACTCTTGAGAGGAAAAACAATCATCGCGGTAGATTTATCTTAAATTTAAAATAGCAATTGAGTGGCTAAACAAAAAGAAGCTAAGACTCTAATCAAGTGGTTAAACAATCGCTTTTGATTTGCCCTAAAATTCATCGGCTAACCAGAGAATAGAATAGAGAAGAGTAGAGTAGAGTAGCTTTGGCATCAACCATCAATTCGCCCCAACACTTGTTCGTGATGGAAACTGCAACCAATTGAATCTGGTCTGGCCTCTTTTAGAGCATTGAATGCGATGCATGTCCTCGTGTCGTCAAACGGCCGGTGGAAGACAATCCAGTAACACCATTGGTGCATGATCCCAACAGTGGAACATGCTTGCAGCACAAATCCTAAAGCGCAAGCCACTCGGTCCATTTTGGTGTATAATTCTTAGCTGTAAAGCAAAAGCAATGAAAGGGACATGAGGCTAAAAAGGAAGACGACGAAGGAAAAACGAAGAATGAGGAAGAAGAAGACGAGGAATATGACAAGTTAGCCTTCTTCTTCTCCGATCTTTCGGGCACAAAATAGGTTTGGAGGAATTGGACTGTGGCGAGTGAGTTGTTTCCAACTCAGCTTAGTTGGACAAATCCAGAGTTTGATACGGACCCGGTTAGCACGTCACAGGTGACCTCGGTCTCCTGTGCCATGAGATGATGCGACGCCCATTATCTCAACTAATCGGGTCGGATGGGATTCGGTTTTTGTAGCTTCATCCTCTTATTAGTCTTAGTTTCTGGTGGATCTTTCTTCTCCCTTGCTTACTTTAGAGTTGAGTGGTCCGGAGGGAAGCGACCAATATTGAACAAAAAATGTTAATTTAAATGGTCGGGTAATCAGCGGGTAGATGATCATCTGGCATTCCAAGACTACCAACAAAACTGATTGGGTTCGGTGTTTGGCACGAGGTCAGACGAAATCGGTGCTGATAGACTTTCGACTTTCGACTTCAATTGAAAGTCACGCCACCCGAGTCAACTACGTCAAGAACAAATTTTTTTTTTTTTTTTCTAAAAATGTTTTCCGGCTGTTTTAGTTGGACTGCATTGAGGTGGGGCGGTGCAGTAGGATTTGTTCATCTCGGCGGAGTAACTGGCCGAGCAATGAGATTCCTCAGTACTGGCCGCACTCAGGGCACCACGAAAACAAATCAATTTTTTTTTAATTTAGCTAATAATGAACCCCTACCCCCACCCCCTTCCTTTTGTGTTCTTAATTGCTTAATTTATGTTAATTTGTTTAGTTGTGTAGCTTATTGGAGGGATTAGAGTTGACTAATCACGCTTATCGTTTTGGAATTTGAAGATTCGTTTGGTTGAGTATCAAGGTCAAGGTCAAAACTAGTCAACCCTAAAATCCTAAAACCCTAAAACCCTAAACCACTTTTGTAAACTAATATTTTTTTATCGAAATTAAGACTTCAATAATTTTAAACTTAAAAAGCTATTTAATTTATTATAATAATTTAATTTAATAATAATATAAAATAATAAATATTAATTTCACAAAAAAAAAACATTTATAAAAAGAGCTTATCTTCATCCCCTCACCCCATTCCAAACGGGGTGTGATAGTTTAGCATACCTTCAAATAAATGCATGTACGCCCCTGCCAATATGTTTATTCGCGGACGAACCCCACGGAGAAAAATTCAATATTTGCATCCACGTCCCTTATGTCTTTTGGATATAGCCCCCTTACAAATAACATTATTAATTTTTGTAGGGTAACCCCTTAACCATGGACTTACATTCGCGGTCTGTTCTATATTTTGAACAATTTCTTCGTGTCTGTTCAATCGTTTCAAGGAGCTTTGCGAGTTCTACACTGCAACCAAGCCTCTCGTGGACCAAGGACAAAATTGCTTTCTCGTGTCGCCGTGATTAAACATTTTAAGACTCTTTTATACGACAATAATCTTTGGATTAAATTTGACTTTTGGTTGATCTCATTCGTAATCTTGGGATTTTTCTTCTTTTTTTAATGTTGATAATTCCGGACTCGTTATCCATCCGGAGAGAAAGAAAGGCCAGTGGGAAGCACGTTCACGCTCACGCCATCCTGGGCATCACGGGTAGGACACGTGGTGGGCTGCGGGCGTGAGTGCGCTTTGGGTCCCATTTTCTGGGTGAGACATCGAGTGCGCTTTATGACGTGGCGGGTCTCGACGCTCGGCACGCTAGCGCGGCCCAGTCGTCTTTCTCCTACCATCTTTTTTACTCTTCCCGTGCCGGCTCTCCCTCGCATACCCAATTTTAACCACAGCGGACGCGTGGCGCTCCTTCGTTTCTTCACCTTTGTTCTCCGAGCCGGACCCTAAAGCTCTCGACAATTTTTTTTTTTTTTTTTTTTTTACATAGAGTAAATAGAATTAAATCAAAAGAAAGAAGCACAAGAAATGATCATAAATCGTAGGATTTTCAGGAGACCTTTTTTTTGTATCACTTTTGTCTGATAAAACTGACTCTATTTTTAATGGAGCGAGTACAAATAAATTAAATGTTGGGGTAAACCATTCTTCTCGCATTGTCACTGATATAATTTGAAACTGATAAATTTGATTCAGAAACGACGTGGAACACCACACATGCTCTGTTGCAACTTTAGACGAAAGGATTTGACTCCACGAGGAAGACGAAGATGGATAAAAAAACAGAAAAATAAAAAACAAAGCTCCGCCGCAGCTCGCTGTGTCTCTTTAGCACTACCACTCAAACAATACCCGCCACGTACCCCGCTTTTCGCTGTAGCATACGTGGCATGCACCGGCCCTCTCCGCCCATAAATAACCCATCGTCTCCGACCACCTCTGAGTCTCTACAACCTCAATTCATTCATTCAATCCAAAGAAGGAACACTAAGGCAAATGCCTTCTCTTCCTCTTCAAGAAGACGCCGCCGCCGCCAATGCCGCCGCCCGCTTCCCTGTTACTCTCCAAGTATATATGCTCCCTCACAACCAAAGCTCCTTCCTCTGTGTATTGCTGCAAATGGCTATTTATGTGAGGTGTTTGTTTCTGTTTTCTAGTTCATCGACATATACTATCGAATCAAGCTCGCCGGGAAACAAGCTGCCTCCGGCGGCACCGCCGTAAAGAGAATGCTGTGTTTCGGGACTTCGACCGAGCAGATGGCGACGCGAAAAGAAAGAACCATCCTTCATGGCGTGACTGGCACGGTCTCCCCCGGTGAGATGCTAGCCATCCTCGGGCCCTCCGGGAGCGGCAAGTCCACCCTGCTTAACATCCTCGCCGGACGCTTGCAGGGCCGCCACGCTGGCGCCGTCCTCGCCAACGGCCACCGCCTCACCAAGGCCGATATCCGCCGCACCGGGTTTGTACCCCAGGATGACATCCTCTACCCGCACCTCACAGTACGTGAAACCCTTGTCTTCGCGGCTCTGCTTCGGCTGCCCCGCACGCTGACCACGGCCGAGAAGGTGGAGGCGGCGGAGGCGGTGATCGCAGAGCTCGGGCTGGCCAAATGCGCCGACACGATAGTGGGCAGCGCCTACGTGCGTGGGGTCTCCGGCGGGGAGCGGAGGAGAGTTAGTATAGGAAAGGAGGTGGTCGTGGACCCAAGCGTGTTGATCCTTGACGAGCCGACATCCGGATTGGACGCGACGGCGGCGCAAAGGGTGGTGGCGGCGTTAGGGGCGGCGGCGAGGGAGAAGGGGAGAGCAGTAGTGGCAGCGGTGCACCAGCCGGCCAGCCGGGCGTACCAGGCGTTCGACTCCGTGCTGTTACTGTCCTCGGAGGGGAGGTGTTTGTACTTTGGGCCCGGAAACGAGGCCATGGACTACTTCGCCGCCGCCGGATTCTCGCCTCGATTTCACGTCAACCCGGCCGACTTTATGCTCGACCTAGCCAACGGTGAGTCACTGCCTCCTACTACCACTCATAATGCAAATAGGACGATGGCGATTAAATTGACTGGCACTCGTTCAGCACCCAACAATTTAAATCTTAACTGGTGGTCACAAGTGTCTTATCAGAAAATCTTGGCGTGGAATTGAACTGTCAGCTTCATCTCTCGGGTGGAGTCAAAGCTAATTTCATCTCTGTCCATTTCTTACTGCACATCTTTGCAATTATTTTTCTTATTTCCCTCAAAATTTATGAATTTAAAGAAATAAAAATATTTTAAGAAAATAAAAGGAACAAAAACGGCTTATCCTTTTTTGGAAAATCAAGTTGACACCTGGGTAGCCACCTGAAGAGACCCGTAGCACGATAGTGGAGGAAAATTAATGTGATTGCCGCCACCTTTTTCTAAGTGTCACCTGGGCTACCTGGTCTCCCTTCTTTTTTTCTCCAAACCATTGGATTAAAATGAACCTAATTAAGATTAAGAAAATTTATTAAATTAATATTATAATTGCATGATATTGCGCAGGGATAGCTCCTGTGGAGAGCCAGGTTGATGCAGACAAATCCAACGTGATTCAATCACTTCTCGCATCCTACAACAAATCATTGGCTCCCACGGTCAAGGCCTGTGTCAGTGCGGCCGCTGCCAAAGGTACCATTCAAATCGGTACGTCTAAACGATTAGCTGACGGTCATACAGTGGATTTCGTCTTTCAAAGTAATCATATTATCAAAAGTTGATTAGAGGCTTAGTTTCATCAGGAACGCACAGGCGTATTGAGAAGGAGCAGATAGACTACTGCAGCATAAGCTGGTTCAGCCAGTTCGCCATCCTCCTCCGGCGGAGCCTCAAGGAGCGCCGCTACGAGTCCTTCAACTCCCTCCGCATCTTTCAGGTGATGTGCGCGGCCTTCCTCGCCGGAGCCATGTGGTGGCGGTCCAGCATCCGGGACATCGGGGACCGGCTCGGCCTGCTCTTCTTCATCTCCATCTTCTGGGGCGTCTTCGCCTCCTTCAACTCCGTCTTCACCTTCCCGCAAGAGCGCGCCATCTTTATCAAGGAGCGCGCCTCCGGAATGTACTCCCTTTCCTCCTACTTCATGGCCCGCGCGGCCGGCGACCTCCCCATGGAGCTCATCCTCCCCACCATTTTCGTGCTCATCCTCTACTGGATGGCCGGCCTCCGCCCCGAGCCGGGGGCCTTCGCGCTTACGCTCACGGTAATCCTCGGCTACGTCCTGGTCGCCCAAGGCCTTGGCCTTGCTCTTGGCGCCGCCATCATGGATGCCAAGCAAGCTTCTACAGTGGCGACAATCACGATGCTAGCATTTCTGCTAACTGGAGGGTTCTATGTGCAAAATGTGCCCAGCGGGATGACCTGGTTGAAGTACACTTCCTTCACTTACTACTGCTACAGGCTGCTGATTGGCGTGCAGTACAAGGAGAGCGAGGTGGCTTCATACATGAGACTATATCAAGAGGAGCAACATGCGCAGGCGAGCAACATGGTCAGTGTTGCTGCTCTGGTGATCATGTTTGTAGGATACAGGGTTTTGGCGTATGCTGCTCTCAGGCGCATCAAGATTTGAGAGAAAAAAGAATTGGAGTTTGAGTTCAGTTTTCTCTGCTAACTGTTAATGATGTGATGTTTCTGAATTGCCAGTGTTGACAAGGCAAAAAAGTCCGGTTCATTTCATGAGAAACTCAGCTGGAACAGAAATGTTGGTTCCTGAAAAGCTTGCAAGTGTACTATAGTTGTGCAATGATATGCAATCTTTTTTTGGTATGTTTCACTACGCAATCTTTTATGTTGGATGCATGAAAAAGAGGAAGAAAGATTCAAAACATCAGATTAATAGAATGGATGTAAGTGAACAACTATAATGAATGTCGGAAATATAAAATGGCTAACTATAGCTCGTTTGCTTCAATATAATTTATAAGCGGGGGAGACGGAAGAATTCATTTTTTCCCATTCTCGCCAAACTCCCAATAATGGGGATGAGAAGGCTAGCAGAGCAAAAGTGGAAAGATGCTGCTCCTATTCAAGTAATCGATACGGTGAATGAGTTCTACTTGTTTCGATTCAAGAACAACAACGATAAAATGAAAACCCTCGCCGAGGGGTCTTGGACCATTGGAGGCTAGCTGCTGGTGTGGAAAGATTGAGAACTGACATTCCATCCGGCAATGGAAGTAATGGATAAAACTTCGGCGGCATGGATTCGACTGCCCGTTTGCCACCGAATCGTCGACAACCAAAGATCATTCTTCAAATTGTTGCAGGGGCGAGTAAGCCATTTAAACTAGATCCGAAATCCATGTCTATGTTCTAGGGAATGTATGCTAGTGTGCGTGGAAGTGGATCTTACCAAGGCAATGAAACTCGAAATTTCTGTCACTGGAGAGAACCCATTGGAGGAAATAACATTTAACAGCAGTGTGTTTATGAAAAGCTACCACGCATTTGCTTCAGATATGGTAAGATTGACCATTCGTTCGATGGCTGTTTGGAGAGAACAAGGTTGATCGTAAGCCCTTCATCACAATCGGCTGCTCATGGTCAGCCGTCTCGAAAGACAAAGTAGGGGATTAGAACATGGAGATGATGTCCAAGCAGCTCAGGTTGAGGAGGAGGAGGTCCTGTTGGGCTCGTGGATGGTGATCTCGAGACGAAATAGACTGACGCCGTTAGGTGGTGATGGAAGAACTCTGGCGACCGGAGATGAAGCTCTGGCGCCGACGAGCCATTAAAATCGCATGGTAGCCAACGGTGAGGGAGGCGCTGGTCCAAGATAAGTGTTGAGTTCGAAGGAATATTACTTCCTGGAAAAGAAGTTCTCAGCCCGTGTTCCGATTTCTTTCTTTCCCTCGCGTCGAATCGTCATAATATTTGTATCCGTCAAGCAGAGGAACGAAGTCCCGTTTCCTCCGGTGCTTGAGAAGGAGAGATCGTCCGCGTAGAATTGTTACAAAAAATATCGATGTCCATCTCAATTTACGATATAGAGAAAGAATAGAAAATAGGAAAAGATAACAGACAAGAAATATATGTGGCGAAAACGATTCAGAAAATATTGTATTGATAAGAAGAGGAAGAGAATATTACAATGATGGAGACGAAACTCCAATATCACCAACTCTCACAAAAGACTAAGTAGCATAATCGTCACAAGACGTATTGAGAGTATTAATCTATATATATCTCTCTCACTCTATATTGAAACCCTTACATCAATGGTGGATTTATAGATGTGGCCTAATGATGTTTGAGTCAAAGTAGAAGACTAACTCAAATAAGACTTCTACTAATTTAAGTCTTCTAGTAGAAGATAAATCTAGATAAAGATAAGGCCCACTAAATAACTTCCTAATATAATTAAGATTATCTAGAAAATCCGGATTCGAGACACCATAAAACCAACATATAACTACTTGTGTTTTGTGTTGAGGACTACAAGATGTCGAAAAACGTGTGATTGACGATTGGCTCGCTGAATTGGCTTTCTCGCTTGTCTTCCAACAAAGAAAATTAAATCGAATTAATATAATAAATTGAATATTAAATCATCTAAAAAATTTAAATTTATAAAGTATGAGTTAATATATATATAATATAATATATTATATATATATGTAATATATGAGACTAATCCATTACATTTGATATTATGATAATCTCTCTTTATGTGTGATTTGACAATATTAATTTTAATATTTTTAATTAAAAACTATTTTACTTCACCAATTTCATTATTTGATCTATATTAATGAGTTTTTATCTCCATTTTTGATTTTTTAAGAGAGACTAACATATAATTCGATTCGGTCGCATTATTATGATACTCTTTTACTTGATCAGTTATATCATGTGATCAATACTAATAAATTTTTGTCTCAATTTTTATTTTTTTAAGATATACTAATATAAAATTCAATTCAGTCGTATTATCACAGTAATTTCGGGGTTAAAAGTTTGTACACTTTCAAACATAAAATTTCGATATTACTTGTTGGGAAAATCGAAAGAATATTAAATCGGTTACTTGTTGGGAAAACGAAAGAGTATTAAATCGAATCAAAATAATATGATGAATACCAGATTATTCCAAAAATTTAAACTCATGATATAGAGATTTTTTTCATTATATACATTAAATTTTATCTATTTAATATAAAACTAATTCGTCACACATGATATTATAATATATAATATCACATTAGCCAATATCAGAAAGCAGAGTCATCAGACTCGTTACTCAAAGGGCATTTTGTTTAGTTCTAGAGTATGATGTGGTTCCTCTTGAGTTGCTCATTTCCAAATTTTAAGGTTTTCGTCGTCTCGAGTGATCCTAAGTAAGTGTTTGGTTGATCTCATTTTTTTCCCCTACATTGTGATCCTTTATTTTCTGTTTCACAATGCGATCACGCCCATTGGTTTTCCTGTTATATTTAACAGCTTATTGATTTTTTAAAAGAAAAACCTCCTCTATCCATTTAATTATAATATTATATGTTTGCTAAATACAATTCTAATATGAATTTATGACATGGAAGCATGAGAAAAAAATATTTTCAATTGTATAGAATTATGCTTACCAAAAGAAAGATTATATTAGATTCTATCTGTAGTAACATGCCTGTTTGCTATGCTAAACAAGCACCTCTGTATGCTTTTATTACAAAAAATATGTATTATCCTCCGTCGCTGATGATAAAAGTATTGGGAAGTGATAACCATCTCTAGAGCCAAGTCCCTCCTTTGAAAAATGGCACACCAGTGCACTTCTTCATTAGCATTGTTGAAGTCAAGCGGCATGTTGGTTCAAGAACAGGTTGGACATTTGGTTGCTTATATGATTTGGCTTATCTAAAAAACTAGACATAATAGAATTTTCAATGGCTTTACAAAATTGGTCAAGTGTATTATAATAAAATTTGCGTTTTATTATGGCTACGTGTATTATAATAAAATTTGCGTTTTATTCTGGCTACGTGTATTATAATAAAACTCGTGTTTATGGTGGAGGGAGTGACTCCCATTTCAGGCCATCCGATAATTAGAGTAAAAATTTTAAAATTTTTTAACAAATATTTATCTTATTTTATTATAAATTTATAAAAAAAAAATATTTATCTTATTATTATTAATAAAAAATTACTCATTTTATATAAATTTTTTTTGAGATATTATGCCTCTTTCTATTTATTTTAAAGTGACAAAATTTATTTTTAAATTATGACTATTTCTATTTATTTTAGAGGAACCAAAGAGAGCGTGCATTACGAGTAAAATCAATGTCATGCGCAGGTGTTGCGAGTCCGAACATATAAGATAAATATAAGTACTTGCAATATGTGACGTCGGGTAAATGTGTGCGATGTTATACTACGATGCTCGCGCGATGACCCATGGAGGTTCGAGGTGTTTTTTGCAAAATATTAAAGACCAAATGCTCCATTTGCACTTTCGACAAATTGTTGGTTCTATTTGCAAAAAGACCTCCAAAAATCACCTGGATTTTGTTCGGATTACCTTTCGGGCTTCGTTTTTCCGCGAGCGCTGCGTCCATGGCCTCTTTGGCCGCGCCTTCTCCTCCTCGGCCGCCGCGACTGCACCCTGTGTCCCTCCGAAGCTCCTCCTTCCGTGCCGCCTCCATGGTCGCCGTTGCCCCAAAACCCGTGAGTTCTGAACCCAAGACTCCTTTCACCCTTTTTCGCGGATAGTTTGGTGCTGGCTTCCTTCTCGAACGAACAATTCATGCGATTTCTTACTGTTTATCCTTCAATTGAGTGTAGAATCTCCCATATTTGAGAAAATGTATGGTCTCGATTTGATCCCCAGCTAGTTATAGTCAATTAGCGTGAATATCCAACATTTTTGTCTCTGTGATTTCTTCATTATCGCCAAATGTATGCCGAGAAAGTCGTTTTTGGGATTTATTCAGTAAAAGCTTTCTGCCAAACGGTTTGTTTTGGTACCATGTATACCTATGTTCATGTCATCTCTCAATAATCGCCGATTGTACAGTGGCATGAGCTCCAATATTTCTCACGAACCATAAAAATGAATGATTTTGGTTGGTACGTCTGGGTTTGACATAAAGAAGCGCCCTAATTGGTACTTCATGATATCTCGACATTTGGGCACCGTTTGTTAATTTCAAAATTATTTTTTTATTTTATAAAATTAATATTACTTATTTTACATCGTTATTAAATTAAACTATTATAAAAAATTAAATAATTTTTTGGACTTTAAATTATTATAGGGTTAATTTTGATAAAAAAATATTAATTTATAAAAGTAGTTTATTAATCTTGACTCTAATTCTGATCTCGAATCAAACGGTGCTTCGCTTCTATTTGGATACACTACCACACGAATCTTTGGAAGTTGTGGGATCGCTATACCAATATGAAACAATGATGTTCTATATTATCGTAAAAATGAGAGACTTTCATTTTTTTTGTAAAATTCGTTTAGTATGGTACAAGATCACTTCCAATTAGCCATGTCACGTTTTTCCAACCTTATATGCATAGTTCAACCTCAAAGATTATCAGCTGACATCCATGGTTCCATTAGAAGCAAAGGGAAGGGTTGGAAATTAATCTAATGAGTAATAAAATTCCTGCTAATGTTCTTATAAAAAGAAATCCTGGGATGTCTTGTATGTTCTGTATGAGCTGCTTGTTTTAGTCTTGCATAGCCCCTTTGGTGTTATTTTGTCCATTCTGTGGATAGTTATCCCAATTTATTCAGTGTATAATCAGTTTGGCTGAAAATAATATGGAAAACATTGTAGGTAGCTAGTGGACCATCAGCAAGTTGGTATCAAATAGAAAAACTCATCCTTTCCAACAATGTAAGCCAGGGCTTGCAAGAAGAACCGGATTGGGGAAAGCTGGATGCTGATCTGCATCGCTGGACAAGGCCATTGCGTCCTGTTCAGGTACATATGAGGTGTGGTTTTGCAAAACTATATTTGATTTAGCCTTTTAAAATCATAACCTTTTCTAAATTTAGAAGAACTTCAAGTTTTTATGCTTTAACAGGTTGGGATCATCCTAACAATGAACTTGGCATTGTGCAGTGGTATCCTGGTCACATTGCGAAAACTGAAAAAGACCTAAAAGATCAGCTTAAGTTAATGGATGTTGTCATTGAGGTTCGAGATGCTAGAATCCCAATGTCTACAACCCATCCGCAGGTGGCAATCATTTATTTCTTTCTTCTTTGTGGCATTTGTGAGCTGATTTCTCGGCTAAACTTCATTTTTGTTTGTGCTTAACAGATCGATTCATGGCTTGGCAATCGCAAAAAGATTCTAGTTTTGAATAGGGAGGATATGATATCAACTGATGATAGGAATGCATGGGCTACTTACTTCGCAAAACAAGGAATTAAAGTAGTGTTTGCTAATGGGCAGCTGGGAATGGTACTTTATACTGTGTGCAAAATTCTTGTAACAAACTATAATTTCAGATGTGGATAATTCTTGTGACAAACTATAATTTCAGATGTGGATTGATGAAGCTTGTTCCATTTGCAGGGTACCATGAAATTAGGAAGACTTGCAAAGTCATTAGCTGTTGGGGTGAATAGTAAACGTAGAGCCAAGGGACTTCTTCCTCGTCCGGTAGGTATTATTTATATTTCTGTCCTTAGGCATGTAAAACTTTTTAGAATTTTTGCATCCTATCAAGGAAACTAGTGGGCTTTGGTTAGAAATGGGAACCATCCTAATATCCTCTGTTGACTTTTTCCCCCGGATTGTTTAGTCAAGAACTGAAATATATTTTTATCAATTGGTACAGGTACGGGCTGGAATTGTTGGATATCCTAATGTAGGTAAATCTTCTTTGATTAATCGCTTGCTAAAGAGGCGAATGTGTCCAGCAGCCCCTCAGCCAGGTGTTACAAGAGAATTGAAGTAAGACTCGATGTTATATGTAGACCTATTCAATGTAGTATACAAGATAATTCTGAAGCATACAATTCATTTTTCTTTTGATAGATGGGTTCGCTTCGGAAAAGATCTAGAATTGCTAGACTCTCCTGGGATACTTCCAATGCGGATCAGTGATCAGGCAGCTGCCATTAAGCTTGCAATATGTGATGACATTGGGCAGAGATCATATGATGTTGCTGATGTTGCCACAATTCTCATACAAATGCTGGCTAGACACCCGGGAGTGGGTAGGTTGGTCTGAACTTCGTACATTGTCTTACTTTTAGTCAGTTTCTTTGACATTAGATCCTGAAAATGGTTTACAAATGGTGTTTGACTCAACAGATCCAGACAGGCTACACAAACGGTATCAGATTGATACAGATGGGTATTGTGGTAAAATGTAAGCGATGGTTTGTAAATTAATCATGCAATATGTATACCTTTGCTGAATCTGTTATCAGATGCCATTGTTTTGAACACTGGAATTTGCAGATTTCTTGAGAAGCTCTCACTTCAATTGTTCAACGGAGACATCAGCCAGGCTGCATTTCGCGTCTTGAGTGACTTTAGGAAGGGGAAGTTTGGGTGGACTGCACTGGAGAGGCCTCCTAGGTAAGAACAATGGTGTTTGCTGGCCAAAAATGCTCTCAACAGTTGCTGGCTTAGTCCTTGAAATGGTAAATTTGGTGATACAAGCGATATAAACTTTTTTGCAATGGTTGCATTCCCTTTCTGTATTTACTGACAATCTTGTACAAGCAGGTAAAGAAGGTGTTCGTGCTTGATCAATTGATTGAGAGTTTTGATACCGAGAGAGTGTTTGTTTTGCAGGAAAATCAAATTCTGAAAATTGAAATCCTAAAAATTTAGGAGTTTCAATATTTATTTTGGAGTAAATTTGAATTCTTGAGAAAATAAAATCCTTGATCTAATAATTTTGATTTTCGACCAGTCTGATTGAAAATCAAAATTCAAGAAATTTTTTTAAAATTCACATGAGTCACAGGGGATTTCAATTAATTTTTAATAATTGAATATATTGTTTAAAAATATTCTAAAAACCTTAAGTATTTGATAATTAGTATATTTAGGCATTGAAAGTATTTTTAATTAATACTAAATTTTTAATAATCAAGGTATTCTAGATATTTAATGTATTTTTAATAATCAATTTTAAATTTTTAATAAGTATTGTAAATATTTAAGGTATTTTTTCAAGTATAAAATTAATATCAAGAGTTTATATAATTTCTTGAAATCTTACTAAATTACATATTTCACTTTCAAACTTAAAAATTTATATATGTTTTTTATTAGATATATTTTATAAAATTTATTAGGTGTGAATTTATTGTTACAATTAGAAATATTTAAAAAATATGTATTTTTTTGATATTATTTAGGTTATAATGAAATAGCGAAAATTCTACTAATCTTATTAAAAGTGGCATAATGGAGAATATGAGCAAAAAACAAATCACCTAAATTTGGTTCATATTGGTTACAAAATTGGCCTATATTGAGCTTTAGTTCTAATTCAAATTGAATCTAAGCATGTTTAAATGACTTTATCAACAAAATTATTATTTTAGTTATTGGGTTAAAATTTAATTTGAGATAAGTCTCTTAAATAGACAAGAAAGGATTTTTTTTTTTTAAATAATGATTGAACTATCAAAGACTCCTCTAATTAGGTTATGTGTATTTTTGTCCTTCTATTTTAGTACAAACAACATCAAATAGTATCTATTTTTTGAATGCTACTTATTCTAATGACAAATTTATATATAAGGAGATTTTTACAATATTTTCAATAATCAAACAATAATATATTTTTTTAGTTTAGAACAAAAATGAAAATTGACAATATTTCAATAAATTTTATAATTTCTTAAGTTTTGAAAAAATTGTAATTTGATAAGATTTTGAGTAGTTATATATAATTTTTTAAAGTTGGGAGAAAATATGTAATATGTCGAGATTTCAAAAAAAATTATATGAAATTGATGCTAACATTAATGTTTAAGTTTTTGAATATTTAATCATGGTTCACTTGAAGATTTTTACTTTTTTCCCCTCAAACAAAACAAAGAATATAAAATTTTAGAAATTTCAAATTTCTATACTCAAATACACAAAAGATTTCAAAAATATAAAATTATCGAGTTCTAAAAAATTATTAATTTCTAAAAAAAATGACCTAATTAAAAAAAAGGGGGTTTTGGCATATACATCGTACGATATTTCTTATTTGCGACTTATTCCAGGACACATGAGTCCTCTGTCTTTGCTTTTGACTCCCTGCAATCTTTGTATTTACGTCTGTCTTGTAGACTCGAGAAAATCGTAGGGAATTTTTTTGATCAATCTTTGTATTTTATGTTTTATTTGTTGTTCGATCAATTTTAGGAATTCTCTCAAAAAAAAATCTACAAAATTTCTCTGAATTGACAATTGTAATTAAGAGTGTTAATTTAGCTCGTAGCTTGCGAACAATTCGAACTCAGCTCCTTTTGAGCTCAACTCAAATTTGACTTAGCTTATTTTGGCTCGTTTGTAACCAGCTGAGCTTAAACTAAACCAAATTCGCTCGATTTTAGGTTGGAAGTTCATTTATTTTTTAATATATAAAAAAATATTTTTATAACGTATAATATATAATATATATTTAATTATTTAATTGTGATGTTGTAATTAATATAATTTTTTATATTTAAATATTATTATATTAGCATAGGATTTTTAATATTCGTATTTTTTAAATTATATATATCATTAGTATTATTTATAAAATTTTTGGGTTGATATTTTTTATTATAAATTTATGAATTGTAATTTGTGATGTTGTGCTCGATATTTTTATATATATATTTTTAATTTTTTTAAATTATTTTAATATAAAATTAATTAAAAAAATTTAATTTCTGAAAAATATATATACATTATTTAATTTAAATATTTTTATTATAAATTTATGAATTATAATTTGTGATATTATGGTTGATTTTTTAAAATATTTTTTTGTAAATTTTAAATTTATTTTTATGTAAATCAATTAAAAATAAATTAATTTTTTTAAAAAAATATATTTGAGCTCGAGCTCATTATTTTTGGAGCCGACCGCATATACAGCTTCTCGAACGAGAAACCCTTCTGCCGCAAAAAACGATTAGATGAAAATTGGACCCTCGATCTCCTCCGAGCCGGAGAAACCCCAAGATTTCCGGTGCCCCGACGAGCAATGGCGATGGCTTCGCCGCCGATCCCTGCCGAAGACCTCGACAACGACGTGAGAGACTTCCTTCATGTCTTCCTCCATCTCGCCTCCATTTCCGTTCGAAAACCCAAACCCTAGAACTCGATCTTGCTTCTTCTTGCAGGGTTTCGACTGGGAGGCGGCGGTGAGGGAGATCGACTCCGCCTGCGAGGCTGCGGCGGCCGTTGCATCGACCTCCAGAACTGACGCCATCGCCGGTCCTCGCCCCTCCCACCTGGCGACCGGAGCTCTTCCTCAGCCGGCGAAGCCCCACGGCAAATCTCGGCAGCCGACTCTCGATAGGTTCGTTGATTCCTTTCAGAAACGACGTCGAGTTGATCATAGTCATATATCTTTGGGCCAAGAGTATTCATCGGTTGCAATTGTCGGGGGTGATGAAAAGCCCCAAGTGGACATTGATCTCGAAGCTGCCACGACGTGGATCTATCCCAGTGAGCAATTCGTTGTCTTTTTAGGCTTAGATTCAAGATTGGCATCCGATTTCAAAGGGTTAAGGATTTTAACAGATTGATCTTCTTGTTCTTGTAGTTAATGTTCCTCTTCGCGATTACCAGTTTTCTATTGCGAAGACAGCTTTGTTTTCTAATACATTGGTGGCGCTGCCAACTGGGCTTGGGAAAACTCTTATTGCTGCTGTTGTTATGTATAACTACTTCAGATGGTTTCCAGATGGTATCATTTTTGGCTTCCTCTTTGTAACTCGTTATTGGTTTATTTATTGTTGTCATACTATGCTTTTTCAGTTTCTCGAGATGGGTTAATCACATTTTGCCTTCTATCATGTTTGGAACATGCCAGGCAAAATTATATTTGCTGCGCCTTCAAGGCCTCTTGTAATGCAGCAGATTGAAGCATGCCATAATATTGTCGGCATACCTCAGGTACAATTTATGCCAATCATTTGTGACATCTATGACTGTTTCAAAACCAATTGTTTGCCATGAATGTTGTGAACAGAATCAGGTTGAACTGATTGCAGGAATGGACAATTGATATGACAGGTCAAATGAACCCTTTGAAGCGATCTATCTTTTGGAAGTCCAAAAGAGTTTTCTTTGTCACTCCTCAAGTTCTCGAGAAGGACATTCAATCTGGTGAGTGGTTTTACTCCCTTGATTTATATCTGCACTTCTTATTTTGCCTTTTGTTGGCAAGGGACTATGTATATCCCTAAATCCATTTGTTGGTGTTCTTCAGGAATATGTTTGGTCAAGCAACTCGTTTGTTTGGTTATTGACGAAGCTCATCGAGCTTTGGGAAACTATTCTTATTGTGTTGCAGTTCGTGAGGTATATGTTATTGCTTTATCCACGTTCAATGGTCAGTTTGGTACAAGATTTCGGTTATATTCTGTACTATTATTGCTAGATGGCATCGTTATCTCATATTGTCTGATATTCTGCCTTATATTTTATTTGCGATGCCCTTCAGGTATTCTGACCATGACTATCTGTCTGCTTCTTTGTTTCTTGATGTTCATGTTTCCTAGGTCTTTACCTTATATTTGCTTTGTCCATGCAGTTGATGGCTGTCCCTGTGCAACTAAGAATTTTATCTTTAACAGCAACACCAGGATGTATGTCTTGTTTCTTTTTTTTTTTATTCACTATATTATATTTTGTTTTATCTGGAATCTTAACTTTATAAACTGCTTCCAGCTAAACAGCAGACAATCCAAAATGTGATTAATAACCTATTTATTTCTACTTTGGAATATCGCAATGAGAGTGACCCTGATGTTAGTCCATATGTGCATGATAGGAAACTTGAATTAGTCAAGGTATGATGACTAACCACTTTGACATGTTCACTATGTATTTATTTTCGGTAAAACCTACTAATCTCATTTGTTACAAGGCTAGGTTGCGGTGGACAAGGATACTGATGAAATCAACAACTTGTTATTGGAAGCTATAAGGCCTTTTGCTGCGCGACTTTGCTCGACAGGAGTACTTTACAATAGGGATATTACCATGGTATGCTGAGTCAGTTTTCCAGTAAGAGCATAATGCTTGTGGTCCTTTGGTATTCGCTGAACAATTATTGTAGTGGTTATACATTTTCATTTCTTGCAGTTAGCATGGGTAATCCTCAAATACAGAGTACCTTAAATATTGAACACATTGGTGGTGTATCTTGAGAATCTAAATGAAGCCCACATTTATCTTAAGCATTAATAAGTTAGAATGAGGTTGACATCAAAATTGACAATAGTGGGCTTTTTTCTTGTCACTGGGCAATGTTTAATATGTTAACAAAAGCTGGGAATTTTTTGTTGCTCATCAAGTTGGACAGCAGCTACTTCAAATGGATGGTTCATCTTTTGTGTGGTTGATTGGATGTCTAACAAGGATATCTGTGCATTCCTTCTTGCCTGCTAGTGTTTAGAGTTTGCACTCTACCATTGTTTCTGATAACAATCAAAGCAGAATTGGTGCATTGCATTCCTCACATTGTAATTATTAATTCTGAAAAATATAGGGGTTCGCATTTTTCAAACGTGGGTCTCTATTGATAGGGATAATGGAACATAGGAAGAACAAAGCGTTCTGTTAGTAAATTTGTTTTTCCTAATGCTTGTGTCATTTACCATATTGAAAAACTAAAACCTTGTACATGTTATTACAAAGAATTTCATATTATTTTCCTATGTGGTTTTGAAAAACTTTTTTTTTCAACTTTATACACTTATAAGTAGTTTTGATTGTGTAAACTGTCCTCATTTTTCAAATGGTCAGTTGAGCCCATGCGAATTACTTCATTCAAGGGACAAGTTTCGTCAAGCACCACCGCTAAATCTTCCTCCTGCAAAATATGGAGAAATAGAAGGATGTTTTGCGGTTCTCATTACACTTTACCACATTCGGAAATTACTATCAAGTCATGGTATAAGGCCAGCATATGAGATGCTTGAAGACAAGTTGCGTCAGGGGTAAGCATACAACATTGTGGCTATTGGTTTTGTTGTTTATAAATGGATTTGTTTTCCTTTGGGTAGTCTAAACCTTCATGCTGTGCCTTGTATTATTATTTTTGTAATTCTTTTGATACATCTTGTACTTTTTCTTGACATGGTTATTTGTTGAAAAATTGCTATGTAGTGCCCCACATGATGTGCTTTGAGTGGCTTGTGTTCTTTATGACCTGCAAGCTAGATGCTAGTTTATTGCCAAAAATTTGGCCTATTACATTAGCATTTTCTCCCATCATTTTGGGTCGTGTAGATTTTGTTATGATTGCAGCTGTTACTTTGCTTGTCATTACTGTTATCATGCTGTATAGCTAGGAGCTTTAAGCATTGGTTTAAAAGCATATATAATTTTTTTTTATCAGTCTTGTTTAGATGATCATGGAGTTCATGTTTTAGTCTCAAAAAAAAAAAAAGAGATTATGGATTTCATGTCTAAAAGGTAATCTATACCTGAAAGTAGATCTCTAATTCTTTTGAAGTTCTGATCCAAACACATGACTTTACTTTCATAGCTTCTACGTGGTAAGCAAGACAACTGTCCGCTGCATTCTTTCTGATATATGTCAGCATTCTTCTTATATCTTCCTATCTTCCTGCCTTGCATCCTTGTGAACCAATATGTGAGTTCTTTCTTTGCTCTTGCTTTATGTGCAAGCTATAAAATAGCCATACTGCTTGGCCTTTCCTACTGAAGCTTTTTTAGGAGGTGACGCTTGTCAATCATTGTTTTAGCCCCATATTCACATCTTGGTGAGTCTGTGACATTAAAATTGAAACCAGCGACAACTGGCTGAACTCTTTTTATCACTTCACCATGAAGATGATATCATGTTCTGTCAGAAGTTCATTTATTTTCTTGGTTGTGGGACGCTAGTTGATCCAATTATGTGAAAGGATAGGTTACCTGTTTCTTTGGATGGGCAAACGGGAGACCTGAACTGATGAATAATTATTGTGCTTATCCTTGTCATGAATCAATTTTTTCTGCCAATTTGAATCGTTTTGTTAACTTGCGTAAGTTATTGCATTTTGATGGCAATTTTCCTGGTATTGTTTTGTCTACCAATTCCTCATCTCTATTTGTGGAGGTTGTAAATTTTAATACAAGTACCTTACTGTGCAGGTCATTTGCAAGGCTTATGGCTAGAAATGAAACAATATGGCAAGCCAAGCTCCTAATGCAGCAGAACTTGTTTCATGGTGCTCCAAATCCAAAATTGGTGAAAATGACAGAGATACTCATAGACCATTTTCGTATGTGACTTTAAATTTTTTTTTCTATTTATTCAAAATTTAACCTCGTTCCTTCGTCCTCAGCATAATATCATTGAAATATATGCTTAACTGCTTGATCTTCACATCAGTGTTTGCATAACCTAAGATGGATACCCAAGAAAGAGCTTAAAAATAGTTAGAGATAACTCACTCATATGATGTTCCATTGCCAAGCCTACTTTTTTTCCCCTATTATTATATTGTTGGTTCACTTGTTTTACATAAATCCTATTTTAAGACAAAGTTTCATCCATAGATTTTGTTTGATATTTTTAGGGAAAATTTTCTAGTACCTCTACCAATTTTTTTTCTTCCTTCTCAGCCTTTGGAAATTTTCAAATTTGCAGTTAGCCTCTACTTGTTCAAAAAAATTTTAAACCGTATGTGTTCAAAAAATAAACCCCCCCTTGGCAGACCAAAGAAAAACCAATTATTAAATGAAGAGAAGTAGATGATGATGTTGAGATGTTGCCCTCCGCCTTGTCAACCCTGCACTCTCCACCTACTTCATCTGGTCTGCCTCTGTTCCAACTCCGGATTTACTAAGTCTAGTTCTCTACCACCCCCCTTGATTTTCCTATCCTCCACTTCTTCATTCTCTACATCTGCCTTCTCATTTTCCTATCATCCACTCGTCTTTCTTTTTTCCCTTCTTCAAGTATCTTTTTTAGTTTTTCTCTTTCTTTTTTTTCTTCGTTTTCTAAAATTCATCATTAGATCTTAAGGTCCCATATGGATTGGGTCTGAGAAACAAGTTAGGCAGTCTAGAACCATGTTTCTTAGATCCAATCCAAACAAGTTAGGCCACCTAACTTGTTTCTTAGGCCCAATTCAATCAGGGCCTAAAGTTTTGGTCATCTCATTTTTACATTTAGCCTAAGTCTTTATCTTTTAATTTATATAACTTAAACATTTTGAGTAAGTATTTAGTTTTTTTTAAGAGCTTTTTAACATCTCAATCTTTAAAATTTTTGTTATACCTTTTCAGAGTTTCATTTTCAGTAGTTCCTTTCTCTTATGTTTCACTGCTTCAAAATTAATTGCCTCTCCTTTAAGATTTAGCCAGCTCTCATTAAATATTTTTCATGGTATTCAAAATTTCAGTCATTTTCTTTGTATTCTTTATATACCACTCAACAATTTGTTTAACTTTTTATATTCTATGTTGTATCTAGTTAAATTTTAGCAATTTTTTCTTTGACATTTTGTTAGTCATTGCCCTTGCTTTCCAAAAACTTTAGGCTGATAACATGTTTCTTTCATTCTGCTTCTTCCTTTTCCTCCTCTTTTTCTTGGTTATTGAACCAGATTTGGAAAGGACAAATTTTTTAAATGTTCATTGGTGGGTAGGATTATGAAAGATGAACCATAATGGCAGCACCACTAGTTCTTTTAAAAGCAGGGGCTGAGCGGGGATGAGAAATTAGAGTTGAACAGGAAGAAATTTTTTTTATTGAGGTTGTAGTTAGTTTTCACAATATCTAACTTTGCACAATCCTTCTCTTTCCGATCTTATACTCTAAAGTGATATTGATGTTTGTCATCTTATCATAAATAACCATGTTTCTTTTGTATTTTTTTCATGATGCAGAGACAAAAGATCCCAAGGAATCAAGAGTAATCATCTTCTCAAATTTCAGGGGTAGTGTCAAGTATGTAGAGTAATCTTGGACTTGTTGGATGGCATTTCTTTCAACTTATGTTTTTGTTACATCAAATGGTTGAATATTTCTTTTGGGGATTTTTTTTCTGCTTGTTGATTGCTAAATATGATCACCATGGTGGTGTTTATGCATTTTCTTACAAATAAACACTGAAAACAGATATTTTGTCATTATGATTTTTCAGATTTGTCTTATTCTTTTCTGAGATGGATTGAGTGATAGGGGACTGGTAAAATATAATTAGAGGTGTGGGAAGAGACATTGCACAGAGAGACGTCTAAGGTGATGTTTAATCCATTTTAAGAGTCTTAAACAGTTTAAATTGTAGAAGATGGCATTCATATGATTTAGTGAATGTCTAAGATTGTTTTGATCCTGTGCAAAAACATTTCACTTTTTCCAGTCCAGCAATGATTAACTGGCAAAATTGTTGTTTGTTTTGTTATGCTATTCTTACATTTAGTATCAGAAGGGCCAAATTTGTTGTAGTCCAGAAAAAAGTTATTCCTGAATTAACCAGCAAAGGTAACTTGGAGATTAGTTTCCTTGACAGACATTTGTGTATGAAAACTTAAATTATGCCCCAATTGTACTAAATTTGTCTGAGAGGAAATGCTGAGCAAACTTAATCTATAATTACCTTTTCCCACTAGAAATAAATTGAAGGGCAATAAAGACTTAAAGTTTGTCGGCAATATGACAATCTTTCTATTGAAAAAAAATAAGGTAAAGTGTGAGTCCAAAGCCATAATCAGAATAATTTTGTATGCATATCCTGAAGGTCAGAATCAAGTAATGCTAATTAGAATGCATTTTATTGGTAAACACTTTGAATCAAGGTTTAATGCTGTGTATGATAAGTGAATTTGTTCACTCTTGACTTGTGTGGTTTGTGTGCTGGTAAGTCTGTTGTACAAGTTTGAGTCTATGGTCGGTTGCCTGCATGTCTCTTTGTATCTTTTTCTTAAGGTTTTTTGTTCAGAATGACATTGAAGGTTGGAATGAATTCTTGATGGCAATCTTCATGAATATGTTTTCTCCTTGCAAACTGAAGCAAATGCTTATCTTCTATATATCTTTGCTATACTTTATTTGCCAAAATTTCTGAAAATGAATTGAGTTAAGACTATCAATTCGATCTACTTGCAGAGATATCATGAATTCACTATCCAACATAGGGGACTTGGTCAGGGCTACTGAATTTATTGGCCAAAGTTCAGGTACTTCGGATTTCCCATCTTATGCTTTACCTTAAGAACTTGGAGATGTTGACCTTAGTGGATAATTTATTATTTTTATATATAAGCTCATTATCTCAACCAGATATAGACATACACTTTCTTCTTGAGTATAAAAAATTCCTCGGTTGTTCTAATGCTTTAGTCAGCAGTGCTGTTTTCCTCAAAAAAAGTTGCAATGCAGTAGTCCTTACTTTTTGACCATGACCAGGTGACATGATTCCTGAAAGCTACTTTGGATTGGTGATTAGAGAAAAACAATTTTACTTTGCTACTTGTGTTAGCATTCTTCAGAATAATGAAATTAAAATGACCAAATTCAAGCAACTATTTTGACTCTTCTAAGTTGGCATCTCAGTTGGACAGTCGCCCATTTCAGGTCCATGCCTTACATTTTATGTAGACTGATGCTCCAGTTCATATTTTTTATTTTGAACTTTCTGTATTAAATGGTGGTTTGGTTGCTTGGTTATAGGTTGTACATGAGGTATGTTTTTGTACTGACTACTGGATCTTCAACAGGAAAGACTTTGAAAGGACAGACTCAAAAAGTTCAACAGGCTGTATTACAGGTATTAAGTCCATCAGGTGTTCTCTATAATTACCCACATCTATTTATTAAGCTCACTCTTTCACAGAAATTTCGAACTGGAGGATACAATGTCATCGTTGCAACATCAATAGGTGAAGAGGGGCTGGATATAATGGAAGTTGACCTTGTGATCTGCTTTGATGCCAATATCTCGCCTTTGAGAATGATCCAGCGCATGGGGAGAACTGGAAGGAAGCATGATGGACGAGTTGATATCCATTTGATATAAGTCTTCTCTTTATAAGCTGCGAGTTACATATTTGTGTCAGAGGTTCCCTTAACTGGTATTAACTTGTTCTAGCTTCTGAAGGATCTGAGCTGAAGGGTTACTTGAAAAAACAAGCAAGCAGCAAGGCTATAAGGAAACACATGCATAATGGTGGAGTCAGAAGCTTTGATTTCCATTCTAGTCCTAGAATGGTGAGATATCTACAAGCTTTATATTTTGTTCTGTTCAGTCTGAGACACTTCATTGACCAAATATGATCGCTTTGTAATTGTCCAGGTTCCACATATGTGTAAACCAGAAGTTCAGTTTGTTGAGCTATCAATAGAACAATTTATTCCTCGTGGAAGAAAGTCCAAATATAATGCAGCACAACAATCCCCAACCTTTAAGAAGATGTCTGATCAAGAAAATGATCTACTTGCTAAATACTTCCGGGCATCCAACATTGATGCATGGAGATTATCTCTTGTTGCCTTTCCCTATTTTCAGGCTTTTCCTTCTGGAGTGCATAAAGTACGGCATTCATCTAGAACGACAACAATGTTGATTGATGCCATGCAACGGCTTCAAGGATTATCAGATTCTAAAACCAAGCAGGTTTGCTCTGTTGAGTTGCAAAATTTTTCTAGTTATTTAAATACGTTTTCAAGTTCCATAACCAAGATGGCGTAACCATCAGACAACTACTGTTCCAGGTTGAGGTTTTAACTTGTTCCCCAGATTGTGACTCCTTCCTACATGACAAGAAAGAAGGTATTCATCTTTGATTAGTAAAGTTGTTTCCCAAGAAAATGGTTACACACCCTTCTTCTGTTTGGAGAGTTTTTATATACCTTGAAAAAGCATAGACATCTTTAATTTGCCAAGAAAGCAAGGACATCTTTTTGCTTATCTAATCATTCTCTGTTGCGACAAACAAGTGCAAGTTCAGAATTATTTATGTGGTGTTCATCAACTACACCTTTCGGGCTAAGCTTTGGCCCCAGTACTGATCTCTGTAGGCAACCCCATACGAACGAATCCTTTGGTTTTTAAGGTGACGAATTTGAATGTTCTGACATTCTCATTTCTGTTCTCTTCACATTGCGCCTTCCCTCAAAGCCCTAATTGATGTCATTTTTCTTGGGTTTTGAAGTTTTGGTCTTGAGTCTGATTTTAGCAAGGACCAGAACTGAAGTCGGGCGGGCTGGAGTAGAGTTTGTTTTGATTTGATACTGTTTCCACAGAAACTGATAAACATTGAATGGAAATGCATGTCTGTTAGTATTTTTCTACATGGTAATTTACAAGCTCCTGTAACATCTCATGTTGCCATCCATAACTTTTCAACTTAAGCAGAGTTGCATAAAGCTGCATGTTGCACACAATTGTGTCAAGCAATATGAATTCTCTGAGTCAAATGCCACAAGTTGTTTGCAATAAGCTGTATGGTGATTTACAGGTTTCTGCATCTGTAGAATGTGGCAAGAACTTTTCATCTGTGTACAATTGAGTGCTTACTGTCCTGAAATTCTTCACTGCAGTCTGTGTTGGTATCAGTTATGGAGCTACCCTGACAGAGGTCCACAAGATTGCCACATGTTAAAGGCATTGCAATTGCATCAAGAATTTTTTTTTATCTTTTTTGTGCATTGGTAATTCTGATGAATATTGTGTGCCACAATGTTTCATCAAAATATGAACATTTTTCAGAAAATCAATTCCTTCAGAACATGGATGATTGTTTTAATACCCTTGTTTTATAAAATATCACCTTTAAGGAACTATGGTAATTTTGTAGTTGAAAACTTGTTAATGAACTAGCTTTGCTATGTGGTTATATGAAGATCAAGAAATGTTTGGTTACACTGCCCTTTAGGTCACTTGTTTTGGTTACATTGGCCCTTGTATGGTATGTTATAGTCTGTATTGACCCTTGGAACTTTTGGTTTGAATTGCATACATTTTTGGTTCTCTTGTCTAGATTGATGCCTCCTATTTTTCATCAGTCATTTGTTTAGTATGAGCTGCAACAATGAGATTGAACATGTTGATGGGAATGATTTTGATAAATTGATTTGGTATCGTACCTAGTAATTATGTTTTGCTGCTTTCTTCAAGTTGTGGTTTATATGTTCATATGTATATTTTTAACCTCTTTATATATCTTTGTAATTTGATATATGCGCCTGCCCTCTTCACCTACAGATTTGGCGCATTCTCGTTCTTCTGTTGGCAGTAATCCTGAAGCTAAAATTTCTGATGTCTGTGTTGGAACTTTGTTGAGAGAAAATGAGGTTCATTTGCCTGATCCTCCTAAGCAAAAGCTCCCGGGTCATTGTTTCCTCTTTGGGGAGGAACTTATAACTGTTGGCACTTCTGGAAGTGTATCCATTGCTTCTGTTCCTGTTCTTCCCCTTAAAGGATCTTTTTGTTCTAGCCTTATCAAACCAGAGAGTGGTATACAGTCCATGGATAAGACAGTGTGTGCTTATGGCAATTCTGGCATGTCAGCTAAACCTTCTGGACTAAATTTGCATCTCAAGGGCACCACAGAAATTACAGTTTTAACAGAGGCAGGGCATGTGGGCAAGGAAGGATCCTTGCTGGTTCAATTGCCTAGATACAATCCAGAGAAAGATCAGGGGACTAATGTCCAGATCATAAATTCTAAACAGGTATTCACAAATTCAGAACAAAATGCTGCTGACGTACCTCATGAGGAGGATTATAGTTTGGTAGATATTGATTTGAGTCCCAGGCTATCACATTATGTTGAGGAAGGCATTGTTCCTGAGTCTCCTGTTGAATTCAGTCCTTTTTCTTCTAAAGGAGATAGTGTGGGGTGCAGGGAATTTGATAGACATAGATTACAATCTAGATGCCCTTCTAGTATGCTTCCAAAGGAGTTGGTTGAATTGACATCATCTCCTGCAAGGATGTCAAACAATCTAGGCATGAATGATCCCCCTGGCCGAGGCTGCATTGCTCTGGATACTGTCAATTCATCTACTGGTTTAGTGGCAAAACAAATGCCAAATGCAGATATAAATGTTTCAGGGAAGGTGCAAAAAACAGAAATTACATCAACACAAAGAGTGTCATGTGCTCCTCTCGGTGAGGAAATCCATAGTCCTCTAGCCAATCAGATGGCCAACAGCTCAAGCAGTGAATGGCAATTGAATTCTGGGGAGCCTTTGAAGACATTGGTTCAAGCACCAAAGCATAAAAGGCTGCGCAAGTATGCAGAGGTAGCTAGAAAGCTACCATGCAGGAAGTTGAGCAACAATTCTGATAGCTTTGTTCTAAACAACCATGGATCTGCCACCAAGAACAAATTGGAATTAGTAGACCATCGGAAAGGTACTACAATTGCCTACTCATGAAAGGTTCTTTCCTGTCATGCCACACCCTTTTGCCTGTCTCTTTATCAATTCTTCTAAATGTACATCTTGTTTACCATCTTTTGGCCTAACAATGTCTATTTGAATCTAGAGGAAGTTCCCTGTATAAATGGTATGGTTTTGCTGGGTTCTTTATCGAGGGGGCTTATAATGATGTTAATATCGTGCAGGAAAAAGGAGGGCAAAGAAGTCTACAAATTACTTCATTGACGAGGAAGCTGAGTAAGATTCACATCCATAATTTGCTTTGCAATGACAACCCACATCAAATAACGATGTTTCATTGTTGGTGGTTGTTCCTTGTAGGGTATCTCAAAATCAAAACGCTTCAGAAGACGAGGAATGTGGTGAAGCTGATGATGGCTATGAAGATAGTTTTATAGATGATAAGATAAATTTTACAGAAGCAACTCAAGGTGAAAATAGTGGTGACATGTTGGCATTTTACAGGTATTGTTTACCATTATATTTCATGTTATAATTCATTAGCAATTTTACCTGTCAAAGTAGCATGTTAATAGGCATCGGTATAAATCTGTTTTATGGAAGGAGCATAAATATTTCATGCCTTTGATCTCCTTGTAGGCGATCTTTGCTCAGCCAGTCGCCTGTAGAAGGAATACATACATTTTTGGTGGAATCTGTTTCTCCACGGACAGCAGAGAGTGGGAGCTCTTCAGTCAAAACAATATCAAACTCTCACCAAACTAAACAAAATGGTTTACAATTCAACAACCATTCTCGTGGTGTGAGTTCCGCAACTTGCCGATTAGATGCAAAGAGGGCTGTTCCGATGACCGTGCAAAGTGAAATCAGTGGCATTGTGAGCAGAACTTCAGGTAAACTTGAGAGCAGAAAAAGAAAGCTGAGTTTTCTTGATACAGGATCTTCCCTTGCAGCAGATCTCCAAGTACATATTGTACATGAGAGATCACGTCATTATGAAGCTCGCATTGACACAGTATCTGATGATGATTTCTATCAGAATATCGATCTGGATGCTGCGGAAGAGCAAGCTGGTAGGCTCCTGCAACAGCGATCTAAGTCATCTCAGTTGCCAGTGATAATTCATAGTCATTTAGTAGAGACAAAGGCAGATAATATTTCTGGAGTTACCTCAAGCCCTCCGACATTTGATTTAGGGATATGAAGTGTTCTATTTAGGAATGGCTCCCCCTTTAGGGGCTACCCACCTATCAGAGCATAGCCATACCATGTGAATTGGGCAAGAGCGATTTTCTCCGTGCAAGGTGTGACAGGTGTTGGCTGATTTATTTTTGGTGGTGCAGCTTGTTTTGAAGCTTGAGAGCCTAGTTGCTCGTGTAAAAGTGGGATGAACTTGCATTACAAAAGGAAGAATATTTATTTCTTGTACATAAAGTGCTGTACATGATGTTATTTAGTGAAGTTAATATGGCATCAATGGATCCCATTTCATAAGAAAATTTTACAAAGTAGCAAAATACAATTCAGGGGATCAATGCATTCAACACCCATCTTTTAAGATGCATCTACGATTGTACTGCTCAGCACATTGAAGTGAACAGAACTGAGAACATGAATATGCAATTAATAAATCAAATATTGTTTGACACAGAACCTGCTTATATTACAAAAAGAAAAAAAAAATGTCTTAACTCCCAAAATTCAACAGAGCATATCATAAAACGAATTGACATTAGTTACCAGAGTGCTACCGATCAAATGAACAGGCATTCTGACATATATACAGGAAACAGAATATCAGTTCCTAGCTTAGACTCGTCAAACCTCACCAACACGCACTGCACAACTAATGTCAAAAAGCATTCATGGGCAGCAAACAACTTACAAGTTGGTAATTGTACAAAGTATAAATTGGCGCATTCATTAGCATTACTACAAGAAACTTGCATCTATCTCCAGCCAAAAAAAAGTATGCTAACGTGTCACCAAGAGCTCAAGGTCAGTTGTACTTCAAGGAACTCCAGTCAACAATACAAGTCTACCCAGAGAATATTGAAATTGCTCTTCTGAAATCCAGAGACTTGATTGCTGACTCAGGAAAATGAGCACCCTCTGGAACCCACAGATCGCCCTTGCGAGGGAGTATTATCTGTTGGTTCATAGTTTTTCCATCATCACCAGTTCCTGGAGAGGGTGCCTCCTTCTTTCTTTTCACAAACTCAAAAAATTCCGCAACTTGGCGTGCGTATCTTTAAATAAAAAAAACATTTAAAATGAATAAGTGACAACAAGAAAGTATTAGCAACCACATCATAAAATTATGAGTTAAGGAAACACAGAGGATTGCATGAAGCCTATATAAATGATGGAAAAATGACAGTTTCTCAGACATAATTAGCTGCTTGAAGTAAACATGCATAAGAATTTAGCTAGGTCGACAAGACCAAGAACCCACAAGGGATAGATGCAAAGGTCTTGGAATGACCTTCTGCAAAAACTTAGCTAGGGGTGACAGTCAGATTGTCCACCTTGACCAGACCAGAAATCCAAAATATGTTACAAGTACTAAATATGGCAGAAATTTCATGAAAAACATTCTGAAGATCCAGCAACTTACTGCCTTTTAGCTTCAATATCTTTGCTGAAGTCAATGTTAGGTTCACAGTCAAGAACTAAAGCCGGAACCTAGGGGTAAATCCAAAAAAGAAAATTCAGGATGTACACAGTATATTACTGAGTTTCTGAAAGAAAATATGGCTAGAGAAATACCTTCTGAATACTTGAATGCATATGATCACCTTCTAAATAGAATACACGGTCCCTTATATCAGGATGCAAAGAATTGTCACCATGCAATGGTATCTTACTGACTGACAGAATGCCATGATGTCCACTGCTAGAGGGGAACAGCCAGCTCTCATGCTTTTCATGAAGGTCTCTCAGATAATCCAGGCTAACACCACCTTCCTCTGCTCTCTTACGCAGCAACATTCTCTTGTGGCAAGTGTCGGGACTAGCTCTAAGATAAATGAATCCATCCGGTATAAGCCCCGGCAAACATGACACAACAGGATCAAACCATGAGTCATAAATGCTGATTTCCATCTCATTCATCCAATTTGCCTCGTGAACAGCACGAACAAAAACCTGGCATGCAAGGATATCATATAAAACTCAATCAATCAAAATGTATGTTGAATTATGCTGCAATTGAAATTAAGCTCACAGTCAAACATGAAAAATATAACTTTGCTAAAGAAATGAAGATATAACATAGAAAAATCATCTCCTAGAAGAGATCTACAGGAAGTAGAAAAGAATACCATCCGATCACTGAAAACACTTCTCTCCATCAGCCTCAGTGGTTTGACCCCACCTGCAGATTCCCTTTCTTGCATGACCCTAGTTACAAACACATAGTTCTGAAAGGTGTAGGCATACCTCTCCGGCTCAGCATAGAAAGCATCAAGTATGTTGAAATGATCAGGACCAACATCCTGCCACTTTGCTATAGGCTCTGGAACAATTTCTACCAGATCACGCAATTCAAGTGTTTCATTAGCTATTCTTTGCAGGAAGGTGGTTTTTCCCACACTGATATTACCCTCAACACAGAAAGTCAGCCTTTTCTTCTGGATAGGCTTCACTTCAGAGCCAATGTCATCTTCTTTGAGTTCTTCGTCCACACTCTCCTTAATGAAAGAAGTTATACTCTCTGCATGGTTTTTATGCATTATTCCAACTGAGCTTCGTAAGAACTCAACCATCTTCTGACTAGATTTGCCAAAAAACTGCATAGATAGTAAGAGAAGAACAAGAATTTTTTTTTTAAAAAAAAACTCTTAATTCAGGAAGCACCATACTAGAAATGCAGAAAATAAGATACACTTAAATAACATAATTTCTGTCCAATTACCAGAATTTCAACCAAAAATCCAACTGAAGTTTTTTTCAAAGGAAACAAAGTAATTTCACTTTCCTGGGCTAGACAGAACCGAGAATTTCCATTTTGATAAACCTTGATTTAAAAGTTAAGAACATTTACACATCAGATTAAAAATCCTTAATCAAATTGCCAACTCAAGATTTAACAGTTACATACGGAAGAACAAAAGAACAAGGCAAGAGGTTCACCCTAAGACAAATCCAGCAAATTAGAGTTTCCCACAAAGCAATACCCCTACAAGAATTAAAAAGAACAAGCGTCTGGTCGCCAAAAGACCCAATCACAAGAAAGGATTTCACAAATTCACAAATCAAGGAAACAGAAATGCAATTCGTCAAATAACTGGCCAATTCTACCAAAAGAAAGCATGAAACATACAAATCCTTTTTCTATTTAGCAAAATTGCTGCAAATATAAACAAGAGAAGCTATAGCGGCCAAATGATTCCAGAAGTAGTAGGTCGTAGCAAGATGGAAGTTATACCTTGTTCCTGTAGAGCTGCTTAAGCTGAGCAACACCTCCGAAACCCTTATCCACCAATTTTCTCAAGTTCCGTTGCCCAACCCCAGGAATCGTCAAGAGCTCTAGATTCCCCACCGAAGGACCACTAGAACCCCCTCTTTGCCTCCTCACCGAGCTTGCCCGCTGAGGCGACCTCGATCTTTTATCCTCATCCACAACCTCTTCCACTACCTCCTCTCCATAATTCTCCTCCTCCTTCACCTTCTCCTCCTCACACGCATCCAATATCCCGCCCTTTTCCCTGTTTCTCAACCCCCCGACGGTTCCAAAGCCCCTCCCCATCTTCCCGTCAAGCCATGCGGGGAATAAAGGCGCCTGAGCTTGGCGTAGCACCGGAGGCCAGGACCGAGAAGGCGAGAGGCCGCCATCTAGCGCGCAGAGGCTGGGCAGAATGGGCAGTCGCCGGCAGTAGATGCCACTGGCGGCGGCTGAATAGGGAGAAGGCTGGAGCGCAAAGGCAGGCATCAAGTTGAGAGAGAGAGTTCGCGAGACCTTGGATTCAAGCCAACCCGCGGTGGAGAGAACAGGTCCGGGACCCGTGCAACCGCGCCAGAGCTTCTGCATGGCTGTCGAAGGCGTCAGCCCGAGCGCCGACGGTGGTCATGAAGCGGAGTACGGTTAGCGTTTCAGCCGGGAAGAGGAGAAGACGGAGTTCTTCCCAGGGTTAGGGTTTTTGAGACGGCGGGAAATGGGGAACAAGAAGAGGGTTAGGGTTTCTGTGCGGACTCCGAGAGCACAGAGCGGGAGAGGATTTTGAGGGGTCTCTCGGGCACAAAACATTAAAATAATATTAAGAGATTCTCGTTGCCACGTAGGCAAGGGCAACCGGGATGGGAATTCGGGGACCAGAATAAAAATTTCTGGGAATAATTGTGACTCGTATTAAAAAATACGGGCTTTTTTGCATATATTCCTATCAGGGACCACGATTGAAAAATCTTCCTTAAATATTGCAGATTAACCCCTCAAATCCATTGAATTTCATAGTCTCTGTGTGTAGAAATCTCCTAAAATTTAGCAAATTTCTTAGGATTTAATACTTTTCTCCCCTTCAAAACTCGAATATATAAATAGATATAAAACAAGCAATTCGAGGAATAATAGTCTAGGAAAGACCTCATGGCCTCAATGGAGGAGCAATGATGGGAAGGATTTCTGGCAATTATAAGGGCAATAATGCAATTATTGACCAAAAATGAAAATCTGAATATGCAAATTCAGGATGTTTTAAGGACTAATATGCAAAAGAAGGCTTTAAAAAATAATTTAATTAATTTATTAGATAATAATTACGGTTTGGTTGGCACCCTGTTTGTATCTGCTTTGCAGGGGGTCCAAACGCCTGCCAAAGCCATTAACAGACCAGTTAATTAATCCAGGCACGAGAATCCAGTGGTGATCAGTGGGCCATAACAACATCTTTCAAAGATGTTGAATAAGCGATTAAGACTTAGAGAAAATTATTAAAAAATTTCTAAAAATTTTGAAAATTCTTATCAGCCGCTCATATTTTCAAAATTTTTTATCAACCCTTAAAAATTTCTAAAATTTAAAATCAATCTTTAGAACAATTAATTTTTTAAATAAAGATACAATTTTATCACTATTCATAAATATTATATCTTATATATAAATACCTTATCTCAAATATAAATACTTATATATAAAATAAAATTTTATATAAAAACAAAGAATTAACTAATTCAGAAACTAATTTTGAATTTCAAAAATTGTCAAGGCTGAAATTTTGAAAATATGAGAAATTAATCAATAATTTCAGAAAATTTTTGTTAATTCTCTCTAAGAATTAATTAGAAAAGACGGTTAGCATTCCAGTCACGGTCAAAAACTGCTTCCCATTTTGATTGCAATAAAACGTAAAAAAAAAAAAAAAAAAAACTTCTCAAGGACATTTGCCTTTTACTTTCACAGTACATCAGTTTTGATAGGCGTACTTCAAATACAACATTGCCTGCTTGGAGAATAAAACATACCTGAAAAGATATCCTTCTCTGCTTGATTCTGAAATGTCATCTTGCCATATTCCTTCAACATTTGTTGAATAGAGAAGTATGTCATCTTCAACCAAAATGCATACAGATAAGAAGATTATCCATCACAATCGTGCCTTCTGTTGTTCTTGCGATCAAGCAAAGGATCGTTGTTCCAATAGCAGCATCAATTATGATAAGTTTGCATGGTATGTGATGGATAAGAATGGAATACAAAGAGTTCAACTGTTTTCTTTGCATCTGCTACCTCTTGAAGGAATATTCTTCGAATAGCCTGTCAATAGGACTAGTGCCTTTTCTTTCTGGTGTTGACCACTGAGGCAAGACCCTACCAGAGTTCCTCTGATTTGGCTTTGAATTTGATTCGGCGGTCTGCATGTTGTACCCGTCCAATTCTGGGTCAATAAATTGCATTTCATCAGGATCTTCTCCCATCTTCGTAACCCTCTTTTTGGATTGAATGGTACTGTTATTGAAATAATCTTCATTTGCATCCATGTCTATACCAACCGAGCCTCGTCTCCTCTTTATCCCATCTGAACTTCCATTGCTGCTAGAGCTGCTGTTCTTGGTAGTCTTATGGTATTCTCTAATTGTTGACTCTACTGTATCCAACACACGGGCCCCATACTTACTTACCTTCACCCTGGATCAGAAAATGGCTTCATTAGTAGTTGGACAGCTGACTAGATGTTTTGAGAAGCAGAAGCTTACTTGCCCATGCCATTGATATCAAGGAGTTCTTCCTTGGTCCGTGGCATTTTCTCACTAATATTCTTCAATACAGCGTTTCTAGAGTTTAAGCAAGAGCGAACATTAGGCGCCAGAATAGCTCAAGGCTATCCAAAAACTAGACATGCTTTTTAGAAGCAATTATAAATATTTTGAAGAAACAAAGGCTTACCCAAAAATGTGGTATGCACTGTACCCTTCACCAGCTTCTTTCAAAAGCACAGTGCGAAGCATGCGTAGAGCATTAAAAATTTTGTCGGACAAAATCTGTTACAATAATGGGATCAGATAAACCACAAAATTAACTTAGGAACCGTGAACATAGCATGCTGAATAAAATATTTCATGCATGCAATGAACAATGTATACTACCAAGTCTACTCCAGATTGTGCTTGAGCCTGCTTGTTACTCTGAGGGTTCATCATTTCAGGAATTAGTGAACCTTTTGCTGGTGTTGCTTCTGTTCTGTTCATCTTAGATGCTTTTGTTGGAGCAGGAAACCTAAGACAGGTTTAAATTTAACCGCCAATTAAAAAACACTCTGGATGAAATAGCAGTGGGTCCATGACACTTAAATTCATGGCTATCAACCAGCTAAGACTCATTTGAAGTGTTAATGATGACAAACACAGAAAATCCTTGACTTATATGGTATGACCAAGCCATCTGATATTATCTAGACTTGCTGTTGTCTTGTATGGGTATCTTGTTCCTTGTCATCTGCAGATATATTTTCTACTGTTTTAACAATGCATTTGGGTGTATTGTTTTATATCTTCTACTGCTATTAATAGGAATCCCAGTTTGCTCAAAAAATGTCATCTTATATTCTTTCATGGAAATAACCAAGGACGTCCATCAGGATTCAGGGACAAAGATTCATTAGTTCCAACTGGGTATGTTTTGAATATAATTACCTACATCAGAAAAGGCATAAGAAATTATAGACAAACTTGAGATTGCTCTAGGCAGATGCTCAAGATATATGAAAGGAGAAAAACAACAGACATTGAATTGTTTCGGCAGTACATTAGATGCAATGGCAGCAACACCAATGTTTTTCCATTTCTCATACTATTCTGAAGTCCTTGTAAAATAAAACTGATGTTCATCTGGTATGAACATCATCCTAAACAAGCCATGCTAATGTTCTAATTTGTTTTCTCAGCTTATCCAGAAACTGACAATTCATTTCTTGAACAAGCCTATCAATTTCATTTATATGCTGCCAGAATTGACCAGTAAGAAAAAAGATCCCCTGAAGAACAGCGGCTAATACATCACCAACAATGTTATTAATGCTATAGGTATTATTGTACTGTTGTTGGATGAAAAATATTTAATATAAGTTTATCTTCCAGCAGAATTGTAACATAAACAAATCCACCAGAAAAAGCTAATTGCTTATATCATTGAATACAAGAAAAAGAGGTTGAGGCAGAAAGCAATACCTAAGTTTGATTATTTGTTGTCCCAAGCAGAGCTTGTTTGCTTTAGATTCATTTACCTGTCCGAGCAAGAATAATTAGACACTAGTGGCCAGACTACATCAAAGGTACATCTCATATTTGAACCACAGATGATAAAAATGTTAAGGCCTTGATGGGAATGAATAGCTAGGAATTCATTGGTAAAGAACTGCACAGCAAATAAAAGCAAAAATTTCATGTCTACCTTCAATACAGAAGATACAGAACCATAAATATCACTTTTTTTGACATCTTCTACAAGAACATCCTCAAGAACTAAATGCCGTATTATTCTGGAGGCTTCACCTTTGGCCAAATGCTTTCCTGCTCCATGAAAACATAGGTTTTCATGTCTATACTTCTTGACCTACATTTTGCAATGCTAAGTTAATCATCCACCAGCAATGTTTAGAAATAATTGCAAGAAACCAGGTTGCTAGGAGAACACATACAATTTGGCTCAAGGAACCTCTATAGACTTCAAGTATATGGGAGGATGAGTATTGCTGGCCTGTCAATCTGACCAATTCAACCTACGTGAACACATAAATCAAGTGTCAATCACCAGTATTAGCTGAAAAGAGCAATGAGTTTAGCACACAAGAGCCATGAAAGTGTAGAATAAAATAACAATTCTGGAAAAAGAATGGGAGCAATAAATCTTCCAACCAATTGCTTTGCAATGTCAGTGACATCTTTCTCAACCCAGCTTAACATTTTGGAACAATTATCACAAGTCTTTTGGCAGTTTGCAGGATTGAACTTTTCACCAAAATGAATAAGCTGCAGTAAACGTCTGCAGTCTGTCTCATTTTCACAATAGCTAACCTGTGAAGCCAAAATAGAATAATTAATAGAACAGTAATCATTGCCCAATTGCAGAAGGTCAATACCTACTTACCATACGTAAAAGATTTTCTAGGTTCGTCTCTAATACTCTGTCTGTGTTAGCCAAAGAGTTACGCCTTGATCCAGATGACAAAGGGCTTTGCTCTATGACCCCTTGAGTAAGCATATGCTTGACACGTATCTAATGGAGTACAACAAGTAAGCCAAACAAGCAAACAGTGGTAGACAAACAAAATTACTACAGTACAACCCAAATTTCAAGTGCACTACATTTAAAGAAAAGTATATGGACTATTACTCACATAATCACTATAACTGTAGTACAAAATGCAAGATGAACGTTGACCATCTCTGCCAGCACGCCCACACTCCTAAAACATATGTAAAGAAATGCAGGACCTTAACATCCATTCAACACTATCTCAACAATGCATGTGGCATGACAAAGTATTTTATTGCTGCGGCAAGTTACCTGATGATAACCTTCAATAGACTTTGGAAGAGAGTGATGAATAACAAACCTTACATCAGGTTTGTTGATGCCTGTAATTTAAATTTCAGTGCCTTGTTAGAGAACTTATTTCTAGTTTTATTTGAATCGTCAATGCTCATACCCATTCCAAAAGCCACTGTTGCACATATTATATTGATTTCATCTTTGCTCCACTGCTTTTGCACCGATGCTCTTTGAAGAGGATCCATGCTGCCATGATAAAATGATGCTTTGTGTCCATATTCCTGAATAAGAAATGTATTACTAAAGCATCAGCAAATGCATTAAGCAAGCTTTCATGTCAAAGACATAACACTTCAAAAGTACAGTGACCTATGGCACAGTAATAAAGCTTCAAAAGGTTAAACCTGCAATTTTTCAGCCACTTTTTCGCAATCCATTCTTGATAGACAATAAATGATGCCACACTCATCATAATGGTTTTCTTTAATGAATTTGTCAATGTCTTCTAAGCATTTCTTCATCTTGGGCATTATCGAGTACCTGCAAGGTTCATACTGACGACTGAAGAGATCATATTCTAATTAGAAGCATTCAGCTATCACCTTTAGGACTCACCATAAGTTAGGCCGATTGAAACTTTGTTGGAAAACAATGCAATTCACGAGGCCAAGCGCCTGCACAACATCCTCCTTTACACTAGCCGTTGCAGTGGCAGTAAGAGCTAGCACTGGGGTATTTGGAAACTTCTGTTTCAAAATACCAAGACCCTGGTAGATAGGAATACATCAGATTAGACCTTAATGCAGAACAATTTGGAAGACTAAACTAAAATTCAATCAGTAAGTGAAATCCAAAAACTTAGATTGCTTCGACCTGATAATCTGGTCTAAAATCATGCCCCCATTGGCTCACACAATGAGCTTCATCAATCACAATTCTAGAAAGCGATCCCCGGGCATGTAAACTTTCCAAGTGCCTCAGCAGAACATCACTTCTGTGTCCAGACCGAAAAATTTCTAGTTAGAAAAAAATGTCTATTTATTTTGACCTATAAAATTTGACCTATTGGAATAAAACTAGTTATGAATGATGCACACTTAGCTATAACACATCCCATATTACTCTGTATTAAAACATAGGCATCATTTATACTCATTTTAACCTAATTTCCCTCAAAAGAAAACTTCAAATACAAACACCACAATCTTGTGTTTGTTTTTGAAGAGACAGTGTAAATGACAGCCAATGAAATGTCATCTATGATGAATGAGAGCTAAACACCATCTTAGTCTTGACCTAAGTCACGCACCTAGCAATTTTTTCTGGAGTAACATATAGCAATTTGTATTTACAGATGTCAGACAGTAGCTCTCTAAGGATCTCCTGCTGTTCAGTCCACTCCATACTGGCACTCAGATAAGTGGCTGGAATATTTGCCTGTTGATGGCGAAAAACAAGCTGTGAGCACCAAATGTTCACACACCTTTGTGGTGAAATTGCAAGATATATGACACCTGTAGCAAATACATGATTTGATCCTGGATGAGTGAGACAAGAGGAGAAACCACCAGCGTTATTCCTGGACAAATGAGAGCGGGAAGCTGCAAGACAGATTAAGTATGAAAGGGAACATGTATGCATGAAAAAATCTATCCATAAAAAACACATTGATCCATGCACCTGGTATGTTAGGCTCTTTCCACCACCAGTAGGCATCAAAACAAACACATCACACCCACTCATAGTCGCATTGATCACTTCCCTTTGATTATGGCGGAAGGAATGATTTCCAAAGACTTTCTTGTTGTTTGCCTACAAGGAAAATTTTGCAGTAAGCATAAAAAAAATAACAAAAGTGAAGCATTTTATTCAATGGAAGAGCACCTCAAGTTTCTTCGTCCATGGGAAGTCTACACTCTTCCACCTCATGTCAACCGAACCATCAATGTAGTTAACTTCAACAAGTTTTGGAGTAAATACTTCCCGGTCCACTGGTGCTGATGAAAGATTTGCTCTGTCTGTAGACCAGAACGGTACTGAAGAGAACCTATCCATGGAACAAAATGGCACTGAAGAACTTTGTTCCACATAATTACCTGTTCCATTTCTCATGTGAACTTGCGAATCGAACTTGAGAGGACCTATCACATTTGTGCTTACAGAAGTGAAAGGCCGGAAATCCTGTGCTGCAGCTGTTGAGGTCATTCTATGTGAAAACTGCCTCTCTTCATCTCTAGCAGAGTTAAGGTATTGCTCAAGTTGCTGAATCTGCTTCTTCAGATGAAAGCTAACCAAGAAAAGAGTCTCATATAAGGATATTGAGAGAACAAAAAAAAAACTTGTTGACTTTGAGTTGTAGTAAATTATGGTTAAGACAAACCGCTCTTGACGAAGATCTTCACAATGACAAGGGCTAAGATCAGCATTGTCAAGTAGTTCATTTGATATAGCAATTAGCTGGTCCTTCATCTCCTGAAGGTGGCTTCTGGCTTCAGGACAAAGTGCCAGCTGGGACAACAGCAAGAGGTTAGCATCAAAGTAGGAATGATTTCCAATTCAGGAGGAAAATGCAGAGGCATACCCTGAAACCATGGCTGCAACTTTCGGATAGTTCAATTGGGGGTGAGGTTTCAGCAGGTCCTGTCATATTAGATCTGCTAACCAGTGGAGTGAAAGGTGAACCCTTTGAAGTTGATCCTTTGGGAGTGCTAGCTGCTTGATAGTGTTCCATAACAATCTGGTCTACATCAATATTCTGAAACATTGAATCAATTAGTGAGGATCAAGATAGACACAGTTTTATTGCCAAAATAAGATACTCAAAACAAACACACCTCTAGAATATCATCATTATCCATGGCATCCACAAAAGCCTCATCCACCTTGGAATCAAAATTACTATCCCCTGGCAAAGAACTTCTTTTATAATTCAAATAACCGCTCCATTTTGTGTGGGTATCAGATAGTGACGCTGGAAATTCTTGATGTGCAAATTTTTCACGAACAAAATTTTCAGGCCTATGGCAGTTAGTCACTTTATTAGTAGTATTCGATGAAGCTGAGACCGATGGAACACTGTTTGCATGATTTCTCTCTACTGTAGCAGCTATTCCAGGTCGTAGATAATTCCTGTGTGTCACTTCAATACTACTGAGAGCTTTCCAAGCCTGCCAGATGATCAAAGTTCAACAGAATTATTGTAATATATGTGATAGCACCATCTTTAACAATTTAATATGGTAAAATAATCAAATAGAGTGAAGAGGATTGGAGAAAAACAATTAAAATTGGACAGACAGCTCTCCTGAACATTCATTTTGTGAGTTTCTAGCACAAGTATACAAAAAACACCTAAAACCATGTCTATCAGTGGGCAAAACATTAACTTTAGAACATCATGTCCCCCAAAAACAATGTATAAAGGAAAAATCTAACAAATCTACCACAGTTATCTTGATGCATATTTACTTTGTAAAAAAGAACTTAGAAGTTGCCATAACTGAATTCCTTTGCTGATCAACCAGCATTATACATCAGAAAAAATAGTAGATGCCATTATTATATTCCATACCTTCTCAAATTGTGGATTTTGCAGCCTTTCTGACCTGGCAAGTCTACAAGTAAAAGGCCTAAAAATGCACACGGACAAATGTAACAGCCTCAAAGATGAGAGGAAAAATGCCACATAATAAGGAAAAAAACAGAAATAGAAACTAATCCTGCCAACCAAGCTGGGCTGCTGCAGTGAAGAAATACAAGTCTGAGTGTTTGAACAGACCTTGTGCACAACATTCTCTCAGGAGGCGTTTGAGGTTGTGGTTTTTGTGAAGGTAAAGAGAAGAGGAAGTTTGAGCTCAAATTATTGGCTTGAGAAGACCAATTATCAACTGTGACAGCATGATTTGCCCAGTTGACCTTGGGATATTTGCTGTTACATTCAGATGCTGCACTGGTTTCGCTTCTGCAAAGAGCATGCAAGATAAAGGTTGAGAGATGAGAATGGAAGAGAGAGGCTGAACAAGAATGGCAGTGTGAAACAATATCAAACTCTGCCATAACATAGACAATATGTACGCCATAGCTGCAAACCTTGACGCCACACCCCTAGTCATCAGCAGGTAATCCCATGTGATTCAAGCAAAGCTCTCAAAGTCCCCCGTTCAGCTAAATGTATCCTGAAAAAGAAAAACATTTATGTACAATCAGAACCAACGGAAGCATATAAGCAAGACCTTGGGGAAATAGAAACAAAGCATGTGATTGTTCATATGAAAATATGGACCATGTGCTTGTATCGCAACGGCAGAAAAAATTGCAGTTCAGTATCAGAAAAAAATAATGGTGGAGACTTTGAAGACCATAACCAGAACCAGGAATGGAGGTCTTCTTCTACATTGGCAATCATTGGAACGGACTGAAAAGCCAAGACTCTTTTCAGTTTGTTAATAAAAAAATGAAACATTGCCAGTAAAAAGGCGTATAGGTCCTAAAAACACAAAAAGACACCTTCCACAACCATTCACTCAAAATCAAGCCTAATTTTCCAACATATTTCACCACATTAGAAATATAAACCTGTCTCACGCCACAAAACAGAAGCTTTGTCTGGGCTGGTTCCTTTCCACATTCTTCAAATTCCACAGTCATCGTTGTGTACCCAAACTGGATGGCACTTCACCGATACATATTCTTTCATATCCTCCTCCTCAATCAAAAATCCCACATAAAGGTCCAGTTTTTGGAACTCAATCCCGCAAGTAACGGATCGACGTGTCTCCGATAGAGAAAAAATCGCGGTTTCTCGATGATAGAGTATGGAAATCGAGCCATCGAAGCTACCAAAAGAAAAGGCAGAGAAGCAGAGAGTGCGATGGAGAAATTACCGCGATACGGAGAGGGGGAACAGAGAATAAACCCTAGAAATCGAAACGACCAGCGAGGATAGAGGATCACTGGTTGGGGTATTTTGAATCTTAGATCCCTAAATACGGCGGCGAGGCGGCGAGGACCCAACCGATTGATTCGGCGACTTGGGAGAACAAGATCGGAGGCCTATTTCCCTTGTTTTTGGCTTCAAATAAGCGCGGGATGATGGAAACTTTGGGGTTTTTCCCTCTCATCCGCACGATCCCTTTAGTTTGCGCATTTTTTTTTTTTTTGATAATCACGTATAAGTCCCTATAATTAGTGTTAATTACGTACAATCACGTAATTTAATAAAAATTTTCCAAAACAATTCCGATTTTACCCTCGGTTATTTTTACAGATACACCCCTAAAAACTTATTTTTTTTATGTATAACGCCCCGAAATTCGGTTTTTTGCAAATAACACCCCGAAATAACTAATATTTACAGAAACATCCTCGAAATTCGGATTTTTGCAAATAAATCCCCGAAAATGATACCGATTTACAGAAAATCCCCGAAATTCGTATTTTTGCAAATAACACCCCGGCGCGCGGGCAGGAGCGGAGGCGGAGGCCGGGCGGGCGGGAGCGGAGGCGAAGGCGAGCGGGAGCCGGCGGCGGAGCGGAGGCGGAGGCCGGGGCGCCTGCGTGCGGAGTGACGTCCCGCGTGCGGAGTGACGGCCGCGTGCGAAGTGACGACCCGCTGGCACGCGGGCGCGGACGGCCTCCGCACGCGGGACGGAGGCCGAGGCCGGCGCGCCGCCACGCGGGGGCGGAACGGCCTGGGCGCGAACGGCCAAGGCCGAGGCCGTTCCGCCCCCGCGTGCCGGGGACGGAGTCACTCCGCACGCGGGACGTCACTCCGCACGCGGGCGCCCCGGCCTCCGCCTCCGCTCCCTCCGCCGGCTCCCGCCCGCCTCCGCCTCCGCTCCCGCCAGCCTCCGCTCCCGCCTCCGCCTCCACTCCCGCCCGCCTCCGCCTCCGCTGGTGCCGCCGGCCACCGCCTCCGCTCACGCCCGCCTGGCCTCCGCCTCCGCTCCCGCCCGTGCGCCGGGGTGTTATTTGCAAAAATCCGAATTTCGGGGACTTTTCTGTAAATAGGAATAATTTCCGGGGGTTTATTTGCAAAAATCCGAATTTTGAGAACTTTTCTGTAAATCTGAGTTACTTCGGGGTGTTATTTGTAAAAAACCGAATTTCGGGGCGTTAAAAATAAAAAATAAATTTTTAGGGGTGTATCTGTAAAAATAACCGAGGGTAACGTTACGGCGGTACGTAATTAAGGTTAATTACAGGGACTTATACGTAATTTTCTTTTTTTCACAAATAGTGATGGCAGAAAATCATCAGTTTGCCACGCGTCGTCATCAAACGGTTTGGGCTGTCGGATTTCGTTATACTGATGGACGACCCAATCCACACTCCATTGAGTTATTTGGGGCCTGAGATTGTTGAACTGGGTGAACAAGGGCCTATTTGGTTATGTTAATATATATAAATAAATTCATATTATTTTTATTATTTAAATATACATTAGTAGTCAATTTTGTTTCCAACTATCTTAGTTATTTCTTTTTTGACTTTTTGATTTGAAATGATTTTCTAAATTTGACCTAATTCTTTATACTGTCTAGTATATATTCTAAGTATATTTTTCTAACAAACTACTAAAGGTGAATTATTTATAGTCATTTCTAAAATAAATTAAAAATAAAAAAAATAATTTTTTTATTTTTTTATTACCTTTGGAGTAACTAAACAACAGCTAATTTTAAGTTGGGATAATTACGGATAACTCCCGTAATTAGTTTTAATTACGCTTAACCTCCCGTAATTTTCGTAATTACCCCCACTCCTCAAATTCGAAAATATTTACTCACACCCTCCTATTGTTATTTAATCAAAATTTTGCCAAAAAATTCTGATTTTACCCCCGGTTATTTTACACATACACCCCTAAAAACTTTTATTTTTTATATTTAATCCTCCGGAATTCGGATTTTTGCAAATAACACTCCGAAATAACTCAGATTTACAAAAAAAGTCCTCGAAATTCGAATTTTTGCAAATAAACCCCTGAAAATTATTTCAATTTACAAAGAAGTCCCCGAAATTCGGATTTTTGCAAATAACACCCCAAAATAACTCAGATTTACAAAAAAAGTCATCGAAATTCGAATTTTTTTAAATAAACCCCCAAAATTATTTCGATTTACAGAAAAGTCCCCGAAATTCGGATTGTTGCAAATAACACCCCGTCGCGCGGGCGGGAGCGAAGGAGGAGGCCGGCCGCGGGAGCGGAGGCGGAGGCCGGCCGCAGGAGCGGAGGCGGAGGCCGAGGCGCCGGCGCGCCAAAACCAAAGCGCGGATGGCCATGGCCGAGGCCGTTCCGCCCCCGCGTGCCGGCGCGCCGGCCTCGGCCTCCGTCCCGTGTGCAAAGGCCGTCCGCAGCCGCATGCTGGCGGGCCGTTCGGCACGCCGTCGGGCCTCGGCCTTCGTCCCCGGCGCGCGAGCGCGGACGCCGGCCAGCGATGGTCTGGCGAGGGGTGTATTTGTAAAAATTAATTTTAAAAAAAAATTAGACTTATTTTATAAAAAAAAATTTAAGGGTCTATTTTTTAATTTATAAATATTAAAGTTGTAATTATAAATATAAAAAACACTAATGTCTTTTTTGTAAAATTTTATTTAAAATATGATTAAAAATATATACTTATTTAGAAATAAAAATATTGAAGGGGTCTATTTGTAAATGTACAACATGAAACTTGTACTTTTAAATTTTAAGCTTTGAAACCTTCGATGACTTATTTGTAAAATTTATTTATAAAATAAATAAAATTTGGACGTATTTATAAAGAAAAATATTAAAGGTGGTATATTTTTAAATGTAAAAATAGTAAACTTGTAATTTGAAATTTGAAAATTTTAAATTTTCACTGTATTTTCCGTGAAATTTAATATTAAAAATGATTAAAATATTGATTTATTTAAAAAAAATTCAAGGGGTCTATTTGTAAATGTACAATATAAAACTTGTAATTTTGAATTTTAAGTTTTGAAACCTTCGATGATTTATTTGTAAAATTTACTTATAAAATAAATAAAATTTGGACGTATTTATAAAGAAAAATATTAAAGGTGGTATATTTTTGAATGTAAAAAATAGTAAACTTGTAATTTGAAATTTGAAAATTTTAAACTTTCACTGTATTTTGCGTGAAATTTAATATAAAACATGATTAAAATATTGATTTATTTTAAAAAAAATCAATGGATCTATTTGTAAATTATCTTCAAGTAAAGGCAGTAAATCATCTTCCGCTCTGTCTTCTACTCCTTCTTCTTCGCATTGTCTTATATTTTCTTGATCCTGCTCAGCAACTAACTCATCATTATCATCATCCTCCTCCTCATCTTCATCATCATCAGAAGAATACATCAAACTATGAAAACTAGAATCAGAAGGACAATCATCTAAATCTGAATCAATATATTCATCTCTTTGCACACTGTGATACACAAAAGATTCTCCTGTCAAAGGAGTCAGCCTTTGTGCAGACACCACTGATAAAGGATCACCTATGTCCTCCACTGATATATAGATATTGCTATATTTCAAGTCTTGAATTACTGTTCACATTGATTCCAGCTGAATTTCACTGCTGATTGACATATAAATTGGAGGACTGCTGTTTGGATATAAATACTTGATCACAAGTAACTCATTTGTCCTTATTTCGACCAATTTACAAGCTTTAGTCAATAATTATGCAAAAGTGTATTTTCTTGTATCAACCAGTAAAGATTTCTGTCTACCAAATACATATTTTCTGCTTTGAGTATGTTCCACTTTCTTCCAATATCCTCCATAATGGAGCACTAATCGTACCAGATTCTCTGAATCAGCTATCTGTAAATACACAATATCAAAAATTAGATATAAAAAACAGATAAAAAAATTGTAACAGGTGGCTTGGTGGAAAGGGGGGGGGGGTTTGGAGTGGTGGGCAGACGGGAAGGGTAGGAGTGGAGGGAGAGGAGGAAGGGGGGGTTCGAAAATGGGGGGGGTTTTTGGGGCTGGGTGTGGAGAGTATGGGGGGCAGGGGCGAGGGTGTCGGAGCCCGTCTAGGAGCAGGGGCAGGGACGGGAGTGGTGGATGGGTCCGAGGCCGTCGAGCGGGGAGGAGGTGGAGGCGGGGCAGCAACGGCGCGAGGGAACGGCGGAGGAAGGTGGAGGCGGGGCAGCAACAAATAACAAGATGGTGGCTTACCGAGGACGAAGGAGGGCGGTAGCGACGGCAGCGACGGGACGGCGGTGTTCTCGCCAGTGGGGCAGCAACGACGCTAGGGCAGACGGCGACGACGACGTCGTGGGGGGCACGGTGCAGAGCAGCGATGGCGGGGGTGGCGCAAGGCAACGAGCGGACGGTGACGGCGAGCCGGCGGGGCAGCGACGGCAGCAGCTGCGCAGGGACCGACGGCGGCAGCGGCAAAGCAGAGCGGCGGCACCGGCGCAGATGCGTTCAGGGCTATAGAAAGAAGAGAGTTTTATAAGAAAGTTCTGGACTTTTTTTATAATTCAGAATAATTTGGGGGTGTTATTTGCAAAAATCCGCGCCCACGCACAGGGGAAGGAGGCGGAGGCCGGGGCGCCGGCGAGCCGGCGGCGGGAGCGGAGGTGGAGGCTGAGGCTGAGGCTGTTCCGCCCCCGCGTGTCGGGGACGAAGGCCGAGGCCGGCGCGCCGGCACGCGGGCGCGGACGGCCAAGGCCAAGGTCGTCCGTCCTCGGCACGCCGGGGCGAAACGACCTCGGCCTCGGCCTCCACCTCCGCTCCCGCCGCCTGCACCCGCCCGCCCCGCCTCCGCCTACGCTCCCGCGGCCGGCCTCCTCCTCCGCTCCCGCCCGTGCGACGGGGTGTTATTTGCAAAAATCCGAATTTCGGAGACTTTTCTGTAAATCAGAATAATTTCGGGGGTTTATTTGCAAAAATTCGAATTTCAAGGATTTTTTTGTAAATCTGAGTTATTTTGGAGTGTTATTTGCAAAAATCCGAATTTCGGGGACTTCTCTGTAAATCGAAATAATTTCCGGGGGTTTATTTGCAAAAATTCGAATTTCGAGGATTTTTTGTAAATCTGAGTTATTTCGGGGTTTTATTTGCAAAAATTCGAATTCCAGGGGGTTAAATATAAAAAAATAAGTTTTTAGTGGTGTATGTGTAAAATAACCGGGGTAAAATCGAAATTTTTTGGCAAAATTTTGATTAAATAACAATCAGGGGTGTGGATAAATATTTTTGAATTTGAGGGGGGTGGGGGTAATTACGGAAGTTACGGGGGGTTAAGCGTAATTAAGATTAATTACGGGGGTTATCCGTAATTATCCCTTTTAAGTTTTGCTATTTCAAATATTAGACTCTAATTTGTTTTGAAGCGTCTTAAAAAATTGTTGATAGATTTCAATGAACTCAATTTTTAGAGCTAACTAAAGTAAATAATATTTCACAATGGCTGGTTTAGAAAATATTGTAATGTCTTGCTTAGAAGTGATGACCATTCCAATATCATAACTAGTTGATCACTTGATCGCTTAAGTAATCCTGTGTAGATGTTTGCAGAGATGGTAATAAAAATAAAACATTATTTAAATGAGTAAAAAGTGAATAAGGCGATTAATTTGACTTTAAACGAAAATAAGTTATTACATATAACTCGTAAAATTTATCATATTTATTGACAATTCTTCACAACTTTAGTAACAATCTCCTATTTTAACAATAAATTCTCGATAACTTCTTGGCACATCAAGTCATTTTAACCCTAATTTATCTAATAAAATATGGTTATATTAAGATTAAAAAATATTTATGTCTTTTTTTTATTTCTCTTGTACTGTAACAAATAGAACAGATATCGTCCCATTATGAAAGTCATTCTCAAAATACGCCACACCCAAATTCATTAAATAAAGAACAAAGGAAATAAAAAAAATATTTTAATTAAATCGTAATTCATTAAATAGCTTACTTCGAATGAACATAAGAGAGTTGTCGAAAAATTACTTTTAATTTAGGGGTTACAAATAGTTATTGAAATCACGAGAAGTTACTAATAAATATTATAATGTGTAATAATACCAAATAAAAATGACATAATTAAGAAATACAAAAAATCAATAATTTAACTTACCATATATTACGAAAAGTATATCTCAAGCGTATTTAATTACTTAAACTGCATGCGATAGATTTTGAAACCCAAAAATTCCATGAATTTTGACGTTAGGTATATATATATATAGATGGAAGTCATTTTGCAGTCTCATTGAGTTCCCGAGTTTCCGTAGATCCGGTATATGATGTTTCAAAAGCCATCGGTCATACCGTAACTCACCTCGAGTTCCAAACTCCAACCACGGAAGTCCGGAAGTCACATTCGATCCGCCATCGAAGCGGTGAACGCAACATGTCCCGGTGAAGCGAGCGAAGGTGGGAAAATGGCGACCAGGGGTACAATATCAGCTATACTACGAGTTCCTGTCACGTGCCATCATCCCCAATCGACATCCTATCCCTCTTATCCCAACCCTCCTCCAATTTCCCCCTTTCTCGTTCTTCTTCTCCACCAAGCTTCTTGCCGTGCGACCCCGATCGATCGATGGATTTCCACTACGGCTCGGCTATGCCCAGTCGTTACGGCCGGCAGAGCCGGCCGCCGGCCGTTCGCTGGTTCCGGGAATGGTCGGTTGGCCTCTCCGAAGCCCTGTGATATTGGTTGACTTTGCTGTTGTTGTTTCGATTGTACGGCATTTTTGATGTTTTTTCCTGGTTGATCTTCGGCAGGGTGCCCCAGGATGTTGCTGCGACGGGCGGGAGGTGCTTGCTCTTTAAATGGGTCACAGGTATTCTATCGTTCTGTCAGAACATCTACGATTTGATTGATTCTTTTTCGTAAATTAATAGCATACGGATGATGGCAAAGGTTGTTCTTGTTAGTCTTAGACTGGAAACGATATTGTTTCTCAGTCAAGTCATGAGAGAAAATTTTCCTGCTTGCAATCGATGCTGCATATTGGGGTCGGTGATTTCGACTTTAACATCAATTTCCCTTCGATTCCTTGATCAAGTTCTGTACTTTCTTGAGAAAGAGAACTTTTGATTTGATAAAAGTGGGAGAACAGTGGAGTTAGTGGAGTAAGTACAGAGAATTGGCTGGAAAATCACGAGCCAAGACAGAGAAATGCAATAGATATACAATCCAAGCTCTTACAACAATTGCAAAGTAGGATAATCAGTGAGTTTGAAGGGAGTCTCTCTTGCCAAGATTAGTACCAGTTACAACGTACTCTATGCTGCCATAAAATTCTAGATACTTACTGTTGTTTCGTAATAATTTACTATGATTTTCCATCTACTCTCAGCTTCTATCTTTGTTCCCTCTTTTAGCTCATCTTCTCTTCCATTGATATATGCAACCATTAGTGTTTTGGTACAATCGTCTCAGTTTTTTTTCTTGGGTACCGTTTGGAATTCAGAGCAGAGGTCTCAAATCAGTGCTTCACAGTGCTACGGGAATTATTCTTCTTTCATTGTAATTGTGTTTCGACTTTATTTCCTTTCAGAGGATATGTTGAAAGCTATAAGAGAAAAGGCCAGGGAGGCCGAAGCAAGAGAATCCAAACCTGAACCAACCACTGAGGTACTTTTTCTTTGCAGTCACGAAGGTTGTGGAAAGACATTTGTAGATGTGGGCGCTTTAAGAAAACATGCGCATGTCCATGGAGAGAGGCAACATGTTTGCCCGTACGAAGGCTGTGGCAGGGTACAGACATGGGGGTTTATATTTGCTAGTATTATCCTTTCAGATTTTTCATTATATTTAACTATTATTGTGTTTGTTTCAACAGAAATTCTTGGATAGTTCCAAGTTGAAAAGACACTGCCTTATTCACACAGGAGAAAAAGATTACATTTGCCCTCATGAAGGTTGCGGGAAGGTGATTGTCTTGCCCAACTGGAGCACTTTCCTTTGGAGATTTAAATTTACGTGTGCAAGTTCTTATCTATTGTTGCAATTTTGTGTCTTGCGAATTTCTTAAGCACGAAATATTTTGTCTGGTCTTCATGCCTTCACATTGATTTTCCTTCTTTTTGTGGAGAAAAATTCCTCTCATATTCATTCATCTAAATATATAAGATTATGTATGTTTATATTTGAGGGATTCAGAACGTCTATTCTTCCAAATGAATATTTAGGTTCTAGATAATTTTGTTCCCCCACGAAACTGAACCGGAAAATGAGAATTCCTTATGAGGTGCAAAACCAGGAAAATTCATGGATTAGTGCAACCGTACTTGAAGTCGAGAAAAAGTGTGATTACATTTTCTGTTGGCAATAGTTATTTAGTGCAACTGTACTTGAAGTCACTCCTAAAAGGCATTCACATCAAGGATGACCCTGTGCCTCTGGCATCAATCCATTTGTGAAATGTTAAATTCTGTTGATAGTTAAATTCTCCAACTCTGTTTTTTTTGTTCAGCAATTTAAGTTTTATTTGCAATCTAAATCTAAACAAGGAATAGCAGCTTACACAGAAAAGATGGTACGAATTTTTTGTGTCTTTTGGAGTGGAACTTGGTGTGATTTCACTTGAGTTTCATCTGTATATCATATCATCTGCATTGAAGCTGCTTTCAGATTTGAAGATTTTGGTAGAACTGTCTTAATTACTCAATTATTGAATCACAGGCTTTCTCCCTGGATTTTAACTTGAGGACCCATATGAAAACTCACTTGGCAGAGAATTATCATGTTTGTCCCTTCAAAGATTGCGGGAAAAGGTATACGCAGGAACACAAACTAAACACCCACATCAAGACGTTCCATGAAAAGGTATTGTTGTTCATTCTAGTAATTTATGTGAGTTCTTACATTATGGATTTCATGCCTTAATTCATGCATATACACATTTAAGGGAAAATGTTAAAGTGTACCTGAGAAACTCTTTTCTTATGGCTTAGTTTAGTAATTGTCTTGGCTTTTTTTGGGCATTTTAATCTAGCAAATCAGTTTTAAATAGAAAAAAATGGAGATATTTTTGTTGTTTCGTCTAATAGATTACAAAAAATTCAAGCAAGACTGCACATAAACTAATCACCAAATACTCCTCCTGGACGAGATTATCCTGATAATGCATTAAGAGGTATATATTTCCTCTCACATTACAGATTGTTCTGTTGATATTAGCTGCCTAAGATCCTTCTATTCTCGGGAAACATCTCAAGTGTTTCTCCTGATTATTGTCTGATTTAAATCAGTGGGTTGTCTTTTTCAACTTTATTCGACATTCAAGCAAACTACTTTTCTAATTACGTTTTTTGCAGAACACTGCGATGGAGACAACAAAGCACACATTATCAATGGAGAAGCTCCATGCTGTATCAAAGGCAGTGGTCTATACACCCACTTCCCCAGATCGCCCATATGCTTGTCCTTATGAGGGTTGTGGGAAAGCCTACATTCATGAGTACAAGCTGAACCTCCATTTGAGAAGGGAACATCCAGACCATAATATGGAAGAAAACAAGAAGCAAACTCCTACTAACTGCACCATTGATGATGCCAGTGGTCTTGATGCCTATGTTGCCAAAGGTGGTTCTAGCAAGAATTCTAGAAAACGGAAGCCCAGTCCGGTGCAGAAAACACCATCTGCAAAGGCTAAAAGCAGGAAAGATGCTATTTTGGATGCTTCTACTGATAATGTTGCAACGAAACTGTGGCTCCAAAATGACATCCATGGGGATGATAGCGAGGAAACAGAAGAAGATTGTGAGAACATTGAAGAGGGTGGATGTCAGTACCATGAGAACGATGAGGATGATGAGGTGACTGAGGATGAAGACTGATGAGGTAATTCTCCGGATGTTTTTTCTAATTTATTGTAGAGCAATGGTTAATATTATGAGTGGAAAAATAATGAAGCCATGGCTATATCTCTTGTATAAGTTTTTCGTTTTCTCCCTTCTGATGTCAAAGTGCATGAATTCAGTTGCATCGCATGCGACGGCATAAATTGCTCCCAGACACAATATCAATTGGATATAAATACTGAGTATAAAAGAAATCAGGTGTGCCCTGTTTTTTTTGTGTACAGCTAAGATTTATGTAGTAGATGAGATCCAGACCCTGTTCATAGGAAAACATTCATGTTGATTGACCCCTCCAATTCTCTTTTACTTTATGCATTCCAAAGTCGTTGATATAAAAGCTCACTTTCCCCTCACTCGGAGTGCAATGCACCAGTCTCCTACGAAAGCTCGCTTTCTCTCCACTGAAAATGCTCCATTCTTCTTTTAAACACTAGGGTTGCTGGGGACTCGCGGAGGTTATCAATATGACTTTCAGTTCATGGAATTAATCGGTTTTATGTCAGTTTTTCGTGTTCTTTGGTTTGGTAGGATTAACTGCTAGGTGTATATCATGGGTAACTTTCAAATCTATGCGGGAATGGGTCCATTCAAAGCTGTAAATATATGAAAATGACAATCAAAAGGCCAGCTCGAAAAAACCTAACACACTCGAGTGTCACTCCTCGAAACGGGGGGAATGAGACAACTACCACATCATGAAGCCTTGATTTCTCCGGAGAAATAGCCAAGTCTCACTACTACTTCAAGAGGCAAATAATAAAGACGCGGTACATCGGTCTCAGAGCACGGGCGCGAGTGGTAGGTAGGCAGCCCTTTGCCATCTTTGTTGGTTCGCTTTCCCTTTCTCTCCATTGCATTGAATTGTATTTGCAGCAGGAAGGAAACACGACGACAAGAGCGAGAACAAGTGGCAAACGAAGCAGCAGAAAGACACGAGCGACTGGGGAGTCATTTTGAAGGGTCGTCCGGTCTTCTCTGGATCGATCGCGAGAGCAAATACCGACATTCGGCGCTCCTGTTTTCCCGCCCCCGCACGAATGCAATCAATGCTCACCTCTTAGTCCACCTCTTTCCTCCTACCTTGGTCCTACGGCCCCCAGCTGACTACCGCCCTCTCTTCAGGGGCCTTTTTGCATAATATGCGACACCTCGCAGTGCCAAAATTTCACGTAGGGCCCTCTCAAAATGATTTTTGCATGTAAACCCTGCATAAACCCGTTAACAAGAATATTCTAACATGCTATTCATGTTTGTTGTCGTCTACATGCTACTCAGCATAAGGTGATATTCGACGATTTTCAGCTAAAATTCGTAATTATTTTTCGTAACCCATTGGATCAGAGATCGAAATCTAGTATAACCTCTCGAGACTTGAGCGTGAAAGGTGGATGGATCTCACATTACGAGCATGAGCTTTTAATTTCACATATTTGCAGGGGTGTTTATGCAAAAAAATCTTTGATCCCCTCCCGCCTTTCCTTCCTTCCCTATTATGGTTGGTGAGGGTGAAGGGTGATCACGGGCAGAGAGAGAGAAAGGGAACAGAGTTGACCGAGTCAAAGGACAAGAGGATGTGTTCGCAGGGTACCGCTGTGCATATGGCTGCATTCATTGAAGTGCATACCTACCTACCTGCTCAGCTCAGCACTACTCAACTCAAGAGTGGCTCCTTCGTCTCCTCTTTCATTACTGTCCATCTCACGCGTCTGTTTTTTCCGCCTCCTCTTCGTTGTGTATGACTCTCCTCAAATAATGCGATTCATTCCTTCTAATGGCTTTCTTTGTCTGTATTTATTAGCTCTCAAATAAAACATATTGTCCCGGAGAGAGACCGGCAGCCAGGAACAATCAATTGCCAGTTCAGTCTCGCAACCCCGCTTTTAGTTCTGATTTCGTATCTTCTAAATCTAGGTTTATGTATATACCACTCTTTAGGCTTTGGAAGATATATGAAATCGGAATTTTTCCTTCGTTTTGATTCCGGCGAACACGATGGCAGACGAGCGACTAAAACAGTGGATCGATGAGCGACGACATTTGTTGACAAAATAATTTTGGTTGTTTGATAATTGAACACTGTGGAACGCTACAATTTAGGGTTCAATGCGGAGATTCATTCTTCAGGTCAGGATCTTGCTTCTTGCTTCGCGGGGACCAGGAAAATACAATTCGATTCTTTCGCCATGATTCTTTCTGAGAACGACAAATTGCTCATGAATATAAACTTTCTGCGTTAGGCAAATCGATTTCGATTCATATTATTCGATGCGAGACTAAATGGAAACAGATGAAGCTGTACTGTTTACTTGGCATGGTGTATCTACTCTACAACACAATAATATTTTTGCCTCTCGGAAACTTGGCCCACAGCGAAGAAGGGAGGAGGAGAAGTAGAAGAGCAGCGAGCGTGAGGGAAAGAGAGAAGGGTAGGTCACCAAATAGACTAGGTTTTCTCTCTCTTCCCTCCAACAAACAAAACAAAATAGAAATAAAGAGGCTTTCTAGGGTTTCTAGAATCCTTAAAAGGCAGAGCGAGTGTGAGGTGTAAATAAAATGCCGGTGGGTTGCAGCCACATTATAACAAGATAAACCGCATAAACCATTATAGAGAAAAACAAAATAAAAATAAAAATTAAACTCACCACACAAAACCAGAGCAGACCTAGCTACCAACCAAATCCTGCCTCTCTCTCTCTCCCCTCGTAACCACTCGCTTACCAACCCGGTCAACCGGCCCAAACCCACCGCGATCGAGTCAATCGCACCACATCCCCATATAAAATCCCCCACCACCATCTTCTTCCGCCTCTAAACAACTCCTTCCACTCTCTCTTTCTTCTCCTCTCTTCTCATGGGGAGATCGCCTTGTTGCGAGAAGGCTCACACCAACAAGGGAGCTTGGACTAAGGAGGAGGACCAGCGCCTCATCGCCTACATCCGCGCTCACGGCGAAGGCTGCTGGCGTTCCCTCCCAAAGGCTGCAGGTTTGTATTCCTTTCTTCTTTTCGCTGCAGCAATTGGATTGCATATTACTCTTGTGTTGTAGGATCATCACGTTGTTTTGGGTTTTGGTATACGTATAGGGTTGCTTCGATGCGGGAAGAGCTGCCGGCTCCGGTGGATAAACTACCTCCGGCCCGACCTCAAGCGGGGGAACTTCACCGAGGAAGAAGACGAGCTCATCATCAAGCTCCATGGCCTCCTCGGAAACAAGTATGTAGATGTCCCTTTACTTGTCGATTTCGATGAGTAGTAACATAAAAACGAGAAGAAGAATGACAATTGAGCTGTTGAACAGATGGTCGCTGATAGCTGGGAGATTGCCCGGGAGGACGGACAATGAAATCAAGAACTACTGGAACACGCACATCAAGCGTAAACTCCTCAGCCGCGGCCTCGACCCCCAGACTCACCGCCCGCTCAACTCCGCCGAGGCCTTCGCCGCCTCCCGACCACAAAAAACCCCTCACACCCCTAACATCATCGTCAACACCGCAACGGCCTCAACCGAAGAAGAGCGACGCAGCAATAGCGCCAGCTCCATTGTAGAGCAACCGCCCCACGACGAGCTAAACCTCGACCTCTCAATAAGCTTGCCTTACCACTACTCCCCGACCGCAACTCCATCGCCGACGACCGAGACCGGAGCTACGAGCTCAATCGCATCTGCCTCAACTGCAACGAGTTACACCCAATCCATATGCTTGTGCTACCATCTAGGGTTTCAGAGAAGCGAAGCTTGTAGCTGCCAAGTGCTCAGATACTACAGTTAGTTTGTAAATGAAAAGGAAATGCAATATTTTGGAATTTCAATTTTTTTTTATTATATAGAGTTATATATCAATGTTCGCGAGTTTTTCTTGTGATTCTGATTTGCCTTGCGCTGGAAAAGAAGGCGAAGGTGATAAGGTTGGTTGGATCTTGGTGTTAGGGCATGTGAACAGGAGGGTTTTGTCACGTAGGAGAGTGGAGGGGCATGTGAAGTGTTTTTTTTTTCTAGGGTTGGTGATAGGGTCAGTATTTGATTGCGGAAAAGTGTGGGGATAAAGTGGTGAAGAGTTTAGGGTTAGTTAAAGGGCTGGTCAGAATGTCATGTGCTTTGAAGCGTGGAGGTTGGTGGACTAATCATAATTTAATCATGGCTGGTGCCATGCACAAGAAATTTTTTTGGCGTTCTCCATTACTATTTTCATGTAGCTGTGTGCAGGGTTGGGTGAGGCGGGGGTTGAGGCTTCGCGGGCGGGGAGGGGTCCCTTCGTTTGGGTTTTACCCCATACTTTGATCCGAGAATATCTCTCTCAAAAATATAGCATAAATGATGAATTTTATTGAGTTTTTGTTGTCTTAAATTTAAATTAGAGTTTGAGTTAAAATAGAAATTCGAAATTAAATTCAGACTTATAATTAATTTATAATATTACGAGTTATAATTATAGTAAAATTCAGGCTCAATAAAATTTTATAAATTTTCTAATAATATATAAGATTTAATGAGGTAATGTTAAAGTTGAACTAGAGATAAAGAAATAGAGAGATATGAATAAAAATAATAAAGAGAAGAGAAAGATAGTAAGTGTCGGCTTTTGTGTGTGAGTCTTTTTAATACATCTCGGTGGTCTCTTATGATGATCTCTCCTAGTGTTCTCTTGAAAATTCTTTATGAAGGTAGAGGTGTTGCCGATACTTAATGAGAGAGTTTAATTAAGTAAAAAAAAGTGTAGTCTTTCTTATAAACTCTTATAAAGTCTTTTAATAATGGATCTTTTGTTCCTCCTGTTAACATAATCCGATTTTGAGTAAATCACGTATATTACTATATTGTCTTATTATTTTTTTATTTTGTATTACTTTTCGTTTCTTGTGTTGTTTGAGAATAAGGTGATTCGTAAATTTTCCACTGCGAATCCCAATAAAATTTTTCATGATAAAAGAATGAGAATAAGCTTCGTATAGGGTTTGTTTGGATATTGAGTTTTTCTTTTCGCTAAAATTAATTCAACACTAGTTTCTCAAACTCAAATATGGGACTATAAAAAATGTCAAAGCAAATTAATATAATAATTTAAATATTAAATTATATTTTAAAAAAATTAAGTTAATAAAATATAAATATTTTTATTATATATATCAGATTTTTTTTAATTATTCAATATGCGACTAATTATTGCACCTAATACCATAATAGCATTTCATGTAAAATTTCACTATTATTTTATATATCATATTTTATTTCTTTAATCATTTTATATGTGATTAATTCATCTTATCGGATATCATAATAGTATTTTATGTTGAATTTCACCATCATTTGTCAATGGGAGGCAAAAAATACAATAAATTAAAATATACTCAAAAAGAAAAAAACTAACAAGGAACCAAAAACCAAAGTTAGATTTCTGTTATTTATGGGTGATATATTATGTCATGTGCATGTGCTTCATGAATGTGTTGTTAGCCGCGAAGACACGAGCTCTCAATCTTTACGTTGGAAGTGAAGGGAAGTTACTTCCAACTGTGTCCGGTGGCTTCGATACCGAAGCAGGCAGAACAGCCCTTGTGGCATTTGTAATAGATAAAGAGGGAAGGGAAAAAGAAGCAGATTCTCGTACTCCTCAGTTGTGTTGCCTTCTCTTTTCTGCGGACAAGTTCCCATGTGATGCGGTTGGTGAGATGCCATCTTTCTTCGTTAATGCGATGCAGATAACACATTCCCAGAACTAGAATCCCTGTGCCTGTGCCTGTGCCATACGGGAGGAAAAGAAAACAGTACACAATTTGTGTACGGTAATCTATTAACGCAAGCTTTTTGTGTTAATTCTATTAATCGCGATGATCGTATTTTTTGCACAGTTTCTCAATGGTCGAACAAAACAATACCTGTCCACCCTCGTCTTCGCGGGAAGCCACAAGAGTATCAAACCAAATTTGTACAGTGAATTAGACACCAAATCATCACAAAAATTCAAATTCATAATATATGAGTATTTTTCACTATATTTATTGAATTATATCTATTCAATATCTGATGTGGGACTAATTCATAACACCTGACGTTATAATAATTTTTCTATTTAAATTTATTATTTTCGAATTTTTTTTAAAATAAAATTATAATTTTGAGTATTCAATCTCAGTGTGTGAATCTACGTCTATTATCTAAGTATAGGAAAACAACAAGGGGAATATTTGGCACCCATGCCTCCCTCCATTCAGCCATGGGCACCAATGATTCAAGAAAAGAGGGCCCCATGCCACTTCACGGCTCTATTTCCCTATCAACACGAGCAAATGTTGCCGCTATATTTGGACCATAATTAATTTAAATAAATATAAATTTATAATATAAGAGACACTCGAGAGCCGGTAGTTGGCGGTTGGTGACCTGATGATATCACCTCAATACACCAATTAATGCCTTTGTGCTCGCTCCTATTCACTTTACGAGTATCTTTATTTTATATATTTTTTAATATTTTAAAACTATTTCAGTATTTATTATACAAATTTTTAAATTTTAAAATTTTAATAATGATAAATTTTATTAATTCTCTAAAATTAATTAGACTTTAAAATTATGAATTTTAAAATTCAATCCGCGAGATGAGATCACGTGTTATTAAAAATAACTATCGTGATTTTCAAATATCTAAAATTTAAAAAAAAAAAAAACACACCATGTATAGATTTTTTTTAAAGAGATTTTTACATATAACTTCCTAACATTTATATGTTTACAATTTTCATTCTAGCACTCTTCGATGTGTTAAAATGACGAGAGAAATAATAAAAAAAGTGAGGTGGGCTTGGCTTCTAGAAGGCCAGCACCGGCCAACCTTTTTTCTACTGGCGATGGGTTAGCTTTATTAGGCAGGAAACCATCTCCATCAAATGCTCGACATATGAGACGATCACAACTCCCGCATATGGCTTTAGCCTGGCCCAAGGGCTAACTCCGCATACCTAACGCTTAGTCCTTCATATCACGAGTTAGTTTAGTCATCCTCGAATGATCACCATAATGAGCCTTTTTTTTTTTTTTTCTTTTTGTCGAGGGGCCTTTTTGTGAAGTTGCTTTCCTCTTTCGTGTTTCTCTCCGCTTTCCAGCAGAAAAATTAGGTGCATTTGGGATGAGACAAGTATGTCGGTGTATCTTAGAGAGAGATAAGAGTATCAAAATAGATTCATATAGTAAGTCGAATATCAAATCATTTCAAAACCTCAACTTCATGAGATATGAGAGTCGGATGTTAAAATATCCCAAAAACTTAAATTCATGAAATATAAATTTTTTTCACTATATCTATTAGACTCTATTTATCTAATATTCGATGTGAAATTAATTTATCACGCATGATATTATAAAGGAGGTGTGCTCATAGATTTGAAAACCCTCCTAGGCCTTGGTTATCATCCTTAATTGTTCTATTATCATACTAATTGTCATTAATGTCAACATTACCCGAGCAATCGATTTAGACTTTTGTGTTTGGCTCACATGTCACCCCAGTTAATACCAAAAAAAAAAAAAAACAAAAAAGATTAGGCTAATGGTCGTGATGCAAACCTTCCTTGGGCACTTTTACCTAATACCTAATATCCGGGTAAATGTTCCATCATTATGTCCTTGTTAGGGTGTTGCAATGCTTCCTTCCATTATACCTAATCACTTCCATTAACTAGTATCCGCCGAGAAACCGAAACACTTCACAAATTGTAAAAAAAAAATTTCTTAAAAGTCTATTATTAATTTATCCCAAGTATATTATTTTTTTAGTAATTTCATAATATATTATAAAATCGATCTATAATAGTAGTCATAAAAAAATATTTTCAGATAATCTTCCTCGACAATATATTTTTTAAATTACTTTATTTATTTTGTTATTTTTTCAGGTATCATTTACGATAATGTTGACTTTCAATCGTGTGGAAAGAAGTCGTAATATGCCATTTGACAAAAGAAGAACCTAAATTTAAGATCGACAGCGGCGCCGAGTCTCGAGATTTGATCAATCTGTGGGTTCAATTTACAAGATTCTCAACTAAGACCGGTTGATGCCGGGCCAAAACCGAAACCGGGAAACGGAAACTATGAATCTATGATCCTCGAAGTCAGCATCAATGCATTACCTCAGCTCGTTGATTTGCAACGTTAATGAGCTTAACAAGAGCTCTCGATAATTAAGATAAATCTCAGGAGCATTTTGTAAACAGCGGGTGCTTTCTGCAATTCCACAAAACGTTAGGCGGCTTCATGTAAATAATGACTCGGCCCACTGGCCCACGAGCAGTTCGGTAAAACCATAAAATGTTATTGGGCTTAAAAAAAAGGCCTTTGCGTTGGGGGATTTGGGCCTAAAAGTAATTTCGACTGGGGTAAAATTTGGACAGCTATCGAAGTACTTTTCTAAGACAAATAGTAACAAAGTTGATTGTCTTTTAAGCGAATCGGACCCTATGCTTGAATGTATTCGCACTTGTAGTAAATCATAATCCAATCATCCAAATCGCTTTGAATCTGGCCCAGCCCACATGTTGTTTGGATAGTTGGGCTTGGACCTAATGAAGCCCATCCTCCAGCGGGCCTAACCGTTTGGTATCTCATTACTCATATATGATAATTACCCTTGATAAAAAAGTGATAATCAAATTCAATAAAAACATCTAAAACCAAGTTCAATTCAACCTAACAAGTACTTAAAATTTAGCTCATGCTTAACAAATCACATTTTGTATGGTTCATTTTTAAATTTAATTAATAGTCTCATCTATAATGAACGTAATTTTGAAAGACTGCAACCATTTAAACTAATAAAAGGCCAACGAATTTTTTTCTCGTTCAAAGAAAAATCACTAGAGTCATGGCCTATTATTATTATTATTATTATTATTATTATTATTATTATTATTATCATCATCATCTTCGTCGTCGAATTTTGTGTGATGCTCTCTCAATTTCCTCTTGATTTATTATAATAGCATAAAATAAATTTCTGGAACCTGTGCATTCCCAAGCGCGAGAGCTAAGCTCACCGCAATAATGCACTCATATTAATTAATTATTAATATGTGTTTAATTAGTAATTTAGTTTCAAAAGTACAGTTTTACGGATCCTCGAGCATAAAACGGTAAGAATACGCGGAACATTTCGCTTCTCTCGTTCTCCCTTGACCTCCACCGGCACCGCGCCTCGGGCGCAAGGAGATCATCGCTGTCGTATCTCGAGATCCAGGCCACCATGATGCTCGCCGCCGCCCGATCCCTCCCTCTTCTCGCCCTCCTCCTCCTCCTCGCCGCCGCCGCCGCCGTCTCCGCTACCGAGTCAGATCACAAAGTATGCCCTCGTGATCCCCTTCGGTTAAATTCGGATTGTTTTCTCCAGCTCGAGATCTGATGGGTTTCCATCGGTTGTGTATGGGCTGTTGCTTGGATAGATCGTGGATACTAGATCTGGATTTGGTGACGTTTTTTCGTGAATGGATGGCGAAAAGTTTCGATCTTTGTGGTTGTTCAACTAGTTTCCAGCTCCAAATTGGAGATCTGGTTTTTGGTATTGTGATTTTGAATGCTCGCTTCGAAGGAATGCTCATGTGCATCAGAAAAGTTAGAATTTTGAACTCAAATCTAATGAGTTGGTACTCCAATCGTTGCGATGATTACGTTGTGGAACTAATAATGGGATTTAAGTTAAACATAGGTTGCGTTTTATCCTTGTAGAGCAATGATGAATTTGTACTGTTTTAGTTCAAGATTCTGGACAACACAATTTTTTTTTTTCAATATCAGTCCTAATTGTCGGTTATAATTATCTCTGCCATACAGTATCAACAGGTAGAACTTTGTTAACCAAAACCTTACTTTTTGCCTCTTATGTTTTGAAAGTTTGATGCTTGGCGTATTGAAGTGCATCTTTGCTCTGCATTGTGTCTCACAAGTCATCACACTTGTGCTTAAGATCTGTCTTCTTCTATTGTTATCTTCACATGTAGCTTCAGGGTTTATTTCATGTGCTTGTCATTTTTCCTTCCAAACTGACTCTACTTGTTTCCTTCCATACTGACTCCATTTGTCCCTTTTGTGCCGTCTTATACAGTTATTATATGCTCATCTCTTTTTTATGAGAATTGTACCGCCTTTGCAGCTGCATGCACCTATCACATGTTGCTACTACTTTGGTTAACTTAGAATGGTTTTGTTGAGACTCCACTTACGATGTGTTTACTGTACAGTATCAAAATGAAGAGCCTATAACCCTCTGGGTGAACAAGGTTGGCCCTTATAATAACCCTCAGGAGACGTACAACTATTACAGCCTTCCATTCTGCCAGCCAGCTGAGAACCCTGCACATAAATGGGGTGGGCTGGGGGAGGTTCTAGGTGGAAATGAACTTATTGACAGCCAGATTGATATTAAATTTAAGAGTAAGTAGAAGATTCTGTGTTGCTAATGATTATCGATATAAATAGCGGATCAATCCCTATTCAACATCTCAGATAAAGTAGCTTTTGTATATTATTTTAAAATTATTCTTTCCAGAAAATGTTGAAAAGGAAACTATATGTACACTTGAACTTGATGAAGAAAAGACAATGCAATTCAAGAATGCTATTGAGAGCTCATATTGGTCTGAGTTCTTTATTGGTATGTTCGAGTATGAACTTAAATTTGTTAAATTTCATTTTCTAGTGATCTTTGAGAGTGATTAGATTTTACAAGCCTATGTCTTTTGGCCAAAATACTAATATTTATCTTTCCATTTTTGCTTGTTTGCTGGATTGGTATGTGATGTCTGCCTAGATGATCTGCCTCTATGGGGTATGTATCTGATACTTCAGGCTAATTTTCCTTTTTCTGTGTTTTTTTTAACTTGAAAAATGTCATCTATTTTGATAAATAGGTTTTGTTGGCGAGACCGATAAGAGCAACAAAAATAAACACTATCTTTTTACTCACAAGGCTTTTCTCATACAATACAATGGTGATCAGGTAATCAAACTCTAGATTACAACTGCTACTCTCAAAATTCATCGGGTATCACTTATCTTTATTCTGTTATACAGATTATTCAAGCCAATCTCAGTCAAGAAGGTTCTAAGCTCCTGGATGCTGGGAGAAAATTGGATATGACATATTCTGTTAAATGGATTCCGACAAATGTGACCTTTGCTCGGCGTTTTGAGGTGTACTTGGATCATCCTTTCTTTGAGCACCAAGTAAGTTTCCTTATTCAACTTCAACTGACACGATTTGATGTGTTCCTTCCTTGAACGCATCTTTTTTTACGTCAAAAACTCTTCTGATCTCCAACTGCCTAAATTAGCTTTGGACTTTGTAAGGTTTACATAATCAGTTTAGATGCATATGCATCCATGCTTTGTTAGTAACATGGACTTCTATTGTACAGATTCACTGGTTTTCCATTTTTAATTCATTCATGATGGTCATTTTCCTCACTGGCTTGGTATCCATGATCCTGATGCGCACTCTTAGGAAAGACTATGCAAAGTATGCACGTGAGGATGATGATCTGGAAAGTCTGGTAACTATTCAAATTCCTTATTTCTTGTTGTAATAGTTGCTCCTTAGTATGTCATGCTGTTGATGATGTCAATGTTTTGTTAGTTCTGAAACAGTAACACTGGGTAACCAGGGAAAAAGATTTTTTACTTTCCCAGTTCATCTGGAAATTGGTTTTTATGCATTTTGTTAGGAAAGAGATGTCAATGAAGAATCTGGCTGGAAGCTTGTTCATGGGGATGTTTTTCGGCCTCCTCGCAATTTAGTGCTTCTTTCAGCTGTTGTGGGTACTGGTGCGCAGCTGGCAATGCTTGTTCTCCTAGTCATATTGTTGGCAATCATTGGAATGTTGTACATTGGGTATGTCCCAACCCATCTAATCCTATTCCAATACTGAAGTTTTCCTATCTATCTAAGTGATTTTTGTACTTTGCTACTATTAACTATTGTGTTTGTTGCTTAGGCGAGGAGCTATTGTTACCACTTTCATAGTATGCTATGCTCTTACTTCATTCATTTCTGGTTATGTCAGTGGTGGACTTTACTCACAGAATGGCGGTACATATCATAACAAAATCCTTGGATACCAATTGTGTTCCTTGCATCTTAAATTTGTCTTAAGTTTTTTGTTACATAAATTTTGTCTTGACTAGATTTTTGTTTTGGCAGGTAAAAACTGGATAAAGTCAATGATCCTTGCAGCATCATTTTTCCCATTTATGTGCTTTGGAATTGGATTGGTACTAAATACAATTGCCATCTTCTACCGATCGCTTGCGGCTATCCCTTTTGGGACAATGGTGGTTGTGTTCATAATGTGGGCCTTTATCTCATTTCCCTTGGCACTTATAGGCACCATTGTGGGTAGGAACTGGAGTGGTTCCCCAAACAATCCATGCCGTGTAAAGACCATTCCTCGACCAATCCCTGAGAAAAAATGGTACCTTACACCATCAATTATTGCTCTCATGGGAGGGCTGCTCCCTTTTGGCAGCATATTCATCGAAATGTACTTTGTTTTCACATCCTTCTGGAATTACAAGGTAAGAGCATTATTCCACTAGAAAACATGAGAAACTGGTGTTGACCCTGATTGCTTTTCCTTTTTTGGAGGGAGGAAGATACTCTTTATTTAATTAAATTGGTTGCATTTTTCTTGTAAAAAAATATTTATTTTGGCAACATCTATTTATTTCTATTTTATCGTGGCCATTGGAATTATCCAATGTGGAACTAATGCGTAGGTGAATTCGAATTATTTACCCATGTGTTTCTCTTCTTTGGCAGGTGTATTATGTATATGGTTTCATGTTACTGGTTTTCGTGATCCTCCTAATTGTGACCATCTGTGTGACCATTGTGGGCGCATACTTCCTGTTGAATGCTGAGAACTACCACTGGCAGTGGACTTCGTTCTTTTCTGCTGCTTCAACTGCTATATATGTGTTCCTGTATTCGATATATTACTACTATGTCAAGACCAAGATGTCAGGGTTTTTCCAAACTAGCTTTTATTTTGGCTACACTCTTATGTTTTGTCTGGGTTTAGGCATACTTTGCGGTGAGTTCTCAATGTTGTATCTCTTTAGAACTAGGATTTTTGAGGTTTCCCATCTTAGTTTTATCGTAATGTGACGCCCTTGTTGATATAATGCAGGTGCTGTGGGTTATCTGGGCTCTACAATGTTTGTGAGGAGAATTTACCGAAATATCAAATGTGACTAAGTGCTGGAACAAGGAAACCGAGAACACATGCAACACAAGTTGTTGGGAGTGCAACATTTCAGCATATAACAGTACTTCGATGATACACCGCCATTTGACTTGTGGGAAGAGCATGAGAGGCTCATGATTTGATTTCTTCATTTCTTTTTGTTCCTTTCCTTTTCTAGTTTGCAGACTTAAAAAAAAAGTTTTGGATTTTTGCGGCTTCTGCCAAAGACTGGATATACTTGTTCTCCTGTAGAGATAGGATTATATTTACTAGAAAGTACAATTAACCAGTTTGTATCAGTTTACTCTGGGTAGACATTCGATCCCAAAGTCCTGTTGCCTGCGGAATGTATGCGGTTGTCATTTTCTTTTTGTGCATTTCGGTAGTTTTCTTGTCTGTATGAAAGTTGTTTTTGTTTTAAATCAGCAAATTGTTTTGATCGGAAAAAATTAATGCAGGACATTTATATCGGTACTGTTTCAAAAAAAAAAAAAAAAGCTCTCAGTTGGGCATAGAACACCATTGGAATATGTTGGTTATAAACACGATAAATACAATTAATTTTTAGAACAATGCTAACTTAAAAATGGTTGTGATTAAAAATTTACCTTTTGAAAATTTCACATGCTCTCTTCAAATTCAGGGCTTTCGAATTTCCTTTTTTTAGGACAAAAAATTTGATAAGAAGTAAACGAAGTGAATATTAAAAATTAGACAAAAACAAAGGGGCCATCTGTAATAATGCCTACAATGAGTTTATGCTGGCCCAGATTAAATTTTTAAACAAAACGCCCAATAGCGTATGAAAATTGCAAATAAACCGCTGGATTTCGGTATTTGCAAACACCACCCTCGTATTATTTTTTTATTAAAAAAATGACTAATCAAATGCTGGATTGAAAAACGCGTTTAGGGTTTTTCTTCAAAAATACCATGGCCGAGGTATTATCGGGCGGAATAGCGTAGCTGCATATGACATGTTTGGTCCTCGTTTTTTATCCTGGTACATGCTTCTACTAATTGTTGTATTATTTTTTTTTTGACGAATTTTCGGAGCACAAAAATAACCTCTATTTGTGTTTTCACGGGATAAGGAAAATTTTCAAGTAGCCCCTGTTACTTTTCTTTAATTACAAATTGCCCCTTGGTCCCAGAATTAAATGTAACATGTTAATAAAGGGGTCGTTTATAATTAAGGCAAGTCAAGAGGTATTAGTAAAAAATTTCATAAAAGGGCCATCCATAAACGTAATTATTACACATAACACGTAGAGATTTATCATATTTACTAGCAAATCTATAATTTCAATAATTACCCATAATTCCTATTTTAAAAATAAATTAATGAGAATTCCTTAGCCAATCACATTAGTCAGTAAAATATAATTCAGTTAAAATATAATTTTTTTTTTCTTGTTTTTCATTCAACAAATTAGAACACAAAAAATAATATTATAATTTTGAGAATATTTTTTTCCAATCATCCATTGATTTCTATTTTTTGTAAAGAAAAAAGACTTAATTTTTTTTAAATTTAATCATATTTCACTGAATACTCGGTGTCGAATAAATTTGATGAACTAAGAAATTTTCGGTAATTTTTTAAAATATGGATTGCAAGTAATTATGAAAATTGCAATGGATTACCGATAAATATGATATAACTTAAGGAGTTATATGTAATAATTCCTTTTAGAAATGAACCTAGACAAATGTTAATATTATGGATTTATGCACGAGACATCTATCAACCTTGGCTAAAATATGCAAAGGAAATTGTTTTTGTTTTTTTTTTTTTTTTTTGAGAAAACATCGGATCAGCAGTCCTCTCTTCGCCGGTTCACTGCATCTTGGCTATCTGCTTGCGAAAATAAAAATATATTTATTTTTTTTAAGCTGGAAGGATATCTCTTTAGCTCAATTTTCAAAATCACCCCGAGAATACGGACAACGCCAACCGTCTTTGGAACAAAGGGGTTATGTGTAAACTACGTTAAAATAAAAGGGTTTATCTGGAATGTAGGCAAACCAGGGGGTATATGTAAAGATCCAAAAACCGCTATTAATTTATATTTTCCACTTTCATATTTTTCCTAATTTCCAACTTGTGTTACAAATTATCGAAACCAAAGGGGGTTATATAACTATCTTTAAACAAAAGGGGGGGGTTTTTTTGCAATTAAGGCAAGCGGGGGATATTTGTAAATATCCCAAGAAAAAAAATGGATATCTTGTATGGTTATATCCCTTAATAATTATATTATTTGAATATGTGGAACGCAGGAAAAGAATCCGGTTCTCGTCTTCCCCAGTAAAACGGGATTTCCTTCATGCCAGCAGATGAACCTTAATCAGATAGTTAGCTACATCGCCTTCGGTATATTTGAGGATTTTATCAAAAAATAAACCAAGGAATGAATCTTGACAAATTAAAAAATTTTGGCTTGTGCGCAACGAAACATAACATCTTGGTCTCCATCATTAGTCCCACGAGACAGACATCCATCGCAATGTTGAGTTGATGAATAGAAGCGGTAGAGATGAATCCGCATCACAACAATCATTATTTGACAATATCAATAATCACAACTCGTTGGTGGTTCTTGCATCGGAGGACCTTGCCAATCATTGTATGGAGGAAGAGAATGGAGCTACCCGAGGAAGTTGAGCTATCTGAACAGCTTGTGTTTGAATAATATTTTGGCCAGGAAACAATCTCAACCCAACCTCATCCTCAAATGCAGCAAAACATGGAAATATCAAAACATTGAATAAGAAAATCCAGAGCAATCCACGGAATAAGGACAACAACATTTTTGTGCTTTTTTCATGTAACAAGGAAACAAGTCATTGAATCTGTATGAAAAATAACATTTTGGGTTTTCGTATCTGCTTGTTTAACTGTTGCATCTGCTTTTCTGAAATTTTCTAACCCTCAGGTTAGCATATGACTGTATTTCATGATGAATAATTTTTTGCTGACAATAAGCAACCTGCAGAAACAATAACAAGCCAGGTAGGGATGATCCATCTCTCAATACACAAAAAAGAGTAGCACTGATAAAATATAGCTGGTTTCAGAAGCTTCAAATTCAGCAAATTGACACAAAATAATGTGTAAAGCAGGGCCATTTCTGGTGATGTGGAAAACTGGAAACATCCATTTTGATCACAGAGAAACAGATATTCTTCTGTGACTTTTGTCTCTAAAGAACGAAAAAGAGGTGCAATAATAAATTTAGTTGTAATTTGAATATATTTTTAGAGGTAAACATTTGGGTGCCGAATACTATTAGCAATACAACAGGAAACTTGCTAACGAAACAAGAGGAGTAGTGAGGCAAAAGAGCCAGAGAAGGCATCATCAAAATTGAATCCTGTATGATTACTCTTTGTTTTCTCATATTCAGTTGCCCGCCCTTAGTTGTACTAAAGTTGATTTTTTATTATGTTGCAGTACCAACCTGATGAAGCGAAAGCCCATCATTTTGACAACAGAAATGTTTTTATGAATTTTTTTTTGTTGCAGATCAATTTGTCTATCCGCCAAAAAGTGAAGGGATTGCAATTTTTCCTTTTTTCTCAGGTGGAAGCCATCTCATGCAACAAGTATCCATCACAAATTTCATTACTCCAAGTAGAGATGGAGTCTGCTATATTTTCATGTATACCGTCCTTTTCTGATCAAACAAATACAATCCCATAATAATCTTCATGAGGAAATTGCTATCTATTTTTGTTATGGATCCAGATCTTCTTGCAAGCATCTACAGCGTTTAACTTCAAAAGGATCTGTATCATACAATGAGATTAATAGCATACAAGCAAGTGAATATATTTGCATATCACGTCAACATTTATTGTGATCTGCTCAAGATACAGATTTACTATGGGAGAATGAACCCAGACCGTTTATCCAGGTATAGCGTATAGAAAATATACCAAGATAAAGGTGCTGATATTGGTTCATGCACCTGAACTCTTGAAATCTATAGGTTATGAGAACCAGAATCAGCCTTACTCTCAGAGTAGGTGAGTTCTATATAAACCCTTCTCTTAGGATTTCTCATCCACCCATGACTAATAGGTGCATCATTGTTTCCAAGGGAGTCAGTTCCATGATATTGCTATTTATCTTTTTTCTCTCCACTCCAATGTTCTTGTCCTAGTTCACCATGATATTCTTTCACTTGGGTTTATTCTCTCTTGCCTATTGTTGATATAAAAGCCATCAAAGTAAGTCACAGTCTTCCTATATAGACAGAGCTTTCTTTGCCAGGCAATCTTCCATGGGCTCATCAATTGACACTCACTGACTCATTTTTCTTCGCTATCTCATTTTGTTTGGTCAAATAAAATGAAGGGTTCCTGTTGTTTCTCCAATTCATTTTTTCCCTTGGTGGGTAAGTTTAGATCCAACAATAAAATTATTGTTTATACATAATGTGATTGATGATATTTTCAATGAGTCTCGTCAGTCACATTATAGGGAGAACAATATCTCAATGGTGTTCGATGGCAAGCATGAAGAGTGTTCCTAGAACATCTAGCTTGATGCATACCAGTTCTTGTAAGACAAACAAATATTATTGGGATGTGCATTTGCAGCCATGGAAAAGTGTTCACAGCGCATCTATCTCAACTGCAACAATGTCCCATTTGCCCTTACCCCACATATTCACATCAACAAATATGGGATGGATTAAAGGTGATACCTTTCTTGCTCGTCAGTATGGGATCTATATACTTAAAACGATACAGGAGATCCAAAGTAATTGACGAGATCAGAAATCAACAGTGCAAAAACTTTGTTGATCCGCAATTGCAAGTTTCTTTTTTATCAACCATGTAATGACTTTTGGCAGAATGACAATAAGAAAAATCTCATTTGAGAGTTCAAGTTCTGTGCTTTCTGTGTATTCAAAGATTTCAAAAGGACAACAGAAGAATATCTAATTGCTAGATGAAGCATTGACATTGAGAGATAAACAGAACTAAATGCAACAAAAAAGCTGCTTCATTGTTGGGAAAAAAGATACACCTGATCGAAGAAAAAGAATTAAAATAGAGAAATGCCGAACAAGAAGAATATCTAATTGCTAGACGAAACATTGACATTGAGAGATAAATAGAACTAAACGCAACAAAAAAGCTGTTTCATTGTTGGGAAAAAGACACACCTGATCGAAGAAAAAGAACTAAAATAAAGAGATGCCGAACAAGAAGAGGATCAGCGATCGGAGCAGCCGTTCTTCTTCAGAGATCTGCTACGGTGGGGGCCAGATCTTGAGGAGCAAGTAGCAGAGGAAAGAGAAGAAGACGAAGAGGAAGGCGTAGTCCACAATCACGAAGAAGGTCGTTGATCCGTGCCTTCGATTTTGCTGGATCTTCTTCTCCTTCTCCTCCTCCTGCTTTTTCCTGTTTTCCATTCCTTCGATTTCTCCGGTCGGCCGTGCTCCAATTTTGTGCACAATCGAAGCAGGGAGACAGATATGCATAATACACCCAATTTTTGAAAAAAAAAGAGAACATTTTTAGTTAGTTATTCAATTTGAGATCATTTTTTAAAAAAATATTCGCTATAATATATTAACCATATCGCTTGTAAAATGCCCATTTTTGATTTTTTTTTTCCCCCGAAAAAAAAGTGATGCTAGCAATATATGAAATGTTGTAATTATTTTTTAATATTATAATAACTTTATTTTAAATAATTTGAATAATTTCTTTTAATTCAAGACCACTCATCTTTTATTGCTAAATTTTATTTTTCCAATCGGTAGAGATCACTCGAACTTAAATTTTGCTGAGATTTCAGAGCTGCATACAATAATTAAATCTTAGGATGTCTACTCAATACCGAATAATTTCAGGGAATATTATGTAAAAAAATTTATAAAAATATGAATCATGCAAATATTGGAAATCCTATCTCAGAAATGAAATTTAAAATTCTCTCTTGATATTTCGTATTCTCGATTTTTGGTGCCAGATGTCGAAATGACAGTGGCGGAGTAAGCCGGCTCGGTGACCCGACTGCTATAGGTTCATCCGTACCCGGCGAAAAACCGAATCCCGTCCAGGTTCATCCCTCGTTGCCAGGATCCCAACATCGTTTCTGTCGATGCCTTCTTCATCCGTCCCCATCCTTCCTCCTCCCCATTCCCATTCCTAGGGTTAGGGCTTCCTCTCTCTTCGTCTCCTCCTGCCATTGATGGACTACGGCCGCACCTCGAGCCCCCCCCGATCCACGCTCCGCTACTGCTACTGCCGCTGCTTCCGTCGCTGTTGTCGCTGCTTCTGTTGCTGCTACTGCTGCCAGCGCGACTAGGGGTTTTCGGATATCCGGCGGCATGGTTCTCAGCCACTCGCAATCGAACCTCTCGCTAGGGTTTAGCTCCCATCGCGCGCCGATCGCCGATGATTCGGCCTCTCTGCAGATCGATCCAGGCTCCCGAGATCCCTCCCAGAGCCCTAGATCTATCCCTCTTCAGCTCCTCGACCAGCAGATCGTGAATCACCGGGATGGCCAAGGGGATCCCAACGTGGACGGCGATTCCGAGGACGAGCAGAAGGAGGAGCAATTTAGCATATTAGGGTACACCATGCGCATCAAGAGGCAGCGAAGAGGTGAATCCTCGTCTTCTTGCTCGTCTTCGTCTCTGATCTCTTCGAAGAGAGCGAAATTGGAGCCGGATTTGGAGACTAGGCGGGTTACGGTGCGATCGTGGGGGCACCAGCCACTTTCTATTGCTGATCCTGATGTTTTTGAGATCATGGAGAAGGAAAAGAAGCGCCAGGTGCTGGGAATCGAGCTGATCGCTTCTGAGAATTTTGTGTGCCGCGCCGTCCTTGAAGCTCTAGGAAGTCATTTGACGAACAAATACTCGGAAGGAATGCCAGGAGCTAGATATTATGGTGGGAATGAATACATCGATCAGATCGAGCGCTTGTGCTCTGATCGTGCTCTTGCGGCCTTTGACCTCGATCCAGAGAGCTGGGGCGTGAACGTCCAGCCCTATTCCTGCACCTCTGCCAACTTCGCGGTGTACACAGGGCTTTTGCTCCCAAAAGACAGGATCATGGGCCTGGATTCACCATCGGGAGGGCATGTTAGCCATGGGTATTATACACCGAGCGGGAAGAAAATATCAGGGGCTTCAATATTCTTTGAAAGCTTGTCATATAAGGTGAACCCACATACAGGGTACATCGATTATGATAAGTTGGAGGAGAGGGCACTCGATTTCCATCCGAAAATTTTGATCTGTGGTGGTAGTTCGTACCCGAGAGAGTGGGACTATGCAAGGCTTAGGCAGATTGCAGACAAGTGTGGGGCGGTGCTGATGTGTGACATGGCCCACATTAGTGGCCTTGTGGCTGCCAAGGTGTGTGTATACCTATCAATAGGCATATTTCTTTCTGCTTTTTCCCCCATGAATTACTCTGCTTGCTTGAAATGTAGAGTTGCCAGTGACCTAGTTTAAGACCCATGTGTATTTCATAGCTTGGGCAGTTATTCTATGGTATTTTTTGAGCATTTATCTTCCTGTATCTATATGATCTTTCTAAGAAATTTAAGAATTGTATATCAAATTTTTTTTAGAAGTCTTCTATGTCACCTTCTTGATATTCTAAATATTTATTTAGTGCTAATTTATACGAATTGATATATGTTTATTAATGTCTGGAAAAAGGTCTGTTTGATATGGTGGATGTTTGTACGAAACATGCAAAGAGTTTAGAAGCCCAATAGTTCATTACATGATAGAAATATTCTTGTGTGACTAACCAATTGGTAGATCTTACTGTAGGAATTGATGGTGGTTAATTGTCTGTTATCAACATGATTGAGACTTTCCTGTTAGCTTCTGAAGTTGTGATATATCAACAATATTATAAACCGGTTTATCATATTTGTTTCATCTGTGGTTTATATTTGCCGATTGCAGGAGTTGCTTAGTCCATTTGATTATTGTGATATTGTGACTTCAACAACCCACAAAAGCCTTAGAGGGCCAAGGGGTGGTATCATTTTCTACAGGAAAGGGAAAAAGCATAGGAAACGAGTGTTTTCCTTATATCAGACTGATGAGAGTGATCATTATGATTTTGAAGAAAGAATTAATTTTGCCGTATTCCCATCATTACAAGGGGGTCCTCACAATAATCACATTGCTGCTTTGGCAATAGCTTTAAAGCAAGTAGCTACACCTGAATACAAAGCATATATCCAACAGGTCAAGAAAAATGCTCAAGCCTTAGCATCAGCTTTACTAAGAAGAAAATGTAGATTAGTCACTGGTGGTACAGATAACCATTTGATACTATGGGATCTCAGAACTTTTGGATTGACAGGTATTATTCAATTTTACCTCGGTTTACCTAATTGTTTGCTCCATAAAATTTTCATAAACTACTCCTTTTGCAAGTATACTAATTGGTAGAACTTCTGGTAGTCAATTGAAGATTAAACTGTAAATTCTTTACTTATATGTTTCCATCTGGTTGAGTATTATTTCATTGATCATTATGTATGCTAATGGGCTTCTCTCCTTTATACATTTCCTTGATTGTGGTTACAGTTGGATTGAAATCCAGGAGCTTGATACATAAGTCAAGATGCCTGAGATGAAAGAAAATGATAAAATTTTCTCATTTCTGAAAAAAAAATCAGTAAACTCTAGAAGTTCTGGAGGCAGCGTAAATCATCTGTAAATTTTGTTACACATTGAGAAAGAAAAGCAAAGTTTATTTCGGGTTAGATGTAATCCAACTATCGGGAGTTTTATGTATGCTTTTACTCCACTAATTTCTAATGCTTGGAGCTGGTGATATTGGTGTTTCATGGGGAAAAACTATAGTGATTGAGTCAAGAACATCCAAGTCAAAGATACAGATAGTTATGTAGGAAGGCTATGTAGAAAATAAAATAAAAAGAACATTCAAGTCAAAGATACAGATAGTAATGTAGGAAGACTATGTGGAAAATAAAGTAAAGAGCGAGCATGGTATATTGGCAGCCAGGGAGTGTTTTGGTTGGTGATCACCATATTTCAGGAAGAGTGGGGTGCTAATATATTGTTATCAAGGGGAATATGTTCAACAACATGGAACTCACTGTAAACATCAAGTAAACCCCTTATTTGTTTTTTTGGTCATCAAACCAATTGTTATTCTTATTAGTGTGTTGATTTGGTAGTCAGTTTTGTGGAAATGCTCTTGCCATGTAACTGGCATCATTGACATGTTTAATGCAATTATCTGATTTTAATTTTTTTTAGCCAAATGGAGCTTGCCTATTAAAAGTAGAGAAACTATACTTTCAGGCCTCAATCCAGAATAGCTATGATAAAGTTTGTTTGTAATTACCATTTTGTTGAAATATCATCAGATTTGATGATACATATGCAGTAAACAAGAACTATTTTTTGTGTTTTCGCTTGCAGGTAAGAACTTTGAAAAGGTCTGTGAGGCTTGTCACATGACACTGAACAAAACTCCTATATTTGGCGATAATGGTGCCATTTGTCCTGCTGGAGTAAGGATAGGTTAGTAAAAAAGCCATTCTGTATCTTCTTTGCAGAACAATGTGTCATATTTTGGATTATTGAGAACAGGTTCGTCGTCTTTTATACTCAGGTACTCCAGCAATGACGACAAGAGGCTGTTTGGAGGGAGATTTTGAAATGATTGCTGAGTTTCTTCTCCGGGCAGCACAGATAGCAAGCTGTCTCCAGAGGGAACATGGGAAGTTGCAGAAGGAGTTTCTTAATGGTCTTCATAACAACAGGGATGTTATTGAGCTTCGGAATTGTGTGGAGACCTTTGCTTCTCAGTTTGCAATGCCCGGTTTTGACATATAAATATTCTAAAATCTATTTATGGAACATCCTTGTATGTTTACCAATCATATGGTAACAGGGCCAAATACCTGTTACTGTTTCGAACACCCACAACATTTCGTTTTTGTAAATATGAGGCTGTTCATTCTCAAATTGGTATTGGCATAACTACATGCTAGTGTAGTAGTGGTATTTTGCATACAGTAGTTGATAACTTGAGTCTACATACAGTGTTTGCAAAGATTATGCTCTCTTATTTTTGAAATGAAATGGCACATCAAATTAAATTATTCAAAAGAATGGGCATTGTTGTAGCATTTATTCATGTTGTATGCTATATTCAATCTTAATGCTTGACCTAGTTGGATTCTTGCGACTGCATAGAGTTTCATGGTGATGTCTAAAAGATTGCCCATTTTTTATCTGATTGGTTACTAACCACATATGTATTCTCTTGTTCTTTTGTAAACTACGGCAATTTTTCAAGGGTGTAATGTAGTTTTATTTAGTGCTATCCTATTAGATGCTGTGCTATGTATGGTCTGGGGGAAATTTTCAGCTGTGTGGGCAATGTTACTTATCCACCATGAACATGTGTGTTCCCTCCTAAAACTTGTATGGTGTTCTTTATGTGGGGCTCTCCTATGTTGGTCTAGTTAGAAAGAACACCCTGATAATGATTTAATCAGCTATAGCCCTAATCAGATGGCCAGTTTTAAGGTTGTGCATGCAGTTTTACATAATTCTATCATCAGAAATGCTGTGTTGTAAGCTTGTGGAGAAATTTCCAGATGTCTACTAGGCAATTTCTCCACTATGCAGTCCTGTTTTTTCAAATTGAACTTCTTTCTGAGTGATTTCTTTTTGTTCTTCATCATGCATTTATTTTGCCTGGCTTTTTTCCAAATGGCCAAATGTTGAAATTTCTTGGACATCAATCCGATAAGGTAGGTGGACATCTCCATCATTTCCTATATAATAGTTTATCGAGAAATATTTTTTGAATATTCTATTATTGGTTATCAAAAAAGAGTTATTTGAAAATTTTAATATTACAAGAAAGGGATTATATTTTCTTTCATCTTGGGTGACTTGGCCTTGCAGGAGGTTATCTGTCGACTTCATTTTCACCATCAATTTCAGCAGGGCAGGACATTCCTGTGCATTATTCTTCCATTTTGGCCTTCTTTCTATTTGAATGGAAAGAAGAATTGTTTTGATTTCTGCTATGTATGCCTGATTTGCAAATAGTGACTCTAAAGCTAAGATTGGTGTGATATTAAACTAATGACAACTGCAGTCTATAATACTCGTCAGGTGACAGATAGATGCACTTCCTTGATATGTCTTTTCAGGGGCAGACAATAGTGTAGATTTCTGGTGTCAGTGTTTCTGCTGCTTTCTGCATTTGCAATAGCTCTGATCTCTTATTCCATGTTGCGGACTGTGTGGTTGGTTGCCCTGGGAAGATTTTTGGGGAGTTAATTAAAGCGGCATAAGATGGGAAAGAATAGCTTGTGAGAGGCATCAAGGATGATTATTGGATACCTTAAGCATAATAACTTTTTGAATAACAGATAAGTATGCTTTAGATTTAAGATTTATAAAGTGGAGTGCTTCCACTCCTGCCTAAACTGTGGCTCTCTTGAAGCATCTGTGCCTAGATTTGGCCTAATCATTGGTGCTTAGAGGTGGTGTTGTCCAGCTTTTGGAGGGAGATTCGCGACAGATCACATATCGTTTGATCTGTCTGATAGGGTTTGTTTATCTGAATTTGAAAGGACTTGTTTCACTAAAGCAAAGCTATGAAAGAGACAGTAATAATGTTCGATTACGTATTTTAAAATTTGCAAAGAAAGGAGCGTTTGGACAGCATCGGATTCTGGAGAGAAGAGGTAGTTAGGCTGGCGGCCGTGAGATATGAGGATTCTCCGGTTGCAAAAAGAAGAAAAAAAGAGAGGCAAACGGCATCCATCAAGCAGCCAAGCAGACAATGCAGGCTGCCGTCTCGGTAGCCTTTTCATCGTCTCCATATGGTAATCAGTGGCCGTATCAGACAAAAGCTTCCATAACAGCGCCTTCTCCTCCTCTTTCTTCTCTCGTCTCTTTTCCAGATCTAAAAAGGAATCTCTCTCATCCTCCTGTCCTGTCCCTTATTCTTGCTCCAGTGGAATCATTAATGATAGGGATGAAGGAAAGGAAAGGCAGCCCATCACCAGTAAAAAGCAAAAAAGCAAGAGAGAGAGAGAAGCATAGCAGATAACGCAGAAAAACCTCCCAATTTTCCCACCCTTTTATCATTCCTAAAACTACCCAAACTCCCACATCCTAAGATCTGAGCCTCTTGTCTATTTTAGAACAACAATGAGAACAACAATAACCAGAACAACAGTTTCCCTTTCCCCCCTCCCTTCCTAAAGATTTTACAGTAGAAACTCTGTCGACGTGACACTTGCCTTTTTCCTTCTCACTGCCATTTGTGTGCGCTGTGTTGTGGGCTCTCGTGGTGGAAGCCAAGCCACTGAATCCCGCGCTAGCCCCCTTCACTTCGCTTTCAAAACTAGCTATCTATGAAATCTTCTTCCACTATCACTGCAAAACAGTTACAAAAACCAGAAAGCAAAAAAATAAAAATTTTAAAAAAAAAACAGAGGATGACCAGTCCAACCTAAGGTTTACTTCTAACCACCATTTTTTTTTTCGCTACTACTCTTTTTTTTCTATTTTTTTTTATATATGGCTGCACAAATCCAATAGATTCTTCCTCCCTTCCACAATCTCATCAAAGAAGTCGTCTAGCTGCCCGACAATGTTCTCGCTCCCTGCCTTCAACACCCCAAACCACCCCTTCAACCCCTCAATTCTCTCCCACAACCATTCAACCCCTCCTCCGCCGCATTCCATTGCCCTCATCCTCTCCACCTCCTCCCTCAGCTCCTCGGCCACCGCCCTCGCCCTTCGGAACTCGTAAAGCAGGATCCCCGGTCGCCCCTCCATCCCCTCAATCTCCCCTACCACCCTCTGCTGCATCCTCGCCATCGTCGCCATGAAGTATCTCGACCCTTCGTCGTTGGCCTCCCTCGATGCTGCCTGTGGCCACCAGCTGACCAGTCCCCAGAGAAGGATGGCCAGCAGAAAGGAACTGACGTTCCTCATCGCGTAAAGCACTCCGCGGAATCCGTTGAAGCCATTAAGCCTCGACTCCATGGATACCCGCTCGTCGAACCGGAGCGATAGCGGCTCCATCCTCGTCTCCACCAATGCTCTGTTCCCCTCCTCCAGCCCCACCGCCTCTCGCCGGCACACCGATATCGCCCGCATTACCTACAAACACACAGAAATCAAAAAACATCAGCACCAACAAGATTCATAAGCCAAGAACCAACGAAACTCCCCTACGAGTCGAAGACCTGGCGAGCGAGCTGGTGCCCGGTGAGGCGGTCGCCGAGTGATGGGACGACATCAGCGGCGGCGGAGCAGTAGTTCTCCATTATGGAAACGCCGATCTTGATGACATGGCAGGCCTCCCAGAGCCGTGAGCTCTCGTCCATGTACTCGTCCAGCCATTTGTCCCCAACAGGCAAGTGCAGCTTCTGCACGAGCTGCGTCAGGTGCGAGTGCAGCGCGCGTAGCAGCGCCAACGCGCGCTGCAGGAACTGCAGCGACATGAAGGGCCCCGTAGCAAGGCTCTGCTCGAGATCATCGAGCCCATGAGCCAAGAAGGTGTAGAAGCCATTGACAGAGCTAGCGGCAGAGGAAGGCTTCATGGTCAGAAGTAGTACTGTGTCTGTGGAGGAGGAGTTGTGTTGGGTGGGAAGGAGGAGGAGGCGGTGGGGGAAGGATTTAAGGGAGGAGAATGGCTTAAAAGCTCAGTTTTCTATGCATGAAAAGGATGGTTTGGGAGCAATGATGGGTGTTTCCCTCGGAGGGGAAAGGATGATTGGGAATCTGCCATTTTTGTTCATGGAAAACACACCTCATGCCTGCCTTCCTCTTCTTCTTGTGTTCATTGCTTCTCTCTCTCTTTCTCTTCCTCTCTACCTGCCAGCCAGCCAATCCTCTTTTTCTTCCTCTTCTTGGGTTTTCTGCTCTATTGCTTCTGCTGCTGGGTTTCTGGTTTTATAGAGTCTGGCGTTGGGAGAGTTTTGAGTATTGTTTGACTGCTCTCGGCTTCTTTTAGCACTTTCCCTCCTCGAGCTGCTGACCTTGTCCCTTTTTTCTGTACTAATAAATGGCTCCCATTTGTGTGTGTTGCTTTCCATACAGATCGCTTCCAGCAATTGCAATTAGTCTCTTTTAATTTTGTGTTCGAGTGGCAATCAATTGGCTGGTGCGACCCCATCTGTCGATGAGTGTCATCATCATAGAGCTCGGTCCAACCGCGCTTAATGAACGACAATTGGCTGTTAAAATTTTTAATCCGATGATTTATCGGGTTGGTGTTCGATTTTTATTTTAGCTCGCAGGGCACTCAGCTCTGTATCTTCTCTCCGTTTGTGTTCATCAAATCCAAAAGAGGGGAATGGAATGGAATGATGGATTCCATTGTATAGTCTCATGTCTCCGTCCACTATTCAATATCTTCTTTTGAGGCTACTCTTTTATCTTTCTCTCTTTCTCTTCTTTTTTCTTTAGTATTTGCTTAATCTAATTTTTCTAATCTTAAAGCTTGGGTGCCCGTGGGTTTTTGGGGAGCGAGAGGATATGTTGGTCTTTTGAGATCTCTTTGGAAAGCTAAGGAGGGCTAATGAGCATCCTCACGATGCTTAGCGGCTTATTCTATTCCTTCATTTAACCCGAAACCCGAACCGAGATTAGGTTTCCATTAATTAGCTATATAATCATTCTCGCTTCTCAGTGCGACGGAGACGGCTCGGTTTTGGTCTTCTTTGAAATTGGAAGCGAAACCGGGATTTCGTTTTAGGAGAATGCACTTGAGGTTTGACTAAATTGTCCGCCACACGGGGCCCACAGGTGATGAGTGTTCCGGGTGGCTTTTGGACGGAATGGAGCCAGCGAATTGAGGGCTTGTGACTGTATTCGGCTCGATGGCAATGGTGTTTAGTCTAGTCAGTGTGACCCGCAATTCCGCATGTTAGACGTGTCGACCCGACATTGGCCTACAACAGATCCAATCCAGTTGGATTTGTGGCTAATCGAGAAAAAGAAAACAAATTTATGATGCAAGTTTTGGGTCAAGAAGACGTGATTTGTCTTCACCGAGGAATGTTGGATTAAGACGCTGAAGTTGTCAATGGGAATGCATGATGGGAACAAGAACGCAATGTTAAGCCATCCCTATCATTCATTCTGGTGTTCCAAGTATCTGAACAGAGGTATATCTGGGATTTGTCGATGGACAGCGGTCAAGTCTTAGAATTATCCGAATATTTTCAAATACCTACTTCCATGGACAAGGCAGTCGCGACAAGGGCACCTGATCAGAGACAAGGTTAGAAGCATCTAACGTCCTGTACGCTCCAAAACGGCATTGCCTTGCCATATTTAGCAAGAGCAACCCAGTCTTCATCATAAGCCATTGAAGCTGTTTCGAAACGAGAGGTGAGAAGGTGGACGCGACTGGATCTGGGTGCGCTCTGCTGGCGACCGTGGGTGAATGGTCACACTGGTCATCCAGAGCGAAGCGATGGGCACAAGCGAAAGGAGTCAAACGCATCCCAGTTTCCATTTTGAGGGGAGAAGGTGCTGGTGCGATTGAAAAAATTCTAACGGCACTCATACCCTGACGACAGGATGAGAAGAAATAAGGCTGCTCTTTATGGCCATCTCCGTCATCGCCACCTCCATTTGCTCTACTGGTGCGCTTGAATTCTTCGACTCATATAAACTTTGTTTGGTTCGAAAAATAAAGATAACGAAATAAATTTAACTATTCATTTTTTTCTCTGATTTCATAATAAGCTTTCAAAGGCAATTTTGACGTCACATTTAATATTTTCGGTTCCTTAATGAAAAAGTCCAGAGATCGTTTGCATAAAAACAGAGACAAACAGGGCGCAGTGCGTGTCCGCATGTTCTGACATGACACACACAAGTTGTCACCGGATAACAACGGAACCCGACACGCAAGCTCTTTAGCATTTTGTTCACTGGATTCCAACTTTTTTATGGAAACCTTCGGTCACTTATTTAGGAAATTATGCTCGTCTGAGTTGATCGTCGATTATAGAGCTGAAAATTCAGACCGAGAACAAAGGAAAGCTAGCAGAGTACCTGCTGCCGGAAGTCCCAGCATAGATTTATGCGAGAACAGGCAACAAGTACAGAGATGTTGTTTTCATGCACGTAAATTTGCCAGCCCACCACCGGACACACATAAAAAGACCATTTATTTCGCATGCATAGATGCATGCTGCAATGTAGGCATCGACAGGAAGGCTGGAAAAAAACTGGTGGTGATGCTTCTCATGCAAAAAGCCTGGTAAAACACAGTGATGATGCTTCTTCATACGCAGTACAAATCCAAGGGACACGGCCCATCGCTGTCTGTCCGAAATCCATACACGACATTTGATTGAATTTTTCTGTGTATGTTCCGTCGTCGAGACACACGTACTCATTCTATCGTCGTCAGGAGTATTTCAAGACTGTCAGTTTTGTCACAACTGCTTCAATCGTAGGAAATTGGAGCACAACAAAATATTAAGCAGCAAATTAATTATGCTTATTAAGCTATAATTAACAATTAACGTGAGGTAAACTTCAGTTTTCCCTTGCAAGGCACTCAAGAAGGAACACATTCTCTACTAGTTTAATGATTAATCTATTTTTATAGCCAAAATCAGAGGAAATTATGGGTGTTCAGAGGAAGCGGGTCGGGTTGAGATTCTATGGCTAAACCCGACTTCTTATTGGATCTGGTTACTGGATTTGAATTGTTTGACTAGAGTACAACGGTATGCTACTTCGCGGATTCGGGTAAGCGTGAAAACGGTTCGGGAATGTTTCTGGGAATCCGGATCCAGCAGAAGGGGAGAGTCCTATCGGCTTATCGGATCCCAGCTAGCGGGCCTCCATTTTGTTTCAAAACGAAGCTTCTTCGATTCGAAGGGGAAATTCTACGAAGAGCGCGGCAAATGTTCCAAAGACGGCGCGCGGTGGAGCGGCCCCAAATTCCACCGATCGGGGAAATATGGGGTATCGATCGTCCAAACCGGAGTTGCTTCATCTTTTCCAGTTATTTTCGAACGGCGCGACCTCTGATCTGGCGTTGATGACTGCTTTCTCGAAGCCCTAGAGGTATGATGTCATTTCTGTACTGAATTTGGCGATCCTGCCGTTGTTTTGTTGAATTCTCTTCGATTTATATAGTTTATGATGCCTAAGAGCTCGGGCATAGGGGGAACAACGAGATGTGGTGGATTTTCATACGCGGGATTTGTTTATCCTGACAATCTGAAGGTTTAATCGAAATTATTCCGGATTCTAAATGGTGAAAATTCCAAATCAGGAGTGCATATGTTTTGTTCACGATGACAAAATTTTAGCATTTGATTTCTCTGATGCTCTGTAGGATCATGTTATTGTAGATTGCACGCATCATATTTTGTGTTTCTGATTTCCATAGTTTGGAGTGTGTAAATTGTATAGCCAGTGCTATTTTCACGCTTTAAGCCTGCAAGATCTTAGTATGTGGCCTGTTCATGTTATCAGAGTGTATATGTTTCATTTGTGATGGCAGGATTTTAGCATTGATGTTAACAGAGCGTATATGTTATCTCTGCATGCTCTATGACAGCGATCATGTACGCTAATATGCCAGTTGTATCTTTCTATCTGTTCATTGCAGACCATTTAATTGTCTTTATATAAAATCTTCTTTCTTTTGCAACAAAGGGGAGCTAATTCTTATTCAAACAAATACAGGGAAGTTAACTGCTTAGCTTGTAAGTTGTAACGATTAAACAAATCCTGATATGAAATATATTGATCAATAGACAATTAGAAACTGGTAAACTTTACCCTTGATCCAAGATGCGATGTCTTAGCTGTATCATAGTCTTGCTAACAAGTTTGCAACAATTTTGCTCTGAACTACTCTGCTACTTTCATTAAGAATGCATGTATTGTTTGAGATGTATTTGTATTCACACGTTGTGATATCACTTCAAGATAGGCATGTGCTTACATTTTAAGCCCTCTTAAACTGGTTTCAGGCTTTCTGTCCTCAGTAGCTGAATGGTCTTCAAGCATACTGATGCAACTCCATGGACTATGATCATGTGGCTCATGATGTTATCTTCTGAATTGCTTGTCGAATTGGCAGTTGCTTTTAAGAAATTGCTTGACTACAGGATGGAAAATTTTTTGGAGTTAGTGCAGAGCATGCTGACAGATAAGTTATCCATTTGCATTATTCTTTGAGAGAACATAATTTTATGTTTCTTTGTGATTTGGTTGGTTTCATGACTTTATTTTCGGCTGTTGGTTTAAATCTGTGCTAAGAACATAGATATGTATTTCGATGTAATTGTTCTACACATAACTTGCTGCCTTTTCCCCATTCTCGCCAATGCATCTCATTATCCTTTCTCATATTCTATGTGATGAATCTGACATGTCTGTACGACGAGTAAGTAATGACCCCATGTAGAAAGAGGTCTATCATACACACGCATTTCAATTTCTATGGCTTGAAACTTGTTTTGATCAATTCCATTATGCATAGTTGTTCCACTCCGTATTGTGCTTCATGCTAATTGATACCTTATTATTCATTTTTGTCTAGGTGCAAAAAATTTGAAGTTGAAAGCCATTGCAGCTTTCCTGCAATTGAAGGTTCAAAACAATGTCTGAGTTTTTGATTTTCAAGAGTGTTCCAAATTTTCAAAAGAATGTTTCAAAACAAAATTTAAAAATTATTTGCATGATTCAACCTTTTTGTTTTATAGTTTTGAATTACATTTTCCACATGTGATACTTATTCAGTTAAACCAAAAATGGGCCCTAAAATCTGTTGGGCCTAGTATTGGATCAACCAATTTAAGCCTGCACTGTGTATTGGACCTATGCTTGGTCTTAGAAAATTGACTTAAGAGGATTCACGCGTTAGTTGTTGGTAAACACTATTTGGGATAAATGTCGTATAAAAAGAAAACTATAGTCCATGCTACTTCGCCTATGGAACTTGGTATGTTCGAACATCTGAATGATATTGTCACTGTTTCTTGTGGAAAGATGTTTTCATTTGTCCCTTGCAAAAGTAAATATGAGCAGTTAATGTTTACTTGATTTATGCTGCTGTTTCAATCTCTAACATTTGGGATTTGGGAACTGTCTTAAGTCTGTGTTGTTTTATCTTTAGATTCACTTTGGAGAGAAATTCATGCTCAAGGATTTGGTCGACTCCAAGAGCACAAGTGACAACATTAGAGCATCAAATCAGACAAGAATATCCGGGTAATTTTTTTGAACCCAGGAATTTACTTTTGGGTAGTAGAGGTAAAAAATCTTTTTTTTTTTTTGTTGTGGGTCTTTCTGAAGCGCTGAGGTAGAAGTAATGGACTGAGAAATGGGGTAATCTAGAACAGCTGGGCTAGCTGGGACTAAACCCATATTTAATCCATTATTTATTACTATTTTTGTCTAGACAAAAAGATTGACCCAGCCTCAGTCCAAGTTAGCATGATCTTTTAACGCATTAGCAGCACGCACCTAACCTGTTCTGAACCTTTTTAATGCTGCCATTATATCTTCAAACTTCTACCTGTCAAACACAGCCTGGATTTTTATAGACATTAGAGGAGTTTTTGATTCTTTTGGTCAAAGCAATAATTGTCTCTATTTTTCGTTCTTCCTTAAATAATTTGTTTCAGAGAAGTTATTTATGTTCATAAGACTGAATTAAATCCTCTTCCCAAGGCTATTTAAGATCTTATTTCTTGCCCTTTAGCACTTGGAATGCCTAAACTTTCAGGAGCATTATTGGCATTTTCCTCCTCTTTTTTTATCAGAAACTTGTATCCAAGATACAAGTTTTAAAAAATTTACCTTACCATCACGACGTTATTCACTCTAAATGTTAAAACCCAAAAGAATGCCATGGGGTTCACTCCAAATGGACAAATGATAACAGGATGCTCTATAAATTTAGCAGAAATATGTTTAGGTTTTTGTCAGGGGTTCATTGTTGTTTTGGATAAAGCTTGGTTTGTTTCGGTGGGAAGTTAGGGCAAATGGTAAAAGTGGATTCACTTTTTCCATTTATTGATGTTTTGGTTCCATATTGGTGAGTAGCTTCTAAAGTCACTGAACCATAGGGACCTGAATGAAGTGGTTCAGTGTTGTGGACCCTAGCTTCCCTCATTTCATCCCAACCAAACAGGTGAAGTGGTTTCTTTCATGGGAAGTCTCATTTCAAGAAGTGGGCTGGAAGTATGACTTTCCACCTTGACACTGTTCAAGCAAATATTCAGGCTCTCGGTGTGAGGTTGGCTGGCACAACTAGGAATTTCCATGCGAGTAGCTATAACCATGGGTTTCGTCTAATTCATTGTTAATATCTGAGGATACTAAATGAGGTAAGATAACCTAGGATAAGTGAAGAATAAGCTAGGATATTCTTAGTTTTACCCGAACCAACAGTTGCTATTGTTTTGTTTTGCCTTCAGTTTTCCGGGTGTAACATGAAAACCTAGTCACCGTGGAAGTTATCCATCCCATTTAGTTATTCCAGGGGATGCCAATTCTTCAGTGTAGATGCAAATACCGTATTGTTTAGGTGTTAGTTTTCACTTTTAAGTAGCATCTTTCTGGTCCTGATAAGCGGATGCTTATGTGTGAGGGAATCATTTAGTAGCGACTTATTCCGGAACAGAAGGCATCTTCAATATGTTCAAACCAGCTGTCTAGCATTAGAACCGCACAAAGTTGACTTCGCTGTGCTAATTATCGATTGGCTCGGCTATCTCTTCGAATCCAAAAGCTCATGATTATTGAACGCCTCCTCCATGCGGATCAAGTCAATTTCCTCCCCCTCTTTATATGTTTTCATCTATCATACTTTCGGTTTGATATGTGACTAGCTAGAGGTTAGTAGTCATTTTCGAAGACACAATTGCATGATAAAGTGCTCAAATGACAACAAACGACAATTTTCTTGACTACATTAGCCCAAGATTCTGCTAAGTCCTTGAGGCTTTTGCACGGGTAATGCCATGCCTTGCTAGCCTGTTAACTGCAAATTTCCCTCCTCCCCCACTCCACAAAAGTGTATATTATTCGTTCTGTTTGTTTTTTTCAGAAATTCCTACTCTCGTGAGTTCTTACCGTGGTCCCCCAAGGACCACATCATCCTTATCCTTTCGTTTCCGGTAAAGCAATAGCCACAGAAGGTTCTCAGGAAAGTTTGGACCTAACACACCTATACGGCCCACATTCCCAATTCTCCAAAACTCCTTTACCTCTCTCCTTTTCAGTAGCCATATCTCTTCCTCTCAACGCCTCAGCCTCTACTTGTGGTAAATTTGTGAAAGAAACTATCCAGAAAAGTTAAAAACTTTCGAAATGGCTTTAGCTTTTTGTGGGATGTGTGTCATAGAGATAAGTCATTGGTTAATTGGCTTAGTTATTAGTTTTCCGCAATGTTGTCAAAACCGGATCGGAAGTTGAACCAGAAAGGTTTCTGGTACGATCCAATCCGGTTTGAACCGCCGGTTCAACCGGATCAAACATGGTGGATCAAATCCAAAGAAGCTGGTATGCAATGATATGTTAATTATAGACATATAATTTCTCTCAAATCTATATATAACTACTATTTAATGGTGTACTTGGTCATAGGATTTATTAAAATAAATAAGGTTTTAGGTTTGGATCCGTGCAAAAACAAAATTTGACGTTGTCCGGTATAAATTGGTTCAAACCGGGTGATCGGACTGTTTGTGACGGTGAAATTGATCAGTTTCTAGTTTAGGTTTTTGCCCAACCCTACTCCCAGAGCTGAGAGAGAGAGAGAGAGAGAAAAAAAAAAAACCAATTAATGCGCTGGATTATATCCATTTAATTATACCGTACAGTTAAGCCCATTTTCGGCTGAGTATGGTTCTAAATTGGAAACAAAGAAATATAAATGAAAAATCAATACGAAAATAATTAGCGTTCTCTTTCAATTCCGACATTGCTAGAATCCTAAAATTCGGATGGATGTCAACGTAAAGCCCCACGGGAATGAATCCCTGAGAATCCACAATTATCAGCGGCAACGTTTATCTTTCGCTATCACCGACCGGGGAGCCGCATCAGAGGGACGCTGAGCTTCAATCAGAGATCCAAGAAACGAAAAAGCCTGGAAAGAGACCGGGAGCTGATGAGCTAAATACGAGGATGGAAGATGGATGTGTCTTCTCATCTCTTTTCTATGCGCGCGTGCCTTCTGCTCGCCTCTGTGGGCACCACTTGTGCGTTTTTCTGCGCTTTCACCGTCCAAAATGATCTCTGCTTGCGCTTTTCTGAATGAGATTTTCGTAAAATATGCGATTCTTTCTGAGATTGAAAATCAATTGCACAACCCTGTAGGATCTTTATTATTGCAGCTAATTTATTCTCGACACCAGCTACAACCAGGTTAATTGAAGCAGCAGTTTACCGCTCCAAGCCTCCAACATGACACCCTACCTCATCCTATCAGCAAGGAAAAAAAAACATCTTAAATATATATGTTAGGAGACAAATTATGATTAAAAAAAATGATTTGTAAATAAAATGTATCCTGCTCATCAAAACAGCGATGATTAGACGGTGAAATAAATGCCAGTGGGACTTCCGAGGCGACCGAACAATTGCTCGTGACGTTGGGGGTATTGGGACGGGGTGGGGGGCGGGCGATGGGGTGGGGCCCATGGCCACGATACACGGCTAAGCAAATGGAATCATTTAGGCGTGCAAGCTATGTGCTTATCATCCATCCTAGACAACCACTTTGCTTAAGCAGCTCGCACTGCCGTTTGCGTCCCTAACTGCAGTGCATGATCCTTTTGCGTATAAGTTCCTCCTCCCTCTGCTCTGCCAGCCCCGCTGTTTCCACCGGCGCACACTATTCACCTCATCCTCTCTCTTTACAGCTTGTACGCGACCCTCCCATCTTTTCTCCCGTTTTCGTTGTTTTCCATTCCATTTGATTTCCAACACTAACAATCATAAATTAATCCATCTATTCCTACCGTCCTCTCTCCGTCTCTCTCTCTCCCCCTTCAGGCTTGCACTGGAGTCATTAAAATTCTATGCGAAGCATTCGACCGGGACGAGATCAGTACAGTAAGAACCCTAAAGCGTAATATGAAACTGGGGGCAAACGATCGAGTACCCATGCTACACAGCACATGCACGAGAGTTTTTTGACAAGAAAAACCCAACCATCTTGTCCTTCTTAAAGCATGCCACATTCGATCCGATGAAAAAAGTATCGAAGACAACACTACAAAAGCAGTGTTGTGTTGACATGCATGGTACATGAAGCACTTGGGGATTGGTTGGATAATGTATAATAATATTGACTTCACTTCGTTTCGACCTAACAATATATTCAATAGCCTAATGTGTACTCTAAAAAGAAACTAATGAGTCTAAGAAAACAGCATAAAATGCATACTAAAACGAGTAAACAGTTGAACATGTTTTGTTAGATATCAATTCTTCGATGATCTTCCGAATTTCTAAAAGTATTGGAGGTTATTTATTGATGGGAGAATCAGAAAGTTGTCTTGTAGCAGCATGCTATTTTCTTCTTTTGATATAGCACATCTAACATTCCTATATAGCTATGCTTGGTCTTTGTCCGGAAGGTTAAGGTCCAAACACTCTTCTTTATTTATTAACTCGTTTTTTTTTTTTTTTTTTTTTTTTTTTGCCTATCTTTAGCCCTGTTAACTCCTACATTTAACTTCACGTTAAAAAACTATTTATAATCAGTTTCTAAACTACAACTGAAGAGCATGAGCACAAAAAGGTTAGTAAGTAAAAAATAAAAAATAAAAAAAATCAAGGAAATAATGACCGCCTCTTCTCACCATGAAAGACATTTCAGAGAGTAGCATGTTCAGGTTTGCTCCAATAGCCGCAAAAGTAGGTGAAGTCAAAAAAAAAAAATAAATAAATAAAAATGAGAGTTTTCTTCGGAGCGATTGCCTGATTTTCAGAGCCGGTAAGAGCCCATAAAGAGATTCCAAACATGCATTAATTCCAATGAATTTTAACCAAACCTAGGCCCGACAGCAGCCCGGTCTGTTTCCATCCTCAGATCTATCTGGCACCACCCCCATTCTCAGTTTCTACACAATCAGAGCACCTGCACCCACCACATGCAGGCAAGCCGCCCGATTGCTTCCCAGTTCACATTTTGCCTCTCATACCACGCTCATTTTTCCTGTATCAGATTCGACTCATGCGATTTATCCTCAAGAAAAAACTTCTAACAAAAGGAAAAACGGGAGTATTATTAACAAGAAAAACAAGCAAGCAAAGCAAAAAAGCCCTAATGCGCGTGTCAGAAGAGGAACCCCAACCAATCACATGGCCTTCAAAGCCATCAATGGCCCACACCAGTCATGGTATGTGGTGAGGCCAAAATATCCATGACGTGTCTCATCCTCAGCCGTCCATTAGCCCAGACCCCACGGCCCATACCCCTCCTCACCACCAAACCCCCACACCCAAACAACGATATCCTGCCTCGCGGCACAGACACACTACCCTCCATCTCCGACCTCCTCCCCCTCACGTGGCGGGCCCCCTCCTCCCTCGGCCCGAAACCCATCGTGAATCCCGGCCCATTCACGCGGCGTACGCAGTAAGCAATACAATCTCGACACGTACCCAACTCTTTCCCTCTGCGGTTAGTCTAATCAACGTCGTCACGTGGCGACTCCCCTTCCCCTGCAGCGGCCTAATCAGAGGAGAGGCCGCCACGTGTGAGTTTCCACGTGACCGGTTCCCGTCACCGCCTTTAATCCGTTTCACGCCCGCGGGGAGCAGAAGGAGAAGGAGATTTAGATTAGGGTTTTGCTCACTAAATTCCATCTTACCGTAGGTGGATTTGTTGGATTTTCGTGCTTATTCGCGAATCTCTTGGAATAATATTTTGCACCGAATCCCGACCGCCATTTATACTGCTCTAATTCCCCCCAAATCCCAGTCCATGCCCCTTGCTTAGCCCTAAGGAGACAACCTCCTCCGTAGCAGAGAAAAAAAATACTCCGAACCAGAAGGAGAGCAACAGTCATGGATTTAAGCGTCGTACCTTATGAGAACCTCGACGGAGGCGTCGCCATCGCCGGCGGCGGTGCCGAAGCTGGGAAGTACCGGGAATGCATGAGGAACCACGCGGCGGCGATGGGTGGCCAGGCCTACGACGGATGCGGCGAGTTCATGCCCGGCGGCGAGGACGGCAGCCTCCAGGCGCTCAAATGCGCCGCTTGCGGGTGCCACCGGAATTTCCACCGCCGAGAGGGATCCAACTCTCGAGCTGGTGACCTGCGTCGTCCTCTTCTCCTCTACAATCCCTCATGGGACCCGAAGAAGCGATCGCCGCAGCCGCAGCCCCCAGGGTTCCCAGCCTTCTTCCCGACCGCGCCGCACCCGATGCCGCTGCCCTATCACCAGATCCGGCCCCACAGCGCAGCGATCGGGGCGGATAGGAGCCGGGACGGATCGGAGACGCCGCCGCGGGTGGCGGCGACGGCGGGCTTCGACGATCGTCGGCGCGAGGAGGCCGGGCGGAAGCGATACCGGACGAAGTTCACGCCGGAGCAAAAGGAGAGGATGAAGGAGTTCGCGGAGCGGCTGGGGTGGCGGATCCAGAAGCACGACGACGAGGCCTTGGAGGAGTTCTGCGTGGAGGTGGGGGTGAAGCGGCATGTGCTGAAGGTGTGGATGCACAACAATAAGAATGCTCTGTCTTCTCACCACCACCACGCTGCTCATAGTAATAACAACTCCACCGACTCCAAGAACAGCAACCCCAGCCCCCAGCGCGAAACCGCCGCCGCCCCTCCCATCCAAGTCTAATAAAATTTTAAATGAACAATAATAGTATTACCATCACCTGTAGTAGTTTCGTTTTTTCCTTTTTTTTTTTTTTTTTTTGTTTTTGTTGATTGTTGTAGTTTTGCAACTGACTGGAGTTCGGATTCTGCTGTGTATTTTGGGCGTCGGATCCGGACTTGGTAGTTTCTGTTTAGATTTCTGCTGCCGGTTTTCCATTTTTCACTCGGTTTTCTTCGGTTGATGATACTTGATATTATTATTATGATTGTTTTTGAGAAATTTTGGATTGTGCTGGGAGGAGAGGAAACCTGGAGAGGGGACCAGGATTAGTTTATGGCGTGCGCCCCGCTGACCGAACCGGTCAGCTGGATGTCGCTCATGGGGACGGAGCGCTTATTTTAAAGCGCGCTAAGTAGATTTGTTTTTGGATCCCTAAGTGGACTCGATAATGACGAAAAAGGTTGGGTTGTACGAGATTAATCATTGTCTAATTACGCGATTTGGAGATGTGTGCCCCGAGGATCCCCACATGCGCAGAGCATTTTCTCTTAATCTTGATTTAATTATTCAGTTTAACTTGGACTAATAGTTTATATCGCTCCTTAAATAAGTTATTAAGAGATAACTTAGAATCACTGTTGGTTCCGTAAATTGTTCAGAACCAGTAAAGTTTCTCGATGAAAAAATTTCCAGTTCTTAATCTGAGGTCATATTTGGAAGTAAATAAAGAAATAAATCTTAACTACACAGCCAGATCAAAGTTTGGGAAACGGGCCCCAATTCGCTGTAAATGGCACCTATTAACGCCAAATTTTTTTGGCCAAAATTGAAGAACTGCCTCAAATCGCATTAATTGGAGTGAATTTGTGTAGTTAATATATACTACAAACTTTTACCCAAAATTTCACCTCAAAAATAAAAAAGTGTTACAATAACTCGAGTAAAAGGTTGATACATTGCGCCTCAATTATTGCCTATACCATGCTACTTCCACAGCAAGTGCACCAAGAAACCGTTAAAAAAGGTAACAGAGAATGAAAGGCCCTCGAGGTCCAGCAAGTCCCCATCTGGAGTTGCATCCCAGGATAATACAACAAATGCACATCCATAACTTGTAATAAGAGGTCAGAATAATCGCTGCTACATGAACCTTTCTAATCTCCACCCGGGCATAGAGAAAGGCCTGTTGAAGCAGGAGCGAGCATGGTTTTCTGGAACTGGTTCCGGACAGGGCCATCTGGGTTCGGTTCAGCTTCAACCGCTGAACAGGTCACTGAAGGCATTGATGCAAGCCATCTTACGGCAATTGTCACTGGTTTGTTCTTCACCCGTAAATTCTGCTTGAGTTCTATATTTTTCCAAAGCAAGCAAGTTGCAACTCTTATGCGCTCAGAGCCCTGGTGTCAGCCATCCCACTCTTAAATCGGTGTTCATGACAAGGGACCTGAGAAGTGAAGTTCACTTTGCAGAGACACTTCATTCAGAACATAAAACAATAGGGGATTGATAACATGAAAAACAGGAAGAATTAGTTTTTTGTTTATTACTAGTAGATCAGGTGGAAGGGTAAGACTCGTAGTGGAAAGTTTCCAAAGAAGACGAGAACTTCATTAAAATCTCATACAATTTACACCTGTTGCATTTCACACTTATACTTGATTTCAACTAGCAGTTTAATTTATGGTATTCATTGAAACACAAGTACTAGAAGAAACAATAAGCTTCAATCATGACAACAAACAGCAACAGATTTCAGTAACTCATAACCGCATCCTGTTAATGTAGGTTCAACAAATGGCATAGGAAAGGAGACCGCAAGAGTTCTAGCTCTAAGAGGGGCTAAAGTCATCATACCTGCCAGAACACCAGAGAGCGGCGTGAAGGTGAAAGAGAGCCTCCTTGAACAAAACCCATGTGCAAAACTTGAAGTGATGGAAATGGATGTCAGCTCCCTGGAATCCGTCCGTTCCTTTGTTCGCACCTTTGATTCATCAAACAAGCACCTAAACATTCTCATGTAAGAATCATCAACAGGACAAGATCAGGAGTCATTCTATCAGAACTGCTGCTATATTTTTTTATGATACATAATAAGATAATTTGAACTTCTAACAGAAATAATGCAGGAATAATGGCTTGCCCATTTCAGCTATCCAAAAATGGAGTGGAGTTGCAATTCGCCACAAACCACCTGGGTATCAAACACTTGGTTGAACCAATGGAACAACTATACCAAGCAAAGCAACCTCCACAAACCATAAGTCCTAACTGCTTTTAAGAAAATTTTCATGTGAATTCTAGTAAAGTTCAATTTCCACATAATGCAGGGCATTTCTTGCTGACAAATCTCCTCCTTGAAAAAATGAAAGCCACAGCCAAAGAAACAGGCATTCAGGGAAGGATTATAAATGTATTTTCATCGGCTCACAGGAGAAGTGACATGTCCTGGCTTGAACTGAATATCATAAATGACCAGTCAAAGTGATTCATAGCTTCTCTTCTTTTACTTGTACAGATAATTAATAAAAAGAGCTAGCATAACATTTGCCTTTTTTGCAGGTACAAACCTTTCCATGCATATGCTCGCTCAAAGCTAGCAAACATACTTCATTCCAACGAGCTCTCTAGATGTCTAAAGGTTACTTCAAGTATCAACCTGTTGCAATCAAAACTGACAGTTTGTAACTTTGTATGAATATGAGCAATAAAATTCTAATATAGGTACTACTTTTTATTATAAATCATCAAAATAGATACACTGCACAAGGGAATTTTATTTGATGCTACCATTCGAAAGTACACATAAATGTGAAAAATAAAGAATTGGCATAGGATACTCTTTAACTATCTATCAAATATATAGATAAGCAAATAAGCAAAGCACAAAAGCATTGTTTCATTTACAGTTATATTAGTCGACTTAAAAAACAAAAAGTAAATATTGATTTTTCTATACCTTGCTGCTAAATTTTAATAAGATCCTATACATAAATTCACATTTCTGCATTTCTTGCAAAATATTATAATTTTCTTCTGCGTTCAGTGTCTGCTAAGTTAGATGTTGGAAAATCTAGATCAAGATAAATTTTGCCTGTAATGAATTTCTACCAGTAATTTGAAAAAGCATACATCTATGTTCATTTTTGTGTAAAACAGGAAGAGGGATCCAATGTTACAGCAAACTCTCTTCATCCAGGAGTAATAATGACTAAACTTGGTCGGCATTTGGACCTAAGTGGTAAACACCACACTGTTTTGATCCTCCAAGATCATCTGAACTTTGCTTCCTACAGAGGTTAAAATTAATCCAAGAATTTTTGCCTTGCAGAGGTTGTTGTTTCTCTTGCAAATCTGTTAAAACCATTTCTGAAAAGCATACCCCAGGTAAGTGGCAAACTCAGTAGTTGTATTTGGTTGTCCCAGTTAATCAAGGAAGACAGGTGACTTCTGGAAGAAATTATGCCAGTGATATTTCTTTGTATGTAGGGAGCAGCAACTACTTGCTATGTAGCATTAAACCCGAAGACAAAGGACATAAGTGGAAAGTATTTTGCTGACTGCAACGAGGTATCACCTTCTAAAGCAGCACAAGATGAAGTTCTAAGTAAAAGACTATGGGCATTCAGTCAAGAGTTTCTTGAAAAAAGCAGCACATAGAAATAACAGTATCTTCAAATGAGTGCAGCCTACCATTTCTTGGCAAAAGATAAAATTTTCATTAACGTTACAAAAGACAATTAGTTTTTCGCCACAATGGTAGTCCACAGGCATCTGGATATTTTTGTAGAGCTAATAATGTTCGAATGCACCTGAATATGTGGTGGCTTTTGTTCTATTAGCTACCTTTTTCTTATTCCTTTTTTTTTTTTTAATTTGATAGCATTTTCTTCTTACGGGTCTGTCCTTGTCCCTAATCTCAACTCTTACCATAATCTGTGATTTGGAGATATTTTCTTTACAATGCAGCTGGCAAGCTTCTATTATCATGGTCCAACAAGAGAAAATATTTGACATAATATGGGAGAAGAGCATAATAAAACATCCCAAATGTTCGTTCTACACCTTTACATCAATGGATAAAAAAGAAATAAGAGAAGACCATGATGTTTCAGAGTTTATCTGTTGAGAACTTACAAGGCCTCCTTTTGACATGCACAAACCAGCTCTAAAACTGAAATTTAAGCAATGGGTATTGATGATCACCGTGGAAGGCAATCATCAATCCTCTGATAAAATTGTTTCACATCTTGGACCAAGCAGCAAAACCAATCTGTTGAATGCAACAAAAGGAAAAAAAACCAGCTAAATAATATTTCCTTACTCCTTAATATGGCCAAGAAACATGGACCAAAAATCACTGCTATAAAATGATATATAGGCTACTATAAGTGACTAACTTTTAATAGCATGAAACAGCCAATCAAGGAGACCAACTTACTGGTATCTTTCAAACCACATTTGCTCTTTTGATGGTCCAGCTAGGAATCAGATCCAGCATAGTATTTGAAGCAAGTGACTCCAGCACACACGCAAAAAAGATCCATTACTTCTTTACTAAGCCTGATTAAGCCTGCACATATTGCTAAACTTTCAAATGTCATGCCATTTTGACAGATCAACTTTAAAGAGTAGCAGGAACAAACTAAATGAACTGTGCTACTACTTGCATGCTTTTAAATTCTTAATGGTGACAATTGTCAAACTCTCCCTGATGTTACTTCACAGTTCACTTTAAAAGGTGTAATAATTTCTGAAATTATGGTACAAGAATCATCAACATATGTAATCAGCATGGTTAGCAAGTAACTGCCTTACCTAGGAACATTGTCAGCAGCACAGGTAGATTCCTGCACTCCACAAAATGTGGCTCATGCCATACCAACATCATACAAACAAACTGCCTTTTCATATCAGCTACGGCAAAAATTACCTATCAACCTTCAGTGTTATCAGGCGGTCTCGCTCTTAATATCTGACATGCTTGGTCCAGAAGATGGTCTGACAGGCTTTCAATCAAGTTATATGATTCCTCATTTTCTGCTGCTCTTACTGCAATTTTATTACAAATGTGATGCAAATTCTTGTATCTAGTTGCTATGGACAGCTTAGTGTAACTCTCAATTGGAAATTCATGATTGTTCTGTAAGTTCCCACCCTTAGCATTTTTGGACCACCTCTTTAATATGTAGCACAAATTGAGTTCTTTAACATTGATCATGTCTAATGCTTTTAACACATGGCGACACTGAATTCCCATAAACTCAAACTTTTTACAGCTGCAGGAGATTGTACCATCTGAGGATTCAAATCTGACCAGATATTCTTTAGGCTTTTCCTCTTCAGTAACTTTAAACTCAAATGAATTATTCACTTGCCCACTATTGTAGACCATACAATCCATGGATAGTTCAAATTCCTTTCGAAATATTTTATACACTGCAGGTGTATATGCATGTATAGCTTGCCTCAGCATACGCGCAGTAGGCACTTTTGTCACACTTTGAATGGCTCGGATGTCCGACTGCACCTCCAATAGCCTTCTTTCGCCTATGACTAGTTCATAATGCTTTAAGACGTCCAAAAGGTCCAGATCTGGACTAGCATTTAGCACACCACTGATGTTTTCCCTAATTAATGTGTCTTTCATATCTGCACAAAATGTTTCTCGTCCAAATGCTAAAGCCCATTTATCCCTTTCCTCAAATACCTTAGCTAACCATTCATTGCTGATAAGGTCATACTTTTCTAACATGTTTTTCCATTCTGATTGGAACTCGTCTTCCTCTTCACAATCATAGACACAACGACTGAAATCTTTTGCAAAAGTAGTCGAACCCAAGAACACAGAATTCAAGTGCTTTGAAGCATTCTGATACATGTGCCAAGGACAAAAGCGATGATTAGTACCTGGCCAAACTGCAGCTATGGCATCAATAATGTCCCTCGAGTTATCTGTTAGAATTACCTTTGGTTGCTTTCCACACATTGCAGTCCTGAATGTCTCAAATAACCACTTGAAAGATTTGACATTTTCATCATACATTAATGTTGTTCCGAAAACAATAGCCTGCTTATGATGATTCACTCCAATGAAGAGCACTAATGGCCTACTATTACCACTTGTCTTGTATGTTGTGTCCAAACATACCACATCACCAAAATAGTCGAAGTCCACCATGGATTTTACATCTGACCAAAAAATGTTAGTTATTTGATCATCTTGATTCAGCTTCAGAGCATAATAGAATGAAGGGTTCTCCAACTGCTTTTCCTGCAAGTATTGCATCATGGCTCCTATATCTCCTACTCTCATAAAATTCTTACTGTCTGATGGTTTCTGGTTTTGAGCACCCAAGGAAGGAAGAGAAGATTGGTGATTTGAGACTGGTCCATCTGAAGGCTCTTTGCTAGGTTCTTGCGACATTCCTGAATCATCAGCAGAATCTAATAATCCATCGTCGCTTCTAATTGACCCCCTTCGCAACATCCTAAACAAGTGACTCTTCGCAGGCAGAACAAGAGGATGGTTATGTTTTTCCTCAAATTCAGTCACTCTGTATCTGCCATTCTTTGTAATTTTGATGAGCATAGACGCAGGGCAGCCAGTTCTATCATAAGGCTTTGGACGTCTATGTTGACTATCTTGTTCACCTCTATTTCTGGTATAACCTTCTTTATGACAGACATAAAGCCTTGAATACACCACACCTGATGTTCTCTTTTTAACCAAATGTTTTCGAATACTGAATCCCTCTCTAGCAGCATAGTTAATATAGAAGTGATAGGCCTCCTCATCATCCTTGAATTCCATACCTATTGTTGGTACAAGACTTCCATTAGCAGCATTTATCCCCTGAGTCTCCTCTGGTTCCAAAGAGGGCTGGCGATCCTGCATTCCTTGTATGTCACAATGGAAGTATTTCTTTGCCTTTATGTTGTTTGCGGTAGTTGATTGCTGGAATGGTTGTCCTGCAGAACGCTTCTTTCGAACTTTTGCAGCAACCTTAGCATCATCTTTCAAATCATCTGTTGCATCAGAGACCTTAGCCATGAGTTCATGATTATGATTCGACTCAAATTCACTAACACGAAATTTGCCGTCTTCCATTATACGGATTGCCATTCTCGCCATGCAACCAGTCCTTTCATCTGGCCGTGAATAGGGCCCTTCTCTGTTGGCCCTGCGATGCCCCTCTTTGAAGCAAGCGAATACACGACAGTAAATCACACCTGAGGACCTCCGCTTCACCAAATGCCTACGAACTCCAAACCCCATTTCCTTGCCATAGAAGCAGTAAAAATGATAGGCCTTCTCATCAGTCTCAAACACCATGCCCACCTTCGGAACCCAACTTTCAGTGGAGGATGCATCCGTCTCACATAGATTCTGTGATGCTTCTGACATTTTGCTTCTCCAATACAAAAATTTCCCAATTCTAACCTTGAAAAAACAGCTTTTTAACAAACACAGTTCCAGTTATTCAAATCCATGATTCTTTTCTGATTTCTGCCAAATCTGTTCCCCCACAAACGAGCATTTTCAGTTCCAGCAAAATACAGAAGGCTGCCTTCCCAGAAAATTAAGATCGGTATGTTATCAAGCAGCATCAAAGTTTCTCTGGGTGAGCTCTGCTCTTCTGGTTCTAATATTTTGATGCATCAAAAGCCAATATCAGGATTCAAAGTTCCAAAACACCCAAAATTAAAACCTATCCGAGCAGAGATATCCGCCATTTCCTGCATTCCAAGCATGCATCATAAGTCATCTACCAAAAACAATCCAGTTCAAAATTGCAATCAATAAGCACTAGAAATCCTTCTACCCACACATAAACGAGGCGCAAACGTCAAAAACCTTCAAAAATCGTGCTTTATCGGGATGTATCATTGAAGAAAACACCATCTGAAGAGAAAACACCATCTCAGCAGAACAGCAAGAACACAAGGGCGACCTCAACGAAAGGAGATCAAGACAAATCACCGACGATCTCGCCAGCCTTTGATGCAGCGACCCGACATCCACCGCAGCCTTGCTCCTCTTCTTCGCCTTCAGTGAGCGAGAGAGGGCAAGCGATCAAATTGGGAGTAAATGGGAGGCGACCTTGGTTGGATGAACGCCAAAGTGAGGAGGTGCGAGTAGCGGCGACGGGAAGGAAGAGGCTGAGGTCCAACCACCCCCGATGATTGCCGCGCGGTCAGATCTGACGGTGGACTCGAAGCGAGTTTGGAATTTGGTTTTGGATTCATGGATACCTGGGCGACACGTGTTAGGAGTTGGTGAGACTCGGTCGCACGATGTCGGGCGCGATCATGTAACCCCTATTTGATGCACTCCACGTGGGTTTCTGGCTCCCGATGCGTCCTTCAAAATTCGAATTGACATGTATCTACGTGGCTCCATTGGGCGCGATTAAACTCTATTTTTCGAATTTGATGAGGCTAAAAGCGTCAAATAAAAAAAACCCAAAATTAATTACTATTTTATGCATTCTTGAATTAAATATTTTTAGAGTCTGTTTATTAAGTGAAATTTCAAAGTTTTTAATTTTTTAAATTCTAATAATTATAAATTTTGATATTTGTTATATAAAATTTTAAAATTTTAAATTTTCAATGATTACAATATTTATTGATTTTTTAAATTGATGGAATTTTATAATTTAGCCTTTGAAATCATATGTTAAATGTTACAATCAAATAAAACACAAAAATTATAATTTTAAAATTTACAAGTCTAATAAAATAAATATAAAATTTTAAAATTCTTAATTTATATGTCTTATAAAATAAATATACTATCAAAACTTTCAAATTCAAAATTTTAATATTTTAAAATATTAAAAACTAAAACTAGTTAACTAGTAATAGTTGTAACTATTGTATTTTGATAGTTAAAAAACTAATGGGTATACTTACCCACACAAGTTAACTAATTTTAGCATCTTATCAAACTAAGCCTTCATATAATTTTGAGTTAAAATATCATAATAAATCAAACGAAGAATCAAAATCTAAGCAACATATTAACCATTTCAACCACCACGTAAAACAAATAAGAGAGGTTTAGGAGGATTAGGTATATTTGAGCTTGTGAGGCAAAAGAGTTGATGCACACAATTATATAAGTTTCCACTCAAAAAGACACTGATAAACATAAAATCCAAAATAATTAGCAAAAAGTCATCTATACAACTTGCAAATGGATATAATCACCCAATTTCAAAGTTATGATATTATTTGTTAGCGGAATCGAAATAATATCAAATCAGATTAATATAGTAAAAAATGTATGTATCCCATGAACTTAAGCTTTTGAGATAGTTTAACGTTCGACTTACTATATTATTTCAATTCAAAATTTTTCCAACTCCCCTAATAAATAATATCAGAGTTTCATATTCGAAACTGTGTAAATTTTTAATATTAAAATTACCGTAATGATACGACTGAATTGAGTCGTATGTTAGTTTTTCTCAAAAAAAGACAAAAACCCATTAGTATAATCACATAGTAAAAATGATCGAATAAAAAAATTCTTAATTAAAAATATTAAAATTAATATGACTAAATTATACTTAAAGAGAGATTATTATAATATCAGATGTGATAAATTAATTTCACATTAGATATTTAACAGATAAAATCTAACATATATAATAAAAAAATTTATATTTTAGTAATTTAAATTTTTGAAGTGATTTAATATTCCGCCGTTAAATTATTCGCTCTCCAACTAATAGCGAAAAAAACATAATTGCGAGATCAAAAGTGCGAGACAGAGGGAAGCAATCGGAGCACACCGTTCTGCTGGCTTTCTGCGCCATTGCTGGAGATCAAGCTCCCTCGAGCAAATCTTAGGAGCCGGCAGTACCTGATCGGGATTCCACAGCCGCCGAAAGGAGGCCTCCGCCAACAAGCATGGGATGGGGTGGATCACCGCCGGTCAAACACCTGTGACCGCCGCTGGAAGAGGGCCGAAAGACCAACAATCGCGAAAGATGGGTGCGGGAGGGCGATCGAGGAAGACCGTTGTGGGAGAACGATGCGACCAGGGAAGAAATTTGTTGCGGGAGGCGACGGGAAGGAATTCGCAGGAATTGTGAATTTCTATTCAATTCCGAACAGAATTGGAACACCCACGCGAGCGTTGGCCCAACGCAATTCCGATCCGGAATTGTGACTTCCTGTCTATCCGGGAGGGAATTGGTTCAAGGGATAATTACGGGTGACCCCCGTAATTTCCTTTAATTACGATTAATTCTCCGTAATTTCCGTAATTATTTTCATCTCTCAAATTGGTCCATATTTACCCACAGCATCTGATTCTTATTTAATCAAAATTTTGTCAAAAAATTCCGATTTTACCTCTGATTATTTTTACACATACACCCCTAAAAACTTATTTTTTATATATAACCCCCGGATTTTGGAATTTTGCAAAAAAATCCCGAAAGAACTCAAATTTATAAAAACGTCCTCTAAATTCGAATTTTTGCAAATAAATTCTCGGAAATTATTCTGATTTACAGAGAAGTCCCTGAAATTCGGATTTTTGTAAATAACACCCCGTCGCGTGGGCAGGAGCGGAGGAGGAGGCCGGCCGGAAGGCCGCGGGAGCGGAGGCGGCGGCCGGCGGCGGGAGCGGAGGCGGAGGCCGGGCGGGCGGGAGCGGAGGCGGAGGCCGGGGCGCCGGCGCGCCGAAACGCGGGAGCGGACGGCCACGGCCGAGGCCGTTCCGCCCCCGCGTGCCGTGGACGGAGGCCGAGGCCGGCGCGCCCGCACGCGGGCGCGGGCGAGGACGGCCACGGCCGAGGCCGTCAGCCCCCCGCGTGCCGGGGACGGGAGGCCAAAGGCCGGCGCGCCCGCCAGCGGAGCCGAGGCAGGACGGCCGTTCCGCCCCGCGTGCCGGGGACGGAGGCCGAGGCGGCGCGCCCGCGTGCCGGGGCGGAGGCCCCTTGCCTTGGCCGTTCCGCGCCCGCGTGCGGGCGATCGCGCCGGCTCGGCCTCCGTCCCCCGGCACGCGGGGCGGAAACGGCCTCGGCGGTCCGTCTCCTCTCCCGCTGCCGGCGGGCCGCCGGCGCGCCGTCGGGCCTCCGGCGACGGGTGTTTGTATTTGTAAATTAGTTTAAAGAAAAATTTAGCGTTATTTTTAAAAAAAATTTACTGGTCTATTTTTTAATTTAATAAATATTTAAATTGAATTATACATATAAAAAACACTAATGTCTTTTTTGTAAAATTTTATAACCTATGATTAACACTATTAGACTATTTATAAAAAAAAATTTTGAAGGTGTCTATTCTAAATTGTCTAACATGAAACTTGTAATTTTTAAATTTTAATCTTGAAACTTCGATGACTATTGTAAATTTTTTTATAAATAAATTAAAATTTGGACGTTATTTATAAAAAAAAATATTAAAGGTGGTTTATTCTTAAATATAAAAAAAGTAAAAATTAGTTTAAAAAAAATTTTACAGTTATTTTTTTAAAAAAAATTTGAGGGTCTATTCTTTAATTTATAAATATTAAATTTATAATTATAAATATAAAAAACACAAATGTCTTTTTTATAAAATTTTATTTAAAATATGATTAAAAATATAGACTTATTTATAAAAAAAATATGGAAGGGGTCTATTTATAAATGTACAATATGAAACTTGTAATTTTAAATTTTAATATTTGAAACCTTCGATGACTTATTTGTAAAATTTGTTTATAAAATAAATAAAATTTGGACGTATTTATAAAGAAAAATATTGAAGGTAGTTTATTTTTAAATGTACAAAATAATAAACTTGTAATTTGAAATTTGAAATTTTTAAACTTTCACTGTATTTCGCAAGGCAACAAGCGGACATTGACGGCAAGCCGGCAGGGTAGCGACGGCAGCAACTGCGCAGGGACCGACGGCGGCAGCGGCAGAGCACAGTGGCGGCGGCGACACAGATGCGTTTAGGGCTACAGGAAGAAGAGGGTTATATAAGAAAGTTCTGGACTTTTTTGTAATTCGGAATAATTTCGGAGAGTTATTTGCAAATATCAAAATTTCGGGGACTTTTCTGTAAATTCGAATAATTTCGGGGTGTTATTTGCAAAAATCCGCGCCCGCGCCCGGGGCAGCAGGCGGAGGCCGGGGCGCCGGCGAGCGGCGGCGGGAGCGGAAGCGGACGCCGAGGCCGTTCCGCCCCCGCGTCGGGGAGGAGGACCGAGGCCGGCGCTCCGCACGCGGCGCGACCGCCAAGGCCAGGCCCGTCCGTCCCCGGCACGCGGGGGCGCCGCCTCTGCTCCGTCCTCCCCCCCCCCCCGGCACGCGGGGGCGCGAACGGCCTCGGCCTCGGCCTCGCGTGCGGGCGCCGCCGGCCTTGGCCTCCGTCCCCGTCACCCGGGGGCGGAACGGCCTCGGCCGTGGCCGTCCTCGCCTGCGCCCGCGTGCGGGCGCGCCGGCCTCGGCCTCCGTCCCCGGCACGCGGGGGCGGAACGGCCTCGGCCGTGGCCGTCCGCTCCCGCGTTTCGTCGCGCCGGCGCCCCGGCCTCCGCCTCCGCTCCAGCCGCCGGCCTCCGCCTCCGCTCCAGCCGCCGGCCTCCGCCTCCGCTCCCGCCCGCCCGGCCTCCGCCTCCGCTCGCGCCGCCGGCCGCCGCCTCCGCTCCCGCGGCCTTCCGGCCGGCCTCCTCCTCCGCTCCCGCCCGCGCAACGGGGTGTTATTTGCAAAAATCCGAATTTCGGAGACTTTTCTGTAAATCAAAATAATTTCTGAGTGTTATTTGCAAAAAACTGAATTTCGGGATGTTAAATAATTTTTAAAAAAGTTTTTAACTGTTTAATTGTAAAAATAACCGAGGTAAAATTGAAATTTTTTTGGAAAATTTTGATTAAATAACAATCAGGGAGATGTAGATAAATATTTTGAGAAAAAAAGAGGCGTAAATAATTCCAAAAATTATGAAAAATTATAGATAATTAAAATTAATTATAGAATATTATAGGTAATTATCCCTAATTTTAACATTCATACCCATTAATTTGTGTAATTACCTTTGGATCCCTGAAATTTCAGTAATTACTGATATTACTTTTTTACCGCGACTTGTTTTGCAAAAGCTCCACAATGTATGAATCGCGAGACAATTGACTACTAAAACAAGATAACAACATATCTTAGACAAATACTTGAAATACATACGGTTAAATGATGTAAGAAAATACCATTGGAGTATATAACATAACCAGGACTTTAATTCAAATATTTATTCAATTAAGTCAGCCTCGGCTACAAAAGTATGAGCAGACATTTCCTGTCTACGTACAAGAGCTGGCACAATTCTTACAGAAACTCTAAATCAACAAAGTACTTGGCAATGAAACATACAAAACAATTAGGATTACAGAACGGCCAGTTGCTACAAGTACACTTGGAAAGAAGATGCGAAGCCCATCATAGGAATTTCTGATGCCTGTGATTGAGGCAGTCCAGAAATTGAGTAAACTGAAGCAATTTATTTCAGAGTAACTTTCAAATATGTTTTGCATGAATTAAATAAATTGGACTGTGCACACAGCAGCATGCCCCTATGTTCCCAGCTTCATATTTTACCTATAATCCAAGCTTTGACTTATATACAGCACATTTCTAGCATGTCCCATGCTCTGTAATAAAATTCTGGGCCATGCTTCACAGCTTGTGAAATCTAAAACCTTATAACGTTATACAGAGACCTGCTTTGCTTCCGGCCAAAAATCTTGGGCAAAAGAACATCTGTCACCGCAACCATTCAGTAGAATTCTTAATAACTGTATGAGGCCATCCTTCCAGAGTTGGTATGTGAGTTCAAGTCTCTAGCAAATGGATGGAACTGTTGGGTGGGGCAAAATACTGCCATGCTAAATGTGTCATAGCTGCTATATGATCTTATGACAGTTGCTGATCTATGGAATGCTCTATGGAGCGTAACTCCCACCTTCCCTCACCATCAATAAGCCGCAACTCCGTCGAATGGAATGGTATCAAGGCAGGTCGCTATGGGATATATAGAAAGTTAGAGAAGGGAGACCAAAAGATTTGGAAATTTAAAGGAAGCACAAGATTATGAAGCTCACTTGGGATGATGTTATGACTGTTATTCCCATTTCAGTGGCAAGCCTGTATAAGTGCTCTTCAACTTCAACACTGGTGGCACTGCAGAAGGAAAAAAACTTGAGACCCTGACAAGCATCAGATGAAAAGATAGAAAAACTGACTACATACTTGGTGCACTCATCCAAAATGCCAAATTTAGGATGGTGAAAGAACAATCGGGCCTGTAAAGAATATTAGCCACCATATTTAGCTGCAATACTTCACATTCTGGAGAGAATATTTAAAGAGAAAACATGGAAGTTTTAGTTCACCATGCCAAGCCTCTGCTGTTCTCCTAGGGAGAGGACATCTTCCCAATTGGGGCAAGCATCCCATCCTTGCTTTTCTCTTTCAAGAAGATAAACTAATCGTACATTTTCAAGAATTGCCCTCAAGTGATAATCGAGAGGATGAGCAGCATCAGACTTGTTACCTGCATATTCCCATTTCAGTAAGAGTGAACTTTGTGAAAACAAATGGGTTTAGACCAACCACAAGTAAGACAAAACCCTCAAGATTACTAGATATCATGGCACAATTTTGACAACTAACAGCACGAAGCCAAATGGCACATTATTATAGTTTCCTGTTTAAATGTCTTCACTATTCTAGAATTGATGTCAATATGTCATGCTGGCATTTGTCTTCTTCTTTTTTTTTCTAAACAGCATTACATAACATTGAATATTCATGATATTCAACAGTAAATGAAATTTAGAGAATTCGGAGGTAGTATAGCACTTTCCCAAAGGTTTAACCACATAGACAGCAAAGTCAAATGGGTTTAGAAGATACAACAAAGATCATTCAACAAGAGAACTTCAACCCAAAAGGAGAAAGCAGGGATATAAATGGATTTCATTAGGTTAGAGATGCAGGGAGAAACATGGACACTTTGCGCAGAAGATGTTACCAGAATAAAAAGGGTAGTAAATGGTGTTTCTCTACCGATGGACACCATCATAAAACCAAACATCAGATATCCGAATAAAACCTACCCTGGTGTTTACCTGAAAAGAGCTTGCAGAGAAAATTTTATCAAGAAAGAGAAGGATTCCATTTTCGTCAAATTACCTGGCTCAGATAAAGCAAGCATCCTCTGTTCAGCTTCCTCGCAAGAGAGGGGGTAGATGATTTGATCCCTCAGGGTCCCCAGACTTGTGTAGGGTCGCTGGGGAACAAAGAACATACCACATTCTGATCCCACTCCATTGATATTTTGTGGAGACTTAATGAGAGTTCCACTAACTACAGGCCATAAACCACTAAGGACTCTAAAGACAGAACTTTTTCCACTCCCATTGGGCCCTTCAAAAAGTTAATAAACAATAGTAAGAATGAGGAAATTAAGTAGATCCAACACAACAGAGTAGGTGTGTTCACGAACCAGTAAGCAGAAGGCTTTTCCCCTGTACAATTTCACATGTCAATTGCTTGGCCAAAAGTTTTTGAGATGGTGTAATTATATCAACCTTAGAGAAGGAAATCCTATCTTGAGCACACACATTGTACACATCAGATGAATGAGGACCAGGCAGTGACACTTCTGTTGCAATAGTTCAAGCAAGAAGAATTAGCATGAGGAAACAAAAAATTGCATTAGCTAAACAGTAATAAACTCATTGCAATTCTTAAATTATTTTAAGGCAAAAAAATATAACTTCCAGTAATAAGTTACAGAAATGACTGATGATTTCTGAGAATCAAAAGAATTACCATTTTGTGCTGCATCTAGAAGCTCCTCCAGCTCAAAGATCCTATTTATACCTCCAGAAAGTTCAAGAAATTTTCTATGCAACTCAAGAATATCACCAAATGCTAGAAAGCTTTGAGAGACCACAGAAGCTAAGAAACGCAGTGCATGAGCCAGCTCACCTGAGGCAATTTAAGAACTATCATCAGCAGTCAACAGTAGAATAAACCAATACCGTTACATGATAATCAAATTTGTTTAACCTAGAGTAGATGTTGAAGCACGATCTCCTTTATGTTCCATGGCATATAATAAACTCAGGCCCCATGTTACATTATGAGGAAGTTGCTTGGTGATGAAGTCATCCACTATGCCAAATAGCCACTTTTTCCTCAACAAGATCTTAGAGTGACCAACCAAGTCCCTAAATCTTGAATCAATCATCTGGTTCATACAAATAAATAAAACATTATTTACTGGAAATACAAAAAGGCAAATGATTTAATCAAATAGAAGCCTAAAACTTCATTGTCTACTACAATTTGGACCCCTATTTCAATACTCCCAACTGCCACACATTGAAGTATGTAGGCTTTGATGCAAGGCCTGTTTGGATACTTATAAAAAAATATCCTTTGAAGAGTTTATCAATATATTAACATTCAATAAGTTTGGTAAGAAGATATGACCTAAATAAAGAAATCGAGATCATCAACTATAGTCATTGAACACCCCTTGTAAGTTAGCTTGGTCTTCACTTATAAGACAAAGGGGCTCAGCAAAAAACCAGATAACAGAATTTGACATCTTACTTCTTTTTCCCGAAAACCGCCACCAAAGAAGGCAATAGATTCAGCGTGTGTTCGCAACCTTGCATGCATGAACCTAGGGGCACAGGCCAATTTTAAAATCGATTAGCTATCAAAACTGGTTAAATACAAAAAAGAAATGTCAAGTTGCACAAAATTTGCATGATTGAATGCATAATTGCCTCATGATTACCTAAAAATTCCCTCTAGCTGCTGTTCCCTACTTGCTAGATCACCAAAATCAGGAGTGACACTTCTCAGGAAACCTAAACCTAGCAACATGTAAGCATACAATATAGCAACTCCCCTTCGGCCGGTTAAGATCTTCATTCTCCAAGTGAACCTGCAATGTGAGAAAATTCCAGAAACAAAATTTAAACTGTAAAAACAGCACCCAAGAGAGCTGGATGGCCAATAAAGAGATAAAGGCAAAAAATATTCACCAAAGAATATCAACAGAAGGTTTAAACATTCCAGTGACTAATCCTGAAATATCAGAGGTCAACTTCTCCACATCATGTGTTATTCTCTGGTCTGCATCCATATTTTTGCCTGACATATGAAATACCTGGAAAATAAATGTTGCATTGCACTTGCTATCAGCAAAAGAGGCAACTGAAGACTGCAATGAAGATTAATAAAGAAAATTCCTGCCCAATAGCATCTCAAGGAGAAGATTAATGCATTTGTAAAATCTGAAATCACATGGAACCTAATATCAAATAAAAATAACAAAACTAATACAGAGATACAACCAATAATTGACAGAGTCAAGAATGAAAGATGCCCTTGTTTGGATGACAATTATATTAGTTAAATGAACGCAAGAAAACAACTTCCAAAACTAAATTGCAAATAAAATACTTTAGCTAGAAGCAAATGCATGTCAAGCAACTAAAACCTAACTTGAAGTCTGACAAAATTTCTGAAGTATCAAGAACAGGTGTTGCATTTAGTGTATTCGGAAGTGAACAGCAAAATATACCTTGTAAAAGGCATTCCTTTTCAAATAATTTTTCAGCAGATGTTGAGTCAAACGAATTCGCCATCCAAGAGCAAGCCTGGCTGTCAAGTATCTGTGAAAACACAAAATGATGTGTAAGCCAATGATCTAACTCAATGTAAATTACTAAGAACAGAAATCTACATGGCCAACTTCTTTCATTATGGGAAAAATTAACGCAGAGCATGAGGTCATGAGGCCAAAAAATGTGAAAAACCAAATAGTAAGTTGTGCCAGAATTCAGGACATTTATTCAACAGATGTAGCATGTCTTATGTTCTCATCATATGCTTCCTCAAAGTCATTAAAAACCACATGTATACTCTCACTTTATCCAAGTAAACAGCCAAGAGAATAGCTTCTGAGTTAGGCCTTCTTAGCATAAATCCAAATTGCTTACAGATAATTTCTGTCGAAGCCTCATAAGCTAAATATATGTTTTGCGAAGAATTCCATGCATACTGAACTGATTACATGAATGCTTAAGAATCAACAGGAATGGCCATCCTTAAATTTAGCGGCCATTATCATTTGCATGTGAACAAGTTCATGTACCATGTAGGTCTACATTGGATCAATAAATATCACAATAAACAAGCAATTACAAAAGATGCGAGGAATATTTCCATTGGTTATCTTTAATGTTCTGAGATTTCAACCTATTAAATGATTGTGAGGTGGCTCAGCAAAATCTAAAAGGTCATCTTCATCAGGAAAATTGGTCTCATCTAATGCATAGAAATATAGAATATCAAATTGTTATGTTTATCCTGCATGTTCCACATAGAAAGATAACTGAAATTACAAAAGATTACATCTGGGTGGCGGCAAAATGTTTGGAAAACATCAAATGTATGTGCACCATAATCACTCATCAAGAAAAGTCACTCAGCC
>RXID01010972.1:0-56966 GCA_005019695.1 Trichopus zeylanicus subsp. travancoricus | reverse complement strand
GTAGTAACAATGCTAGGTGTAGTACTAGTTGTAGGAATAGAATTAGTGGTAGAAGTAGCTATTGTAGTTGTAGGCCGAGTAGTAGTAGTAGTAGTAGTAGTAGTAGTTAGATGTGAAGCAGCAGCAGCAGCAGCAGCAGCAGTAGTAGTAGTAGTAGTAGTAATAATAGTAATAGTAGTACTAGCAGCAGTAGCAGCAGCAGTAGTAGTGGAATTAGCATTAGTAGTAGTAAGAGTGGTAGCAGTAGTAGTGGTAGTAGCTGTACTACTAGTTGTTGTATTAGCAGTAGAAGTAGTAGTCGTTGCAGTAGTAGCTAGAGTAGTAGTAGTGGTTCTTAGAGTTATAGAAGTAGTGGCGGTAGCAGTAGTAGTAGTAGTAGTAGTAGTAGTAGTAGTAGTAGTAGTAGTAGTAGTAGTAGTTGTTGTAGTAGTAGTAGTAGTAGTAGGAGCAGTAGAAGTAGTGGAAGTAGTATTGGTTGTAGTAAGGGTCATAGCTGTTGTAGCGGTAGTAGCGGTAGTAGCAGTAATAGCAATAGTTGAACTAGTAGTAGTTGTAGTAGTAGTAGTGAGAGTAGTAGTAGTATTAGTAGCAGAAGTAGTACAAGTAGCTATAGTAGTATTAGTAGCAATTGTGGTAGCAATAGTAGTAGAAGCAGTAGTAGCCGCAGTTGTTGTAGTAGCAGTTGTGGAAGTCGTTGTGGTAGTAGTAGAAGTAGTAGTAGTAGTAATATCAGCTGTATTAAGAGTAGTAGTAGTAGTAGTAGCAGTTGTTGCAAATGCTATAGTAGTAGTAGTAGTAGTAGTAGTAAGAATAGCAAATGTTAGCTGTAATAATAGTAGTAGCAGCAACAGATGTAATAGTAGTAGCAGTAGTAGAAGTAGTAGTAGTAGTTTTTGTTGTAACAGTAGTAGTACTAGGTGCAGCAGTAGTAGTAAAAGTGGTAGTAGCTGTTGAAATAGTAGTAGTAGTAGCAGTTGTAGAAGTAATAGTATAAGAAGTAGCAGCTATAGCAGCAATAGTGGCAATAGTAGTTGTAGTAATAGTAATGGAAGTTGTAGTAGTAGTAGAAGTAGAAGTAGTGGTAGTGGTAGTAACAAAAGTAGCTGCGGTAGTAGTAGTAGTAGTCGTAGCAGCATCAGCATCAGCATAAGTAGTAGTAGTAGTAGTCGTAGTAGTAATACTATTAGTAGCCGCAGCAATAGTAGTCGCAATCGTAGTAGAAGCAGTAGCTGTAGCAGTAGCAGTAGTAGTAGTCGCAGTAGTAGTAACAGAAGTTGTAGTAGTATTAGTTGTAGCAACTGCAGCAGTAGTAGTAATAGTAGTGGGAGAAGTAGCAGTTGTTGCCGTAGTAGTAATAGTAGTAGTAGTAATAATTCTAGGAGCAGCAGCAGCAGTAGCAGTAGTAGCAGCAATGGTAGTAGAACTAGCACTACAAGTTGCAATAGTAGTAATAGTAATAGTAGTAGCACTACTACTAATAATCCTACTCCTACTGCTACTAATCCTACTCCTACTACTACTACCGCTACTCTTACTCCTTCTACTACTACTAGTAGTACAACAACAACAACAACAACAACTTCTGCTACTACATTAAGTCCAACTTCTACCCCTACTATTACTACTACCAATACTACCACTACTTGTACTGGCACTGTTGCTACTACCACTCCTCTTGTTACAACTACTACTATTATTACTACTACTACAACTACTACAATTACTTCTAATGTTATTACTGGTACTACAACAATTATTACTACTACTCCTGCGGCTGCTGCTGTTGTTGTGGCTAATGTAGCAACTACTACTACTGCAATTATTGCTAGTACTAGTACTGCTGCTGCTCATCGTCCTACTACTATTACTACTACTACATCTACTACTACTTCTACTACTACTACTACTACTACTACTACTACTAGAACTACTATTGCTACTACTACGACTACTATTGTTACTGCTGCTCCTACTACTACAACTACTACACCTACTATTACTACTACTCCGACTACCACTCCAACTACAACTACTACTGCTGCTGCTGCTACAACTACCCCTTCTACTAGTACAACTATTACCACCACTACTACAACTGATACTACTACAAAAACTACTATTATAATTATGACTACTACTACCACTGCTACCACTATTCCTACCACTAATACTGCTAGTACTACTGCTACTACTACAGCTACTACTACCACTACTACTACAACTAATACTACCACCACTACTACTACTACTGCTACTAGTACAACTACTATTACTACCACTACTACTACGACAACTACTACTATTAGTTTTGCTGCTACTGTTGCTATTGCTACTCATCCTACTACTACTACTCCTACAGTTACTACTACTATGACTACTACTGGCGCTGCTGCTACTTCTACTACTACTACTACTACTTCTACTACTACTACTACTGCAATTACAACTACTCTTGCTGCTACTACTACTGTTACTACCTCTATTACTACTACTACTCCTACTACAACTCTATTTCTTCTACTACCACTACAACTAATACTACAGTTACTACTACTACCCCTACTACTGCAACTACTGTTACAGCAACTACTACTACTACTCCCACTACTACAACTAGTACTAATACTACTACTACTACTTCTACCAGTACTACTACTAATACTATAATTACTACTACTATTACTGCTACTACTACATCTACTACGACTACAACTATGACTACTACTACTCCTCATGCTACTACAACTACTGCTACTACTGCCACTATGGCAACTACTAGTACTACTACTGCATCTACTATAATACTACTACTACTACTACTTTTGATACCAATTCTACTACTACTGCTACTACTACTACCACTACCACTACTACAGCTACTACTACTACTACTACGACTACTACTCCTCCTCCTTTTACTACTACTACTTTGATTACTCCTACAACAACAACTACTACTACTACAATTGCTACCACAACAACTACTACTACCACAACTACGACTACAACTACCACTACTACGACAACTATTGCTACCACTGCTACTAATGAGGCTACTGCCACTACTACTATTACCGCTACCACTACTACTACTACAACTACTTCTACTACTACTACTACTACTACTACTACTACTACTCCTCCTACTACTATTACTACTACAGCTAGTACTTCTACTACAACTGCTACAACTTCTCCTACAACCACTACTACTATGACTTTTGCTACCACTACTACTGCTTATACTACTACTACTACCATTGCGGCTACTACCTCTATTGCTACAATATCTGTTGCTCTTACTGCTTTGACAATAACTGCTATTGCTGAAACTACTTCAACTACTCTTACTATACCTGCTACTGCTACTAGTACTGCTGCCGCTACTGCTCCTACTACTATTGCTACTACTACAACTACTAGTACATCTACAATTGCAACTACTGCTATAATAGCTGCTACTACTACTACTACCGCAATTACTACTACTACTAATACTGTTGCTCCTACTGCTACTGCTGCTTTTGCTACTACTACTACTACTGCTGCTGCTACTTTCGTTACTACTGCTACTACTACTACTACAACAACAACAACTACTACTACTAATATTGTTGCTGCTACTACTACTATTACTACTAGTACTACTACAACAACAACTATTCCTACTACAAATAGTCGTACTACTACTACTGATGCTACTGCCACTGCTGCAACTACTTATATTACTTCTGCTACTGCTACTACAACTACTTCTACTACTTCTACTGCTACTCATACTACAACAACTTCACTGCTACTGCTACTGCTTGTACAACTACTACTATTGCTGTTACTACTACTACTACTACTACTACTACTAGTACTACAACAAGTACTACTACTACTACTACTACTACTACTACTGAGGCTACTGCTACTTCAAGTAGTAGTACTACTACTGCTACTACTACAACTACTACTACTTTTTCCACTGCTACTACTACTACTAATACTACTGAGGATACTACTATGAATACTACTAGTACAACTACTACTGCTGTTGCTACTACAGCCACTACTACTAGTACTACTACTGCTGCTGCTTCTGCTGTTACTCCTGCTACTACTACAACTAGTGCTACTACAAAAACTACTACTACAACTGCTGCTACTACAATTTCTACTACTATTAATGCGGCTGCTGCTATTACTACTAATGCTACTACTACTTCTGCTGCTACTACAACTACTAATAGTACTCCTACTGCTACTACTACTTCTACTACTGCTATAGTTACTACTACTACAACTGCTAGTACTACTATTTCTGATACTACTGTTGCTTCTACCACTAATGCTACTAATACTGCTACTACTACTTCGTCGACCACTAATGATGCTGCTACTACTACTACTACTACAACAACAACAAAAACTACTACTACTACTATTGTTTGTGCGCTACATCTACAGCTACTACTCCTACTACTTATCCTACCAGTACTAGTAGTGCTGCTGCTGCTACTACTACTATTACTATTTCTACTACTACTAAGACTACTCCTGCTACTGCTACTACTATTGCTACTGCTACTACTGCTGCTGCTGCTATTGCAACTACTACTACTGCTGCTACTACTGTTGCTCCTACTACAATGTCCACAACTACTATTATGAGGAGTATTACCACTACAACTTCTGCGATGACAATAACAACTTCTTCTTCTACTACTACTAACACTAGTGCTACTGCTACTGCTACTACTATAATTGCTACTACTACTACAACAACTACTACTACAATTATTTCTGCTACTACTGCTGCCGCTGCTACTCGTACTTCTACTACTACTAACACTACTATTACTGCTACTACTACTACTATGCCTACTACCACTACTTCTACTACTGCGACAACAACTACTCCGCTATAGCTACTACAATGACTAATGCTACTACTACTACTAATGCTACTATACTACACTACCACTACAAGTACTACTACTAGAATTACTACTACTCCTACAACTACTACTATTACCACTACTAATACTACTACTATTATTACCACCACTACCACTACTCCTATGCAACTACTACTACTCCTACTACTACTATTACTAGTACCAAGACTATTACTACTCCAACGACTACTAGCACTACTCCTATTGCAACTACTCCTCCTACTACTGCGACCATTAATACATCTACTACCATTACTACAAATTCTCCTATTACAACTCCTAATACTACTACTAATACAACTCTTACTACTCTCTACTACTACTACCACTACTACTAACACCACTGTTACTACTACTACTACTACAACTAGCACTACTACTAGTACTACTACTGCAACTATTACTAAAGCTATGACTACTACCACTACTCCCCCTACTCTCACTACTACTACTACTTCTAGTACTAATACTACTACGGCTACTTCTACTACTAATACTAATACTACTACTACTACAACAACAACAACAACAACAACAACAACAACTACTACTACTACTACTAATTCTACTACTACTACTACAACTCCTCCTGCTACTACAACTACTAGGACCACTACAAGTACTATTACTTTTACTACAGCCCCTATGGCAACTACCACTACTACTACTACTTCTCTTACTCCTACTACTTCTACTACTACGACTATTACTAGTACTACTGATGCAAATACTACTACTGATTTAGCTACTGCTACTACTTCAGCCGCTATTACAGCAATTGCTACCACTACTAGTACTACTATTTCTACTACTACTGCTACCACTACTACTTTGACAACTGCTACTACTGCTACAATGGGTACTACTACTACTACTTCATCTACTACTACTACTACTACTACTTCTACAACTACTACTATTGTTCCTGCTGTTGTTGTTGCTCCTTCTACTACCACCACTATTACAACTATAACTACTCTTCCAACTGCTACTACTACTATTGTAACTACTACTACTGCTACTACTGCTGCCGCAACTACTACTACTACTACTGTTATTGTTACTACTACAATAATAACTACTATAGCAATAACTGCTACTACAACTTCTATAATTGCCACTACTGCTACAACTCATACTACTACTACTACAACTGCTACTACCACTACTACTACTATTGCTGCTACTACTATTGCTGCTGCTGCTGCTACTACTCCTACTACTACTAATACTACTACTACTACTGTTGCTGCTTCAACTATTGCTCCAGCTATCGCTACAACTGCTACTACTAGTGTTGTTAGTACAACAACTACTACTGCTATTGCTACTACTTTTGTTGCTACTACTGCTACTTTTACCACTAATGCTACTAATAATACCACTACTACTTATACAACTACTTTTGCAACTGCTACTACTTCTTCTACTACTACTATGACTACCAGTACTACTACTACTTCTTCTACTACTACTATGACTACCACTGCTACTACTACTACTAGTGGGACAGTAGCTGTAGCTGCTTCTACTACTAATACTATTTCTACTACTTCTACTACAACTGCTACTGCCACTACAACTGCTACTTCAACTACTACTGTTGTCGCCACTATTGCTAATACTACTACAACTACTCCTCCTCCTCCTCCTCCTCCTCCTCCTCTTCCTACTGTTGCTACTACTACTACTACTATTCCTACTACTACTACTACTATTACTACACTACTGCTACTCCTGCTATTGTTGTTACTACTACTACTACTACTATAATAACTTCTACTTTTGCTACTACCACTGCTATTACTGTTACTACTATTGCTACAACAACTACTACTACTATTAGCAATAGTAGCAATAGTAGAAATAGTAGTAGTAGTAGTAGTAGTAGTAGTTTAGTATTAGTAGTAGTAGTAGGGGTAATAGGAGTAGTAGTAACAATAGCAATAGTAGAAGTAGCAGTAGCAATAGTAGTAGTAGTAGCAGAAGTAGTAGGAGTTATAGTAGGTTTAGGAGTAGCAGTAGTAGTTATAGTTGTAGTAGTAATAATAGTAGTAATAGTAGTAGTTGCAGTGGTGGTAGTAGCAGTAGTGGCTACAGTTGTAGTAGCAGCAACATCAACTGTAGTAGCCCGAGCAGTAGTAATAGTAGCATTAGCAGCAGCAGCAGCAGCAGTAGTAGTAGAAGTGGTAGTAGTAGTAGTAGCAATAGCAGAAGTAGTAGTAATAATTACAACAGTAGCAGTGGTAGTAGTAGTTGTTGTTATTATAGTAGTCGCATTTGTTGCAAAAGTGGATGTAGTAGTAGCAGAAGTAGTAGTAGTCGTGGTAGTAGTAGCAGCTGTAATAGTAGTACCAGTAGTCATAGAAATAGTAATTATTGTAGCAGGAGTAGTAGTAGTTGTAGTAGTAGCGGTAGTAGCTGTTGTAGCATTATTGGTAATAGTAGTACTTGTAGTAGTAGTAGTAGCAACAATAGTAGTAGCAGTAGTACCAGTAGTAGTATAAGCAGATGCAATAGCTATTGTACTAGTAATTGTAGTAGTTATAGAAGTAATAGTAATAGCAGAAGTAGTAGTAGTACCAGTAGTAGTAGTAGTAGTTTAAGCAATAGTAGTAGTAGTAGTAATACTAGTAGCAATAGTAGTAGTTGTAGCATTAGCAGTAGCAACAGTAGTAGTAGCAGCTGTGGTAGTAGCAGTAGTTGTTCTTGTAGTAGGTGTAGTAGAAGCAGCAGTAGTAGTAGCAGTAGTAGCAATAGTAGTAGTAGTAGAAGCAGTAGAAGTTATAGTTGTAGGATTAGTTATAGCAGTAGTAGTTGTTGTTATCATTGTAATTGTAGTAGCAAGAGTAGTAGTAGTAGTTATTGTTGTTGTAATAGTAGTAGTTTTAGTAGTAGCAGTAGTAGTATAAGTAGTAGCAGCAGGAGGAGTAGTAGTAGTAGTAGCAATAGCAGCATTAGCAGCATGGGCAATAGTAGTAGTAGTAGCAGTAGTAGTAGCAGTAGTAAAAGTAGTAGTCATGTTGATAACAGTAGTAGTAGTGGTAGTTTTAGAAATTGGGGTTGTAGTAGTAGTAGTAGTAGTGGGAAGAGTAGTAGTAATGGCATTAGAAGTTGCGAAAATAATAATAGTACTCACAGTAGAATTAATAGTTGTAGTAACAGAAGGAGAATGAGTTATAGTAATTGTAGCAGTAGTCGTAGTAGTAGTTGTCGTTGTTGCAAAAGTAGTAGTAGTAGTAATAATTACAGTAGTCATAGTAATAGTAGTAGTAAGAGTATTTATAGTGCTAACAGTAGTAGCAATAGTAGTGGTAGAAGTAGTATTAGCAGAAGTTGTTGTTGTAGTATTAGTAGTACTATAGTAGTAGTAGTAGTAGTAGTTTTAGTAGTAGTAGTTATAGACATTGTAGTAGTAGTTGTTGTTATAGTAGTATTAGTTGTGAGATTAGTAGTAGCTATGTTTGTAGTAGTTGTAGTAGTGGTAGTAGTCATAGTAGTGAGAGCAATATAAATTATAGTAGTAGCAGGCGTTGTTGTAGTAGTCATAGTGGTACTAGTAGTAGCTATAATAGTAGTTGTAGTAGTGGTATTTGTAGTAGTAGTAGCAGCAATAGTCCTAGCAGCAGAAGTAGTTGTCAACGTAGTAGCAGTAGTTGTTGTAGTAGAAGTAGTAGCAATAGTAGTAGTAAGAGAAGTAGATTACTAGCAGAAGCAGTAGCAGTTGTTGTAGTAGTAGTAGCAGAAGTAATGGTAATGGGAGTAGTAGTAGTTGTTGTTGTAGTAGAAGTTGTAGTAGTAATTGTAGTCGTCGAATTAATAGTAGGAGTAATACTTGGAGTGGGAGTTGTAGTAGTAATTGTAGTAGTAAAAGTACACTCGGATAGTAGTAGTAGGAGTTCAAGCAGTAGTAGTAGTAATAGATGTTTTGGTAATAGTAGTAGTAGGAGTGAAAGTAGTTATGGCAATAGTAGTAGTAGGTATGGTAATTGTAGTAGCAGCAGCAGTAGTTGAAGTAGTAGTAGCAATAGTAGTAGTTCTTATAATAGTAGTGGTAGTAGCAATAGTAGTAGTAGTAGTCATAGTAGTAGTTGTAGTAGGATCGGTAGTAGTAGAAGTAGTAGTGTTAGCAGGAGTAGTAGCTGTAGTAGCAGTAGCAGGGGTAGTAGCAGTGGCAGCAGCAGTTGTAGTAGTAGCAGTCATAGTAATAGTGGTAGTAAGAGTGGTAGTAGTCGAAGTAGTAGTAGTAGTAGCAGTAGTAGTAGCAGCAACAACAACAGCAGCAGCAGTAGTAGTAATAGTAATGGTAGTAATATTAGTAGCAAGAATTAGGAGTAGCAGTAGTAGAAGTACTTGCAACAATAGTAGTAGCTACAGCAACAGGAGTAGTAGTAGATGTAGTTGTTGTTATTTTTGTTGTTGTAGTAGTAGTAGTTATTATAGTAGTTATGTTAGCAAAAGTTGTAGTTGGAATAGTAGTCGTAGTAGCAGGGGTAGTAGTAGTAGAAGTAGTGGTGGTTGTAGTAATAGTAGTAGTACTAGAATGAGTTTTACTAGCAGAAGTTGTAGTAGTAGAAGTAGTAGCAGGTGTAGTAGTTGTAGCAGCGGTAGTAGTAGTAATAGTTGTAGTAGTTGTATTAGTAATTCGAATAGGAGTAGTTTTAGTAGAAGTACTTGCAACAGTAGTCGTAGTTGCAACAGTAGGAGGAGTAGTTGTTGTAGAAGTAATATTAGCAGAAGTTATTGTCGATATAGTAGTAAGAGTAGGAGTTGAAGTAGGAAAAGTTGTAAAGGTAGTAGTAGTAGTGGCAGTAGAAGTACTAGGGTAATAGTAGTAGTAGTAGTTGGAGTAGTAGTAGTAGTTGTTGTTGTCATTATTGTTTTAGCTATAGTAGCGGTAGTAGTAGTAGCAGTAGTAGTAGTAGAAGCAGCAGGAGAAGTAGTTGTCACAATAGTAGTAGAAGTTGTAGTTGGAGTAGCAGTAGTTTTTGTATGAGTATTAGTAGCAGTAGGAGTAGTAGTAGTAGTAGTAGCTATAGTAATAGTATTTGTAGTTGTTGTAGTAGTAGTAGTTGGTCTAATAGTTATAGTAGAATCTGGAGTAGCAGTGGCAGTAGTAGTAGCAATAGTAGTAGTAGCACTAGTGGTAGTAGTAGAAGTTGCATTAGCAGCAGTAAACAAAGTTGTAGTAGTAGCTATAGTAGTAGAAGTAGCACTATTAGTAGTTGTCTAAGTAGTAGTTGTTGTTGTTGTTGCTGTAGTAGTAGTAGTACGAGGTGGACGAGGAGGAGGAGTAGCAGTAGTAATAGTAATGTAGTAGTAGTAGTAGAGTAGTAGGAGTAGTAACTGTAGTAGTAGTGGCAGTAATAGTAGCAGCAGTAGTAGTGATAGCAGCAGCAGCAGTAGTAGTTGTTGTAGTTGCAGTTGTAGCAGTAGCAGTCATCATTGTTGTAGTAGTAGCAGGAGTAGTAGTTGTAGTAGTAGTAGTGGTTGCAGTTGTAGCCGTAGCAGTTGTCATTGTTGTAGTAGTAGTAGGAGTAGTAGTTGTAGTAGTAGTAGTAGTAGTAATGGTGCTAGTTTTAGTAGTAGCAGTTGCTTTAGCATAGGTAGTAGTAGCTAGAGTAGTTGTAGTAGTAGAAATAGCAGCAGTAGTAACAAGATCAACAGTAGTAGTAGTAGTAGTAGTAGCAGTAGTAGCAGTAGTACAAGTAGCAGTAGTAGTGATAATGGTAGTAGTAGCAGTAGTAGCTATGGTAGAAGTCCTAGTAGTTGTTTTAGAGTTTGGGGTAGTAGTAGTAGGAGTAGTAGTGGCAAGAACATTTGTAGCAGTAATAATAATAGTAGTATTATTAATAGCAGGAATAGGAGTAGATGTGGAAGATGTAATTGCAACTGTAGTAATAGCTACAAAAGCGAGAGTAGTAGTACTACTACTAGTAGTAGTAGTAGTACTAGTAGTAGTGATAGTAGTAGTATTAGCAGAAGTTGTAGTAGGCATCGTAGTAGGAGTAGGAATTGGAGTAGGAGCAGGAGTAATGGTAGTAGTAGTAGTGGCAGTAGTAGTACTAGTAGTTTGAAGAGTTGTAGCAGTAGTAGCAGTTGTTGTTGTTGTAGCTATAGTAGCGGTAGTAGCAGCAGTAGCAGTAGTTGTAGTAGCAGTAGAAGCAGTTTGCAGAGTTGCAGTAGATGTAGTCATAGCAATTGTAGTAGAAGTAGTTGTAGCAATATAAGTAGTAGGAGGAGGAGTCGTAGTACTAGTAGTAGTAGTAGTAATAGTAGTAATATTAGTGGTAGTAGTAGCAGAATAAGTAACAGTAGTAGTAGTAGTAGTAGTAGTAGTAGTAGTAGTATTAGTAGGCATACTACTAGTAGTAGTAGGAGTAATCATTGTAGTAGTAGTAATAATAATAGCAGAAATAGTTACAGTAAGAGTAGCAGAAGTAGTCGTAGAAGCCTAAGTAGTAGTAGTAGTAGTAGTAGCTGTAGGAGTAGTAGTAGCAGCCGTAGGAATAGTTGTAGTAGTTGTAGAAGTAGTAGTGGTAGTATTAGCAATAGAACAGTAGTAGTTGTTGGAGTAGTAGCAGTGCTAGAAGTAGAAGTTGTTGTACAATTGTAGTAGTTGTACTAATAGCAGTAGAAGCAGTATAAATAGTAGTCATAGTTACAGCAATAGAAGTAATATCAGTAACAGAAGTGGGAGTAATAGTAGCAGCAGCAGAAAGAGTGGAAGTTGTAGTTGTAGTTGTAGTAGTAGTAGTAGAAGTAGGAGTAGTAGTAGTAGTAGTAGTAGTAGTAGTAGTAGTAGTAGTAGTAGTAGTAGTAGTAGTAGTAGTAGTAGTAGTAGTAGTAGTAGTAGTAGTAGTAGGTCTAGTGGTAGTAGTTGAGCCGTCGGAGTAGTAGTAGTTGTACTAGTAGAAGTACTATTAGTAGTAGTAGTAGTTGGAGAAGTAGTAATAGTTGTTGTAGTAGAAGCAGTTGGAGTAGTAGTAGTAGCAGCAGCAGTTGTTGTAGTTGTTGTAGTTGTAGTAGTAGCAAAATTAGTTGTAGTAGTTGTCATTGAATTTGTTGTAGTTGGCGTAGTAGTAGTGGTAGTAGTAGTGGTAGTAGCAGTAGCAGTAGTAGTAGCAGTATTAGTAGTCATAGTAGTGGCAGTAGTTGTATTAGTAGTGTAAGTTGTAGTAGTAGTATAATTAGTGGTAGTAGTAGTGGTTGAAGCTATAATAGTTGTGATAGCTACAGTACTAGTAGTAGAAGCTGTGGTAGCTGTAGTAGGAGGAGTAGTAGTAGTTGCTATTGTAATAGTAGAATTAGTAGCAGTAGCAGTAGTAGTTGCAGCAGTAGAAGCTGTAGTAGCCACAGCAATAGCAGTAGTAGCCACAACAATAGCAGTAGTATTAGTAGCTATAGTAGTAGTTGTTGTAGCAGTAGTGGTGGCAACAAAAATAGTAGCAGTAGTAATTGTAGTAGGGGAAATACTAGTAGTAATTGTAGTAGAATTAGGACTGGTAGTAGTAGTAGAGGTAGTAGCGGTAATGATAGTACCAGGAGTAGTTATAGTAATAGTAGTAATGGTGGTAGTAGTTGTAGCAGAAGAAGTAGTAGCAGTAGAAGCATTAGTAGTAGTAGTAATAGTCGTAGTAGTGATAGTAGTAGTGGCAGTAATAGGAGTAGCAGTAATTCTGGTAGCAGAAGTAGTAGTTGTAGTAGTACGAGTCGTACTAGTTGGAGTTGGTGTATGAGTAGTATTAGTAGGAGTAGTACTAGTAGTGGTAGCAGTTGGTGTATGAGTAGTAGTAGCAGCCGCTGCAGCTGCAACAGTAGTAGTAGTAGTAGCAGTAGTAGTAGTTGTAGTAGGAGGGGGAGTAGTAGTGATATTAGTAGTAATAGTAGTAGTAGTCTTAGTGATAGTAGTAATAGTTGTAGTAGTAGTAGGAGTAGCAGCTGTAGTAGCAGCTGCCGTAGTTGTTGTTGTTGTAGTAATAACAGTAGTAGCTGGGGTGGCAACATTTGTAGTATTAGAAGCTGTAGTAGTAGTAGCAGTAGTTGTAGTCACTGTAGTAGTAGCAGTAGTAGTAGGTTTAGTAGTAGTATTTGTAGGAGAAGTAGAAGGAGTCGTATTATTAGTAGTAGTAGCAGTAACAACAGCACCAACAGTTGTAGTAGTAGTTGTAGTAGTATTGTGGTAGTAGTAGCAGTAGTAGTAGTGGTAGTAGCAATAGTAGTAGTAGTAGTAGTAGTAGCCGTATTAGTAGTAGTAGCAGTAGTAATCGCATGAGTAGTAGTAATTGTAATAGTAGTAGTAGTGGTAGTAGTTGCAGAAGTAGTAGTTGTAGTAGTTGCAGAAGGAGAAGTAGTAGTAATGGCAGCAGATGTAGTTGCGGTGGTGGTAGTAGTAGTAGTTGTTGTCCTACTTGTACTAGTTGTAGTAATAGAAGTAGTTGGTGAAGGAGTATTGGTGGCAACTGGTGTAGAAGGAGTAGTAGTAACAGTAGTTGTAGTACTTGTAGTAGCAGCAGCAATAGTAGCAGCAATTTTAGTGATTGTAGTTATGGTTGCGGCAATAGCAGTTGTAGCAGCAGCAGTTACAGTAGTAACAATAGTAGTAGCTATAGCAGTAGTCATTGCAACTATAATAATATTAGTATTAAAACTAGTAGAAATAGTAGCTGTAGTAGTAGCAAAAGTAGTTATTGTTGGAGAAGTAGTAGTAGCAGTAGTAGTGGTAGTAGTCGTACAAGTTGTAGCAGTAGTAGCAATAGTAGCAGGAATAGTAGTACTAGCAATAGATGTAGCAATAAAAGTTGCATAAGTAGCAGCAGAAGTAGTAGTAGTAATACAATTAGAATTAGTAGTAGTAGTATTAGTTATAGTAGTATTGTAGTGATAGTATAACTCATAGCAGCATTTTTAGTAGCAAAAATTCTAGTAGTAGTCGTATTAGTAGTAGTTGTTGTATTAGAAGTAGTAGTAGTAGTGTAGTAGGAGCAGAAGTAGAAGTAGCCATTGTAGCAGTAGTTGATGTAGTTGCAATAGTTGTAGTAGTAGTAGTAGCAGCAATAGAAGTACTAGTAGTAGTAGTAGTAGCAGTAGTAGTAGCAGTAGTTGCTATAGTTGTATTAGGGGTTAATAGCAATTGCAATAGTAGCTATAGTGTTGTAGTAGTAGTAATATTGGCAGTAGAAGTACAAGCAGTAGTAGCAATAGTCGCAATAGTAGTAGTGCTAGTGGTACTAGTAGTACCAGCAGTGACTGTAATAGTCATAGTAGTAGGAGAACTTGTAAAAGTAGCAGTAGCAGCAGCAGCAGCAGTAGTAGTAGTAGTAGTAGTAGTAATCATTATAGTAGTAGTGAAAGTAGTAGTAGTCATAGGAGTATTACTCATAGTAGTCGTAGCAGTAGAAACAACAATAGTAGCATAGTTGCAGTAGTACCAGTAATACCCGCACAAGTAGTTGTAGTAGTAATAGTCATAGTAATAGTAATTGCAGAAGTAGTAGTTGGCGTATCAGTAGCCATAGCTGTTGTAGTAGTAGCAGCAGTAGTAGTAGTAGGAATAACTGTAGGAGCAGTGGTCGTTGAAGTAATACTAGTACTAAGAAGAGTAATAGTAGTAGTAGAAGTTGCAACAGCAACAGCAGCAGCAGTAGTAGTAGTAGCAATAGCTGTAGGAGTAGTAGTCGTGGAAGTAGTACTAGTACTAAGAAGAGTAGTAGTAGTAGTAGAAGTTGGAGCAGCAGCAGCAACAACAACAATAGCAGCAGAAGTAGTAGTAGTAGTAGTAGTAGTAGTAGCAACTGTAGTAGCAGTAGTTGTAGTAGTAATGGTAGCAGTAGTCGTAGTTGTTGTAAGAGAAGTATTGGAAGTAGTAGTAGTAGTAGTAGCAGTAGTAGTAGCGATATTATTATTAGTATTAGTAGTAGTAGTATAAGTAGCAGTACTAGCCGGATTAGTAGGGGTCCTAGTAGTAGTAGAAGAAGTGTTAAAAAATAATACTATTAGTCGTTGCAGTATTAGTAGTGGTAGCATTATAGTAATAGTTTTAGTTGTTGCAGTATTTTTAGTAGTAGTAGTTGTAGTAGCAATAGTAGTAGTTGTTGTAGGAGTAAGAGTAGAAGTAGCCATTATAGCAAAAGTTGCAGTACTTGTATTAGTAGTAGTAGTAGTTATAGTAGTATTAGTAGTAGCAGTAATAAGAGCAACAGTTGTACTAGTAGTAGTAGTAGTAGCAAGAGTAGTAGCAGTAGCACTAGTAGTAGCAGTATTAGCTGTACTAGTTGCAGTTGTAGAAGTAGAAGCACAAATTGAAGCAGAAGTAGCAGTAGCTATAGTAAGTGTAGCAGTAGTAGCAGTTTTAGTAGTAGTAGTAGTAGTAGTAGTAGTAGTAGTAGTAGTAGTACTAGTAATGATAGTTGTAGTTGAAGCAGTAGTTGCAAAAGTAGTAGCAGCAGCAGTAGTACTAGTAGTTGTAGTAATAGAAGTAGTCATTGTAGTAGTAGTAGTAGTAATAGTAGCAATAGCAGCAACAGTAACAGCCGCAATAGTAGTACTAGTCGTAGTAGCATTAGTTGTAGCAGTAGCAGTAGTAGTAGCAGCAGCAATAGAAGTAGTAGTAGTAGTAGCAGTAGCAGTGGTAGTAATAGTAGTAATAGTAGTAGCCGTGTTTGTAGTAGCAACAACAGAAGCAGTAGTAGTAGTAGTAGTAGCAGTAGTAGTAGCAGTAATAGTGGTGCAATAGTAGTAGCAGTAGTAGTAGCAGTAGCAGCAAGAGCAGTAGTAGTAGTTCCATTTGTAGTAGTAGCAATAGCAGTTGTAGTATTGGTAGTCATACTACTAGTACCAGTAGTAGTAGTAGTAGAAATAGAAGTAGTAGTAATAGTAGTAGTAGTAGTAGTAGTTGGAGTAGTAGTAGGAATAGGTGTAGGAGAAGGAATTATAGTAGGAGTAGTAGTAGCAATAGTAGTTATTGTTGGAGTAGTAAGAGTTGTTGTAGTTGTAGTAGTAGGAGTAGTAGTAGTGGTAGTAGAAGTCATCGTAGTAGTAGTAGTATTAGTAGTAGGAGTAGGAGTAGTCATAATAGTAGTTGTTGTTGTAGTAGTAATATTAGTTGGAATACTACCAGTAGGAGTAGCAGAAGTAGTAGTAGTTGTTGTAGTAGTAGTCAAAGTAATATTTGGAGTAGTAGTAATTATGGTAGGAGTATTACTCATAGTAGTAGGAGCAGTAGTAGCAGCAATAGTAGTATAGTAGCAGTAGTACTAGTAGTAATAGCACTACTAGTAGTAGTAGTAATAGTAGTAGTAGTAATTGTCGAAGTATTAGTTGGTGTATCAGTAGTCGTAGCAGTAGTGGGAGTAGTAGTAGTAGTAATAGCAATAGTGGTAGGAGTAGTGGTTGTGATAGTATTACTAGTACTAGTAGGAGTACTAGTAGTAGTAGCAGCAGTAGTAGCAGCAGCAATAGTCGCAGCAGTAGAAGTCGTAGTAATAATAGTAGTTGCAATACTAGTAGTACTAGTAGTAATAATATTAGTAGTAGTAATAGTACTAGCAGTAGTCGCAGTAGTATAAGTCGTAGTAATAATAGTAATAGCATTACTAGTAGGCGTAGTAGTAGTAGTAGTAGTTGTTGTTGTTGTTGTAGTAGTAGTAATTGTAGCAGTAGCAATAACAGTTACAGTAATAGTAGTAATAATTATAGCAGTAGTAGCAGTAGTAGAAGTAGTCGTAATACGAGCTGTGGTAGTAGTAGTCGTCGCAGTAGTAGTAGTAGTAGCAGCAGTAGTAGTAGTAGTAGTAGTAGTTGTTGTTGTTGTTGTTGTTGTAGTAGTAGTAGTTGTAGTAATAGTAGTAGAAGTAGCAATAGGTGTAGCAGTTGTAGTAATGGGAGTAATTTTTGTAATAGTAATAGCACTAGCAGTTGCAGTAGTAGTAGAAGTAGGAGTAGAAGAAGTAGTAGAAGCAGTAATCGTAGTAGTAGCAGTAGTCATAGTAGTATTACTAGTTGGTGTATCAGTAGTAATAGCAGTGGTGGTAGTTGTAGGAATAGCTGTAGGAGTAGTGATTGCGGTAGTAGTACTAGTATTAGTAGGAGTAGTAGTTGTAGTCGAAGCATTAGCAGTAGTGGTAATAGTAGTAGTAGTGGTAGTATTAGTGATAGTAGTAGCAGCAGTCGCAGTAGTAGAAGTCGTCGTAGTAGTAGCAGTAGTAGTAGCAATAGTAGTAGTAGTAGTTGTTGTTGTTGTAGTCGTAGTAGTGGCAGTCATAATAGTAGTTGTAATAGTAGTAATAGTAATAGCATTAGTAGTAATAATAGTAGTAGTAGTAATTGAACTAGAAGTAGTAGTTGTTGTTGTTGGTGGCGGCGGCGTTGTATAGCTATAGTAGTAGTAATAGTAGTAGAAGTAGTAATAGGAGTAGTAGCAGGAGTAGCAGGAGTAGTTGTGATAGTAGTAGCAGTAGCAATAGTAGTCATAGTAGTAGTACTAGTAGTAGTAGCAGTAGTAGTGGAAGTAGCATTACAAGTTGTAGAAGTAGAAGTAGTGGTAGCAGCAGTAGAAGTAGTAGTAGTAGTAGTAGTAGTAGTAGTAGTAGTAGTAGTAGTAGTAGTAGTAGTAGTAGCAAAAGTAGTCATAGCAACAGCAGTAGAAGTTGTAGTAGTAGTAGTACTTCCGTTAGTAGCAGTAGTAGAATTAGTAGTTGTAGTAGTAATAGTAGTAGTAGCAGTAGTAGTAGCAGCAGCAGTAGTAGTACAATTAGTGATAGTAGTTGTAGAAGTTGTAGTGGGAGTAGTTGTAGTAGCTATGGCAACAGCAGCAGCAGTTGTTGTTATAGTAGTAAAAGTACTAGTAGTATGAGTGTTCGGACTAGTAGTAATAGTAGTGGTAGTACGAGCAGTAATAGCCATTGGAGTAGTTTTAGTTGTACTAGAAGTAGCAGTAGTGGTAGTAATAGGAGTAGTAGTAGTGATAGTAGTAGCTGTAGCATTGCAACAGTAGTAGTACTAGTAGTAGCAACAGCATCAGTAGTAGCTGTGGTAGCAACTCAAGTAGTAGTAAAAGTAGTAGTAGCAGGAGTTGTAGTAGTAGTTGAAGCAGTTGTAGAAGTAGAAGTACTATTAGTCGCCGTAGTAGTAGAAGTAGGAGTGTTGGTAAGAAAATTTGTAGTAGTAGTAGAATAAGTAGTTGCGTTTCTAGTAACAATGGCAGTAGCAGTAGCCATATTCATTGTAGCAGCAGCAGTAGTATTAGTAATAATATTAGAAGTTATGTAAGTATTAGTAGTAGAAGTAGCAGTAGGAGGAGAGCACGTAGTAGTAGAAGTAATAGTAGTAGTTGTAGTGTTAGTTGTATTAGTAGTAGTTGGAGTAGTAGCTGTAGCAGTAGTAGTAACAGTAGTTGTCATTGTAGCAGTAGTTGTTGTAGTAGTAGTAGTAGCAGTCGCGGCTGTTGCAACAGTAGCAATAGTAACCTTTGTAGTAGTAGTAGTAGTACTAGTAGTAGTTGTCATAGTTGTAGTTGTAGTGTTAGTAGCAGTTATTGGTGTAGTAGCAGTAGGAGTGTGAGGAGTATTAGTAGTGGTAGTAGCAGTAGAAGTAGTAGTAGTAATAGTTGTAGTAGTGGTAGTAGTAGTTGTAGTAGTAGTGGTAGTAGCGGAAGTAGTACCAGTAGTAGTTGTAGTAGTAGCAATAGTAATAGTAGTAGTAGTAGTAGTAGTGGTAGTAGTAGCAGTTGTAGTGCAAGTAGTAGTTGCAGTAGTAGCTGTAGTAGTAGTGGTATTACTAGGTGTATCTGTAGTAGTAGCAGTGGTGGTGGTGGTAGTAGTAGTAGTAGCAATAGCTGTAGGAGTAGTGATTGTGGCAGGAGTACTAGTACTAGTAGAAGTAGTAGTTGTAGTCAAAGCATTAGCAACAGTAGTAGTAGTAGTCATCGTAGTAGTAGCACTAGCAGTAGTAGTAGTAGTCATAGTATTAGTAATAGTAGTTGCAGTAGTCACATTAGTAGAAGTCGTAGTAATATTAGTAGTAGTAGTACTAGTAGTAGCAGTAGAAGTAGTAGTAGTAGTACTAGTTGTTGTTGTTGTTGTAGTCATAGTAGTAGCAGTAGCAATAGTAGTAGTTGTAATAGTAATAATAGTAATAGCATTAGTAGTAATAATAGTATTAGTAGTAGTAGTAGTTCTTGTTGTTGTTGGTGGTGGTGTTGTAGTAGCTGTAGTGGTAGTAATAGTAGTAGAAGTAGTAAAAGGAGTAGTAGCAGTAGTAATAGGAGTCGTTGTAATAGTAGTAGCATTAGCAATAGTAGTGGCAGTAGTAGTAGTAGTAGTAGTAGTAGTAGTAGTAGTAGTTGTAGTAGTAGTAGTAGCAGTAGTAGTGGAAGTAGCATTAGAAGTTGTAGAAGTAAAAGTAGTAGTAGTAGTAGTAGCAGTAGAAGAAGAAGTAGTAGTAGTAATAATAGTAAAAGTAGTAGTAGTAGTAGTAGTAGTAATAGTAGTAGTAGTAGTAGTAGTAGTAGTAGTAGTAGTAGTAGTAGTAGCAAAACTAGTAATAGCAATAGCGGTAGAAGTTGTTGTAGTAGTAGTAGTACTTCCGTTAGTAGCAGTGGTAGAATTAGTAGTTGTAGTAGTAATAGTTGTAGTAGTAGTGGTAGTAGCAGCAGCAGGTGTAGTTGTCGACGTAGTAGTGGTAGTAGTTATTATTGTCGTTGTAGTAGTAGTAGTAGTAGTAGTAGTAGTAGTAGTAGTAGTAGTAGTAGTAGTATTAGTAGTGGTAGTAGTACTTGTAGTGGTAGTAGCAGTACTAGTAGTTGTAGTAGTAGTCGAAGTGGAAGTAGTAGCAGTACTAGTAGTAGTAGTAATAGTCAATGTAGTGGTGGTAGTAGTTTTGGCAGTTGCCGTATTAGTAGCAGTAGCTGTAATAGTAGAAGTAGTAGGGGTAGTAGTAGTAGCAAAAGTTATATTAGCAATAGTAGTAGTAGTAGAAGTAGTAGTAGTAGAAGTAGTAGCAGCAGTAGCTGCAGCGGTAGTAGCAGTAGTAGTACAAGTAGTAATAGTAGTTGTAGTAGTTGTAGTAGCAATAGTAGCAGCAGCAGTTGTTGTTGTTGTAGTAGCAGAAGTAATAGTAGTACGAGTGTTTGGACTAGCAGTTTTAGTACGACCAGTAGTAGCAGCAGTAGTGGTAGTAGGAGTAGTAGTAGCCGTTGGAGTAGACCTAATAATAGTAGAAATAGCCGTAGTAGTAGTAGTGACAATAGTAGCAGTAGCATTGCAGCAGTAGTAGCAGCAGTAAAAATAGTAGTAGTAGAAGTAGTAGTAGCAGGAGTTGTAGTAGTAGCAGAAGCAGTAGTAGAAGTAGAAGTACCAGTAGTTGGAGTAGTAGTAGAAGTAGAAGTGTTAGTAATAAAATTAGTAGTAGTACTAGTAGAAGTAGAAGTTTTAGTAATAAAATTTGTAGTAGTAGTAGTAGTAGAATAAGTAGCTGCGTTTGTAGTAACAATGGTAGTAGCAGTAGCCATATTCGTTGTAGCAGCAGCAGCAGTAGTAGTAATAATATTAGAAGTTGTTGAAGTATGAGTAGCAGAAGTAGCAATAGGAGGGGAGCGCGTAGTAGTAGCAGCAATATTAGTGGTAGTAGTTGGAGTAGAAGCAGTTGCAATAGCAGTGTTAGTTGTAGTAGTAGTAGTTGGAGTAGTAGCAATAGCTGCTGTAGTAACAGTATTTGTCGTTGTAGTAGTAGTAGTAGTAATAGCAGTTGTGGCTATTGCAGCAGTAGCAGTAGCAACCTTTGTAGTAATAGAAGTAGTATTAGCAGTAGCTGGCATAGTCGCAGTAGTAGTATTAGTAGTAGTATTAGGTGTAGTAGCAGTAGAAGTATTAGGAGTATTAGTAGTAGTAGTAGCAGTAGAAGTAGTAGTAGTTGTAGGAGTGGTAGTAGTAGTTGCAGTAGTAGTAGTAGTGGAAGTAGTACTAGTAGTAGTTGTAGTAGTAGTAGTAGTAGTAGTAGTTGTTGTTGTTGTTGTTGTTGTAGCAGTTGTAGTACAAGGAGTATTAGTAGTGGTAGTAGCAGTAGAAGTAGTAGTAGTTGTTGTAGTAGTGGTAGTAGTAGTTGCAGTAGTAGTAGTAGTGGAAGTAGTGCTAGTAGTAATAGTAGTAGTAGCAGTTGTTGTATCAGTCGTAGTACAAGGAGTAGTAGTAGCAGTAGTAGCAGCATTAGCGATAGTAGGTGAAGTAGTAGTAGGTGTTATTGAGGGAGAAGTAGTAGTAGTAGTAGCAATAGAAGGAGTAGTAGTGTAATAGCAATAGAAGGAGTAGCAGTGTAGTAGCAATAGAAGGAGCAGCAGTGTAGTAGCAATAGGTGCATTGCAATAGCAATAGTAGGAGAAGTCGTAGTAGTAGTCAGAGTGGTAGCGACAACAACAACAACAACAATAGTAGTTGTCGTACTAGTAGTAGTAACAGCAGCAATGTCAACTATTGTAGTAGTAGTAGTACTAGTAAGAGTAGTAGTATTAGTATTAGTAGCCAAAGTAGTAGTAGTAGTATTAGTAAAAGTAGTAGTAGTAGTAGCAGCAGCAGTAGTAGCAGTAGTTGTAGTAGTAGTAGTAGTAGCAACAAGAGTAGTAGCAGTAGCGGTAGTTGTTGCAGTAGTAGCTATAGTAGTTGTAGTAGTAGCAACAGTAGCAGCAATCGTAGTAGTAGCTGTAGTAGTTCCTTGGGTAGTACGAGTAGCAGTAGTAATAATAGTTATATTAGTAGTAGTAGTAGTACTTATAGTAGTAGTATTAGTAGCGATAGTAGCAATAGTAGTAGCTGTAGTAGTAGTAGAAGTAGTAGTAGTAGTAGTAGTAGTAGTATTAGTAGTAGCAAAAATAGTAGTAGCAATAACAATAGTTGCAATAGTAATATTAGTAGGAGAAGTAGAAAGTGTAGTAGTATTGGTAGCTTCTGCAACAACAGCAGCAGCAACAATCGGAGTAGTAGTTGTATTATTATTATTAGTAGTAGCAGTAGCAGCAGCAAGAGCAACAGCAGTTATAGTGGCGGCAGCAATAGTAGTAGTAGTAGCAGCAGTAGCTACAGTGGCTGTATTTGTTGGAGTAGTAGTTGTTATAGTTGTTGTAGTAGTAGTAGTAGCTGTAGCTGCAGTTGTCGTAGTAGAAGCCGTGGTAGTAGAAGTAGTGGTAGTCATAGTTGCAGTAGCAGTAGTAGTAATTTAAGAAGTAGTTGTAATAGTAGTAGCAATAGCTGTAGGAGCAGTAGCAGTCGTATTAGTAGTTGTAGGAGCAACAGCAGCAGCAGCAATAGTAGTAGTTGTTGTTGATGATGTTATAGGAGAAGTAGCAGTGGAAGTAGTAGTAGAAGCAGTATTTTGTTGTTGCAGTAGTACTAGTCGCAGTAGTAGAACTTGTTGTTATAGTAGTAGTACTAGTAGCAGCAGTAGTAGTAGTAGAATTTGTAGTAGCAGTAGTAGCAATAGTAGTCAAAATACTCGCAGCAGTTCTAGCAGTAGTAGCCGTAGAGGTAGTGGTAGCAGTAGTAGTAATAGTCGTAGGAGTAGTAGCTGGTGTTGATGTAGGAGTAGTTGTAGTAATACTAGTAGAAGTTGTAGTAGTAGTAGTCGTTGTAGTAGTAGTAGTAGTACTTGGAATACTCGTACTAGTAGCAGTAGTAGTAGCAGAAGCATTATTAGTTGGAGTAGAAGTAGTAGTAGAACCAATATTAGTAGCAATAGTCACAGTATTAGGAAACGTAGTAGTAGAAGTAGTAGTAGCAATAGGAGTACTAGGAGCAGTAGCAATGGCAACAATAATAGCAGTTGCAGTAGCAGTAGGAGTCGTAGTAGGAGTAGGAATAGTAGTAGTCATAAATGTAGCAGGAGTAGGAGTAGCAGTAGTAATAGTAATATTAGCGGTAGTGGTAGTAGTAGTAGCAACAGCAGTAGCAATATTAATAGTAGCAGCAGCTGGAGTAGTAGTAGTAGTAGTTAGAGCCAAAGTAGTAGTTGTAATACAAGCAGCTGCAGTAGTAGTAGTAGTAGCAGTAGTAGTAGGAGTGTTAGGGGTAGTAGTACTTCTTGGAGTAGTGGTAGTAGTAGTAGTAATAGCACTAGTAGTATAAGCAGTAGTAATCGGTGTAATAGTAGTATTAGTAGTAGTAGCAGTGGTAATGGGTGTAATAGTAGTATTAGTAGTAGTAGTAGTTGTAGTAGCAGTAGTAATAGCAATATTAGGAGTAGTAGTACGAGTAATAGTAGTAGTAGTAGCGAACGCAATAGTAACAGCAGCAGCAGCAGCAGTAGTAGTATTAACAGCAACAGCAGTAGTAGGAGTAGTAGTAGCAGATTAGTGGTAGTAGTTGTAGTTGTAGTAGTAGCAGTAGTAGTTCTAATAATAGTAGTTGTTGTTGTTGTATTAATAGTAGTAGTAGAAGTAGTAGTAGTAGTAGTAATAGTAGTAGTAGTAGTTTCAACAATTGATCTAGTAGTAGAAGTAGAAGTAGTAGTAGTAGTAATAGTAGTAGAAGTAGGAATAGAAGTAATAGTAGTAGTAGTAGTAGTAGTAGTAATAGTAATGTTAGTTTTAGAAGTAGTTGTACCAATAGTAGGAGTTGTCGTAGTAGCAATTGTACCAGTAGTAGAAGTAGTAGCAGTGCTAGTAGTAGTAGTAGTAGTGTAGTTTTAGTAGTCGTAGTAGTAAAACTAGCGGTAGTAGTTGCAGGAGCTGCAGCGGCAGCAACATTGGGAGTAGTAATTGTAATAGTAGAGTTGTAATAGTAGTAATAGTAGTAGTAGTAGTAGAAGTCATGGTAGTAGTAGCAGTAGTAGTGGTAGTTGTTGTCGTCGAAGTAGTAGTAGGAGTAGTTCTTGTAGCAGTAGTAGCAGTAATAGTAGAACTAATAGAAGTTGTAGTTGTTAGAGGAGTCGGACTAGGCGTAATAATAGGTGTAGTAGTAGTTGGAGTTGGGGCAGTTGTAGTAGTGGGAGTCGTTGTAGTAGTAGTAGTAGCAATAGTAGTAGTAGTAGTACTCATAGCAGTAGTAGTAGTAGCAGTAGTGGAAGGAGTAGTAGTAGTAACAGTTGTACTAGTAGTAATGTAGTAGTGGTAGTAATCATAGTAGTAGCCATTGTAGTAGAAGCTGTTATAGTAATAGAAGTAGTAGGAGGAGTAGTAGTAGTAGGAGTAGTTGTAATAGTAGTAGTAGTAGGGGCGTGGTAGTAGTAGTAGTAGTAGTTGTTGTTGTAGTAGTAGGAGTGTAGTAGCAGTAGTCGTAGTTGGAGTAGTAGTCATAGAATTCGTAGGTTTGTTTGGCGTAGTAGTAGTAATAGTAGTAGTTGTTGTTGTAATAGTAGTAGAAGTTGTACGAGTGTTATTATTATTAGTAGTAGTAGAAGTAATAGTGTTAGTATTAGTAGTAGAAGTACTAGTTGCAGTAGGATTAGTAGTAGTAGCAATCATACTAGTAGTAGAAGTAGTAACATAAGTAGTAGTTGTAGTAGTAGTAGTAGTAGTAGTGGTAGTAGTAGTAGTAGTAGTAGTAGCACTAGTGGTAGCAGGACAAGTAGTAGTTGTTGTTATTGTAAGGGAAGTTGTAGTAGTAGTAGTAATAGAAGTAGTAGTAGAAGTAGTAGTTGTTGGAGAAGTAGTAGTAGTGGAAGTAGTATTAGTAGTGAAGTAGGAGCCATACTAGTAGTAGTAGTAGCAGAAGTAGTAGTCGTAGTAGTAGTAGTAGTAGTAGTAGTGGTTGAAGTAGTATTAGTAGTGGAGTTGGAGCCGTAGTAGTAGTACTAGTAGTAGAAGTCATGGTAATAATTGAACTAGTAGCAATAGTAGTAGTAGTTGTTGGAGTAGTAGTAGAAGTTGTTGTTGTTGTAGTAGTAATCATAGCAGCAGCAGTAGAAGTAGTAGTAGTAGTACTAGTAGTTGTAGTTGTAGGAAGAGTTGGACTAGTAGTAATAGTAGTAGCAGCAGTTGGAGTAGGGGTAGTAGTAGTAGTAGGCGTTGTAGTAGTAGTAGTAGGAGGAGGAGTAGTAGTAGCCGTAGTGGGAGTAAGAGTAGGAAGAGTAGTAGTAGTAGTAGTTGTAGTAGTGGTAGAAGTAGTAGAAGTAGTAGTGGTAATAGTAGTACTAGAAGTAGTAGTGTTTGTAGTAGTAGTAGTAGTAGGAGTAGTAGTTGGAGTAGTAGTAGTAGGAGTATTAGGGTTAGTAGTAGTAGTGTTCTTATTAGTAGTAGTAGTACTAGTAGCATGAGTTGTAATAGTAGCAATTGTATTGGTAGTAGTAGCAATAGCATTAGTAGTTGTAGTCGTTGTAGTAGTAGCATTAGCAGTAGTTATAGTAGTAGTAGTTATCGTTGCCACTACTACTGCTATTACTACCACTACTATGATTGCGACTACTACTACTTCTACTACTACTATTATTACTACTGCCACAACTACTACAACGACTACAACTTTACTACAACTACTACTATCGATTCTACTACTCGAAGAACTACAGCTACAACTATTGCTGCTGCTGCTACTACTATTACTGCTGCTATTCTAGTTTCTACTACTACTAGTACTTTGACTACTTCTACAACAATAGCTACAACTACTACTAGAACTTCTACTATTATTGCTACTGCTATTACTACAAGTACGGCTACTCCTACTACTACTACTACTAGTTCTACTAGAACTACAGCTACTCTGACTATTGCAACTACTACAGCGACTACTGCTGCTGCTACTCTTATAACTACTATTGCTACTGTTGCTAGTACCAATGCTACTGCAACTACTACTACTACTGCTACTGCTGCCGCTACTGTTGCCACTACTGTTATGGCTCCCACGGATACTATTGCTACAGCTATTACTACCACTACTGCTGCTGCTGCTGCGACTGTTAGGGCTACTTCTACAACCCCTACTACTATATCTGCTACTACTACTGCGGCTACTACTACGAGTACTACTACTTTCAGTACCACTGTTACTACTACTACAATTGCTACAACAACTACAATTAGAACTACTACTACTACTACAACAACAACAACAACAACAATGACTACTACTACTACTACTACAACTACTTCCACTATTATTACTTCTAATACTACTAATACACCTACTACAAATACTACTATTACTAATACAACAACTACTATTATTACTACTACTACTATTATTATTACTACTACTGCTACTAATACTACTACTGCTACTATTAGTATTACAACTACCACTCCTACTACTACTATAACTACTACTACGACTATCACTTTTGCTCTTACTACTATTGATACTGCAACTATAGGTATTACTGCTGCTACTACTTCTACTACTTCTACTACTACAACTATTACTACTACTACAGCTACTACTACTAGAATTCCTACTATTTCTTCTACTATTTCTACTATTACTCATACTACTAGTACTCCTAGTACTACTACTACTACTACAACCACTATTACCACTATAACTACAACTACTACTATAGTTACTAGTACTACTACCACTATTACTTCTACTACTGCTACTACTACTACTTCTATTACTTCTTCTTCTTCATCATCATCTTCTTCTTCTTCTTCTTCTACTACTACTACTACTATTGGTACTACAACAACTACTACTATTGCTACTACTATTGCTTCCACTGCTACTACTAATACTACTACTGCTACTACTACTACAACAACAACAACAACTATAATAACTTGTATTACTACTACTATTGCTATAGCTTCTACATCTACTACTACTACTACTCCTGCAATTCAAGCAACTACTGCTACTACTACGGCTACCACTAGTACTACTGCTGCTGCTACTACTACTTTTGCTACTACTACTACTAGTCCTACGACTATTAATACAACTACTACTACTACTTCTACCACTACTGCTACTGCTGCTACTTCTGCTGCTGCTATAACTTCTACTACTAATTTTGCTACAACTACTGCTACAAATGCTACTACTACAACTACTACGGCTACTACTTCTACTACGACTACTAAAACTACTACTATGACTACTACTATTACTACTATTAATACCACTATTACTACGACTGCAGCTACTACTGCTGCTGCTCCTCCTACTACTACTTCTACTACTACTAAAACTACTACCACTACTACTACTACTACCACTACTACAACTACTACTCCTACGGCTACTACTTCTCCAACTACTGCTACTACTGTTACGACTACTACTATAGCTGCTACTACTACTAGTAGTAGTGCAACTACTACTACTAGTAATAGTAGTAGTACTACTACTAGTACTGCTGCTACTACTACAACTACTATGACTGCTGATGCTTCTACTGCTACTACAAGCACTAATTCTACCACTGTTGCTACTACTACTACTCCAGCTGCTGCTGCTACTACTACTACTACTACAAGTACTACTGTGGCTACTACTACTACTACTGCAAGTACTATTGTGGCTCCTACTGCTGCTGCTGCTGCTACTACTACAACGACTACTACTACTACTACTGCTGTTGCTACCACTACAATTACCCCTGCTACAGCTACTACTACTACTACTACTACTTATTCTTCTTCTTCTACCACAACTACTACTACTAGCACTAGTACTACTGTTGTTGTCGCTGCTACTACTTCTCCGACTACTACTGCTGCTGCTACTACTACAACATATAATATTGCTACAACTACTATTACTACTGCGTCTACTACTACTTTTACTATTAATATTACTAACACTCCTTGTACTACTACTACTATGACAATAATAACTACTACTACAACTACTTCTGCTACTACTATAGCTACAACTACTACTGCCATTGCCGCAAAAACTGCAACCACCACGGCTACCACTGGCACTAATACTGCTACTACTATAGCTACTACCACTACTACTAGAACTATTACTACTACTACTGTTACTAATACTACTACTATTACTGCTGCTGCTCCTTCTACTACTCCTACTACTAGTACACTTTTTCTTCTACTACTACCACTACTATTACTGCTACTTCTTATGTTACCGCTACTAATACTAATACTACTACTACTACTGCTTCCACTGCTACTACTGATGGTACTACACTACTATACTACAACTACTAATACAAAAATGACTACCACTACAACAACCACTATGACTACAACTACTACTACTACTACTATTACTGCTACTACTACTACAATTGCTACTGCTACTACTATTACAACTATTACAGGCTCTATGACCTCAACAACTACTACTACTACAAATACTGCTTCTACTACTGCTACTGCTACTACTAGTACTGCCATTGCGGCAACTACTGCTACTACTACGGCTACCACAGGTACTACTACTGCTACTACTACAACTTCTCCTAATACTATTGCTACTACTAATACTCCTACGTCTATTAATACTACTACTACTACTACTACTACTTTAACCACTACTACTAATGCTACTACTTCTACTACTAATTCTGCTACTACTGTTACTACTACTACTACTGCCACCATTATTACTACTACTACTAGTACTAATACTACTACGATAACTACTACTACTACAAATACCACTACTACTACTTCTCCTACTATGACTACTAATACTACTACTATGACTACTGCTATTACAACTACTAATACTACTATTACTACAACTATTACTACCACTAAAACTACTATTACTACCACTACTACTACCACGACAACTACTTCTCCAACTATGAATACTATCACTAGTATTTGTACTACAACTACTACTGGCACTATTGCTGCTGTTGCAACTTCTGCTACTACTACTACTAGTACTATGACTGCTGATGCTACCGCTGCTACTACTAGTACTAATGCTAAGATCGCTACTACTACTACTACTATTATTACTACTACTACTTCCACCATTATTACTACTACTACAATGAGTGCTACTACTACTGCTACCGCTACCCTTACTAATATTACTGCTACTACTACAACTACAACTACCACTATTACTACTCTTGCTGCTGCTACTACTACTACTATTACTACTACTAGTACTTCTACCACAACTACTACTACTAGCACTACTACTATTGTTGTTGTTGATGCTACTACTTCTACTACCCCAATTACTTTTCCTACTACTACTGCTGCTACTGCTGCTAATACTACAACTACTCCTATTATAGAAACTACTACTACAATGACTACTACTCCATGTACTACTACTATGATGACTACTACAACTACTACGATAACAATGACAATAATTTCTAATACTACTAGTAGTACTACAACTACTGTTGCTTTGCTACTACAATTGCAACTCCTACTACTACTTCTGCCACAAATACTGCCACCACTACTACTATTACTACTATTACTACAACAACAACTACTGCTACTAATACTACTACTACTACTACTATTACTAGTACTACTGCTGCTGCTACTACTACTGATGTTGCTATGACTACTAGTACTAATACTACTTCTACTACTACTACCATAACTACTATTACTACTACTACTACCATTGTTGCTACAATATAACTACTACTACTAGTACTAGCTCTTCTTCTTCTTCTACTACTACTACTACAACTACTACTGCTACTATTGCGATTACTACTACTACTACTACTGCTACTACGACTACTACTATTACTACTACTACAACTACTATGACTACACTTCTAATGCTACTACTATTACTACTATTACTACTACTACTACTAATAGTAGTACTAGTAGTAGTAATAGTAGTAGTAGAAGTAGTACAAGAAGCAGTAGTAGTAGTAGTAGTTGTTGTTGTAGTAGTAGTAGAAGCAGCAGTAGTAGTAGTCACGTTGGTACTTGTACTAGTAGTAGTACTAGTAGACAAAGCAGTAGAGGTAGTAGCAGTAGTACTGGCAATAGTAGTATTAGTAGCAACAGCATTCGTAGTTGTCGCAGTAGTAGTAGCAGCAGTACTAGCAGCAATAGTAGTAGTAGTAGTAGCAGTAGCAGCAGTAGTAGTCATAGTAGCTGCAGAGGTCGTAGTAGTAGTAGTAGTACTAGTAATAGTAGCAGCAGTAGCAGCAGAAAAAGTAGTAGTAGGAGTAGGATGAGTAGTAGTAGTAGTAGTAGTAAAAGTATTAGTAGTAGCAGCATCAGTAGTAGTAAGAGTAGTAGTAGTAGAAGTAGTAGTAGGAGTGGCAGAACTAGAAGTAGTATTAGAAGAACTAGAAATTGTTGTAGTAGCAGTAGCAAGAGTAGCAGCATTAGTAGTAGTAGTAGTCGTGGCAGTAGCTGTAGCAGTAGTTGTAGTTGTAGTAGCAGCGATAGTAGCAGTAGTGGTAGTATTAGCGGTAGTTGTAGCAACTGTAGTAGTAGTAGTAGTAGTAGTAACGGCAAACGCAGTAGTAGTAGTGTGGCTGTAGTGGTAGTAGTAGCTATAGTAGTAGTAGTAGAAAGTATTAGTTGTAGTAGCACCTGTAGTAGTAGTAGTAGTAAGAGTAGTAGTAGTGGTAGTAGTAGTAGCTATAGTAGTAGTTGTAGCTGTAGTAGCAGTAACAGTAGTAGTTATCGTAGTAGTTGTTGTAGCACTAGTATCAATAGTTTTAGTAGTAGTAGTAGTAGTTATAGTTTTAGCAGTATTAGAGGTATTAGTAGTAGTAGTTGTGGTGGCGGTGGCAGCAACAGTAGTAGTAGTTGTAGCTATAATATTCGAAGTAGTAGCCGTAGTAGTAGTAGTAGGAGGAGTTGGTGCAGTTATAGTTGTAGTTGTTATAGCTACTATATCAAAAGTTGAAGGAGTAGTAGTAGTTGTAGTAGAAGCAGTAGTACTAATAATTGTAATAGCAGTAGAAACAATAGTAGCAATTGTAGTATCAGTTGTAGCAGTCGTTGTAGCTGTAGAAGTAGTAGTAGTAATAGAAGTAGTAATAGTAGTGGTAGTAGTAGTAGTAGTAGCAGCAAAAGTTGTAGTAGTATTAGTAGTACTATTAGTAATTCGATTAGTAGTAGTAGTAGCAGCTGCAATAGTAGTAATAGTATTAGTAATAGTCAAAGCAGTTGTAGCAGTTGCAGCAATTTTAGTAGAAGCCGTAGTAGTGATTGAAGAAGTAGTTGTAGTAGTAGTGCCAGTAGTTGCAGTATTAGCCATAGTCGTAGTAGTAGAAGTAGTAGAAGTAGGAGCAGCTACACTAGTAGGAGTAGTAGTACTACTAGTTAAAGTAATAGTATTTGCAGCAGTAGTAGTAGTTATAGAAGCAGCAGTAGTTCTAGTAGTAATAGTAGTAGCAGTAGTAGTAGGAGTAGCAGTAGCCGTTGTAATAGAGATAGTAGTTGCAGTAGTAGTAGGCATAGTAGTAGTACTAATTGCCATAATATTTGTAGCAGTAGAAACGGTAGTAGTTGTAGTTGTAGTAGAAGTAGTACTAGTAGCAGTAGGGCTGTGGTAGCAATAGTGGTTGTTGCAATAGAAGCAGTTATGGTAGTAGTAGTAGAAGATGTAGTAGTTGCATTACTAGTACCTATAGTAGCCGCAACAGCAGCAGTAGTAGTAAGAGGAGTAAGAGTAGTAGTAGTATTACTAGGAGGAGTAGTAGTAGTAACGGTAGTAGTGTAGTAGTAGTTTTTTTTGTAGTAGTTGAAGTGTATTTGTAGTTATAGTAGTAGTAGCAGTAGTAATAGTGGTAATAGTAGCAGTAGTAGTAGAAGCAAAAGCAATAATAGCAGTAGTTGTACTAGTAGGTGCTGTAGTAGTGGTAATAGCAATAGCTGTCGTAGTTGTAGTATTAGTGGCAATAGCAGCAGTAGTAGTAGTAGTCAATGTTGTACTCATTGTGTTGGTAGTAGCAGCAGCAGCAGTTACAACAATAGTAGTAATAGTAGTAGTAGTTGTATTAGTAGTACTACTAGTAGTAGTAGTGGTAGCAGTAGTAGTAGTGGTAGTAGTAGCTGTAGCAGTAGAAGCAAAATCAATATTAGCAGTAGTTGTAGCAGTAGGTGTAGTACTAGTAGTAATAGCAATAGTTGTTGTAGTTGTAGTACTAGTGGTAGTAGCAACAGTAGTAGTAGTAGTCATTGTTGTACTTATTGTGTTGGTAGTAGCAGTAACAGTAGTCACAGCAGTAGTAGTAATAGTAGTAGTTATTATACAAGCAGTAGTAGCCATAGAAAAAGTAGTTGCAGAAGTAGTAGAACTAGGGGAAATAGTAGTAATATCAGCGGCAGTAATTGTCGTAGTAGTAGTAGCGATGTTAGTAGTAGTAGAAGGAGTAGTAGTATTAGAAGTAATAGAAGCAGTTGTTGTAGTAGCAGTAGTAGTAGCAGTATTAGCAGCTATAGTAATTATAGTAGTAGTAGTAGCAACAGCAGTAGTAATGGCAGCAGTAGTAGCAGTAGTAGTAGCTATAGTAGCAGTTGTGGTTGTAGTAGTAGGAGCAGTACTAGTAGGGGTAGTAGTAGTAGTAGTAGTGGTAGTAGTAGTTGTAGAAGTTATTGCAGTAGCGGTAGTGATAGTTGTAGGAGTAGTTGTAGGAGTAGCTCCAGGAGCAGTAGAAGTGGTAGTACTAATAGTAGTATTAGTAGTAGTTGTTGTTGTTGTCGTGGTAGTAGTAGTAGTTGTTGTAGTAGTTGTAGTAGTAGTATGAGCAGTAGCAGTACTAATCGTGGTAGTAGTAGGAGTAGTTGTTATTGTTGCAGAAGTAGTAGTGGTATTAGTAGCAGTGGTCGTAGTAGTAGCAGCAGTAGTTGTTGTTGTAGGGGCAGCAGTAGCATTTGTTGTAGTAGGAGTAGTACTAATAGTATTAGTAGTAGTAGCAGCAATAGTAGTACTAGTACTAGCAGTAGTTGTTGTAGTAGCAATAGTTGTAGCCGTAGTAGTAGCTACAGCTGTAGTAGTAGCAGTCGTAGCAGTTGCAATAGCACTAGCAGTAGTAGTAGCGACTGCAGTAGCAGTACTACTAGTAGTAGTATCAGTAGCAGCAGCCAGTAGTAGTTGTAGTAGTAGTAACAACAATAGTAGTAGCAATAATAGCGGTAGGAGTACTAGTAGTAGCAGTAGTAATAGCGGTAGCAGCAATAATAGTCGTAGTTGAAGTAGCAGTAGTAGCAGAAGTATTAGCACAAATTGTAGTAGTTGTAGTAGGAGTTGTAGTAGTAGTAGTAGTATTAGTATTAGTATTAGTAGTAGTCATAGTAGAACTTGTAGCAGTAGTAGTAGAAGTAGCGGTGGTGGTGGTGGTGGCAGTAGCAGTAGTAGTAGTTATATTTGTAGAATTGGTTGCAGCAATAACAGTCATAGTAGCGGTAGTTATCGCAGCAGTAGCAGACGTAACAACCGTAGTAGCAGTAGTGGCAGTCATAGCTATAGTAGCAGTCGTAGCAATAGCAATAGTAGCAGTAATAGTAGAAGAGCAGTAGTTGTAGTAGTAGTAGTAGAAGTAGCAGCAGCAGTAGTAGTAGTAGTAATAATAAAAGCAGTAATAGCAGTAGTAGTAGTAGTAGTGGCAGTAGTCGTAGTAGGCAAAGTAATCATAGTAGCATTTGTTATTGTTGTCATTATTTTAGTAGCAGTAGTAGCAGCTGCAGTAGTTGTAGTAGTAGTACTAGTGTTAGTAATAGTAGTAACAAGAATAGTAGTAGTAGTAGTAGTAGCAAAATTAGTAGTAGTAGCAGTAGTAGTGATAGTAGTAGTTGTTGTAGTAGCAGCTGTAGCAATAGTAGTAGGAGTAGTAGTACTTGTGGTAGCAGTAGTGCCAGTAATAAGAGAAGTAGTAGTAGTAATAGTAGTAGTATTAGCAGAAGTAGTAGGAGTAGTATTAGCACAAGTAGTAGTAGTCGTAGTGGGTGTTGTTGTTGTTGTAGTAGTAGTAGTATTAGTATCAGTAGTAGTCATAGTAGAAGTTGTAGGAGCATTAGCAAAAGTAATAGTAGCAGTAGCTGTAGTAATAGTAGTAATTATTGTGGAAGTAGTCACAACAATAGCAGTCATAGTAGTGGTTGTAATAGCATTAGTAGTAGCCACAGCAACAATAGTAGTAGTAGTAGCAGTAGTAGCAATAGTTGGAGTAATAGTAGAAGCAGCAGTAGTTGTAGCAGTAGTAACGGTAGTCGTAGTAGCAATAGTAATAAAAGTAGTTGTAGCAATAGTAGTAGTAATCAGAGGAGTTGTAGTAGTAGTAGCAATGTTAGTGGTCGTAGTAGGCATAGTAATAGTAGTAGTAGTTTATGTTGTTGTTGTTTTAGTAGTAGTACTAGTTGGAGCAGTAGTAGTAGTGGTAGTAGCAGCAGCAGCAGTAGTAGAAGTAGTAGTGGCAATGGCAGCAGTAGTAGTAGTACTAATAGTAGGAGCAGTACTAGCAGCAGTAGCATTAGTAGTAGGCATTACAGTCAAAGTAGTAGTAGTACTAGTTGTTGTTGTTGTTAAAGTTGTAGTTGTAGCAGCAGTAGCAGTAGCAGTAGTAGAAATGGCAGCAGCAACAGCAGAAATAGCACTAGTAGTAGAAGTAGTAGTAGTAGTAGTGATAGTAGTATTACTCGCTGTAGTTGTAGCAGTAGTAATAGTAGCAGCACTACTAGTGACAATAGCATTTGTAGTCGAAATCGCAGTGGCAGCAATTGTTGTTGTAGCAGTAGTAGCCATAGTAGTAGTAATTGCAGTCGGAGTACTATTAGTGGGAGTAGGTGTAGGAGTAGAACTTATAGCAGTAGTAGCAGAAATAGTAGCACCAGTAATACTAATAGTAGTAGTATTATTAGAAGTAGTGGTAGTAGCAGTAGTAGTTGTTGTAGTAGCTGTAGTAGTAGTAGCAATAGAAGTAGTAGTAATTTTAATTGTAGGAGTAGTAGTAGTAGTTGAAGGGGCTGAAGAAATAGTTGGAGTAGGGGTAGCTGTAGCAGTAGGAGTAGTAGTGTCAGTAGCAATAGTAGGAGTAATAGTAGTTGTAGTAGTAGTAGTTATTGTTGTAGTAGTAGTAGAAGTTGTAGTAGGTGTAGTAGTAGTAGTAGTAGTAACAATAGTAGAAGTAGTCATAGCAATATCGGTAGTAGTGGTGGTAGAAGTCGTAGTGGTAGTTGCTGTGGAAGTTGTAGTAGTAGTAGTAGTTGTTGTTGTTGTTGTTGTTGTAGTAGTAGTAGTAATAGTAGTAGTTGTTGTTGTTGTTGTTGTTGTTGTTGTAGTAGTAGTAGACGTAGCACTAGTAGTAGTAGCAATATCAATGCTAGTGGTGGTAGGAGTAGCAGTAACTGTGTTAGTAGAAGTTATAGTTGAAATGGTAATACTAGTAGTAGTAGGAGGAGGAGGAGTAGCAGTAGTAGTACGAATAGGTGTAGGAGTAGGAGTAGTTGTTTGAGTTGTCCTTGTAGGAATAGTAGTTGTAGTAGCAGTAGTAGTGCAGTACTAGCAGTAATAGCAGTTGAAGTAATAGTTGTAGTAGTAATAGTAGTAATAGTACAAATAGAAATGGTAGTAGTAGTAGCAGTTGTAGTGGTAGGAGTACCAGTAGTAGCAGTAATAGTAGTAGCGGTAGTAGTAGCAGCAACAGTTGTATTAATGGTAGAAGTACTGGTATGGGGAGTAGTAGAAGTAGTAAGAGTAGTAGGAGTAGTAAGTTGTAGTCGTAGTAGCAGGGGTAGTAGTAGTATTAGTAGTAGTCAAAGTAGTAGTAGTAGTAGAAGGAGTAGTAGTAGTAGTAGCTGACGTAGTAGTAGTATTAGTTCAAGTGGTAGTCGTAGTAGCAGTTGTAGTAGCTGAAGTAGTAGTAGTAGTAGTAGTTGTACTAGTAGTGGTAGTAGTAGTGGTAGTAGCAGTAATAATAGTCATAGTTGTAGTAGCAGTAGTAGTAGCACCAGTGATAGTAGCAGTGGTAGTAGTAATAGAAGTAGTAGTAGTTGTTGTTGTAGCAGTAGTAGTAGTAGTAGTAGTAGCAGTGGTAGTAGTAATAGAGGTAGCAGTAGTAGTAGTTGTTGTAGTAGTAGTAGTAGTAGTAGTGGTAGTAGTACTAGTTGTTGTAGTTGTAGTGGTAGTAGTGGTCGTGGTGGTATAAGTAGATGTAGTACAGTAGTAGTAGTAGTAGTGCTAGCAATGGCAGTAGTGGCAGCAGTAGCAGTAGTAGTAGTATTAATAGCAGTAGTAGTAGCAGTAGCAGTAGTAGTAGTAGCAAAAGTAGTTGTAATGGTAGCAGCAGTAGTGGTAGCTGAAGTAGAAGTAGTAGTGGTAGTAGTCATCGCAGTAGTAGCAAAAGTAGTAGTTGTAGCAGTAGTAGTTGTAGAAGTACTATTAGGAGTAGTAGTTGTAGCAATAGTTGTAGTAGTAGTCATATTCATAGTAGCAGTAGTAGTGGCAGCAGCAGCTGTAGTAGAGTTATTGTTGGTGTAGTAGCAGTAGCAGCAATAGTAGCAATCATAATTGTTACAGTAGTTGTAGTTGTAGCAATAGTAGCTATTGTAGCAACTGTAGTAGCAGCAGCAGTAGTTATTTTGATAGTAGTAGTAGTCATAGTATTAGCAGCAGCAGCAGTAGTAGTAGTGGTAGCAGTACTTGTTATAGTTGTCATAGTGGTTGTAGTACTAGTGGCATTTGTAGTAAGACCAATAGTAGTAGTTGTCGTGGTCGCAGTCGTAGTAGTAGCAGTTGCAATGGTGGTAGCATTAGTAATAGGGGTAGTAGCAGTAGCAGTAGTAGCAGCAGCAGTAGTAGTAGCTCCAGTGATAGTAGCAGCAGCAGTAGTAGTAGGAGTAGCAGTAGTAGGAGTAGCAGTAGTAGTTGCAATAGTAGTAGTAGTAGTAGTACAAGCTATTGCAGTAGTAGCAGTAGTAATAGTACTACTAGTAAAAGAAGTCGCAGCTGCAGGAGTAGTTGTAGTAGTAGATGTATTAGAAGTTGTTATAGTAGTTGTAGAAGTAGTAGAAGTTGCAGTCGTTGTTATAGTAGTCGCAGTGGTCATAGTACTAGTGGCATTAGTAGTAGTACCAGTAGTACTAGTAGTAGTGGTCGCACTACAAGTAGTAGCAGTAGCAGTAGTAATAGTAGTAGCTGTAGGAGGAGTAGCAGTAGTAGTAGTGGTAGTAGCAGTAGTGGTAGTAACAACAGTAGTGGTAGTAGCAGTTGTAATAGTAGAAGTAGTAGTAGTAGTGGGGGTAGAATTAGTAAGAGTGTCAATAGTAGTAGTAGCAATAGTGGTATTAGCAGTAGCGATAGTAGTAGTAATAGTAGCAGCAGTAGTAATAGTAGTAGTAAGAGTAGTAGTTATATTTGTACTACAACAACCACTAGTACTTCTACTACTACTACTATTACTACTATTACTATTACTACTACTACTAGTACTACTACTCATCTACTACTACAAGGAAAATGACAACTACTACTACTACTCATACTACTACTACTTCTACTCTTCTACTACTACTACCCCTACTACTACAACAACAACTACTATTGCTTTGCTACTACTTCTACGACTACTACAACTACTGCTACAACAACTACTACTACTACTACTCCACCTCCTCCACCTCCAACTACTACTACTACTTCTATTATCACAACTACTACTTCTACTTCTGCTTCTACTACTAAAACAACAACAACAACTACTGCTGCTACTACTACTGCAGTTGCTACTACAATATTGTACTACCACACCTAGTGCTACTAAAACCACAACTACTACTACTTGTATTACTAATATTACTACTACTATTGCTACAAGAACTTCTACTACAATTACTACTACTACGACAACAACAACAACAACTACTACTACTACTACAGCTATTACTACTATTATTACTACTATTATTGCAACTACTACTACTGCAACTACTACCACAGCTACTACTAATACTACTAGTACGCTTCCTACTACTACTTGTTCTACTATTATTGCTACTATAGCTTCTACTTCTACTGTTGCTGCTACTACTCTTACTACTACAACTAATACAACTAGCACTGCCCCTACTAAAACCACTACAACAACCCCTACTACTACACCAACTCCTATTACAACTACTACTCTTAGTATTACCGCCACTACTACTACTACTTGTACTGCTACTATAGCTACAACTTGTATTTCTACTCATACTACTTCTACTACGGCCACTACTACTCCTCCAACTACTACTACTACAACTTCCACTACCCCTACTGCTACACCAACTCCTATTACAACTACTACTACTAGTACTATTGCTACTACTTCTACTACTACTACTTGTACTGCTACTACTAAAACTACTACAACAACTTCTGGCACTACTACAACTTCTACTACTACTGCTAGTACTACTAGTACTGCTACAATAACTACTACTATTGCTACTACTACTGCTACTACCACTAGTAATGCTACTACTTCTACTACTATAACTACTATAATAACTACTGCTGCTGCTGCAACTCCTACTACTAATACTACGACTACTCCTACTTCTACTACTACTACTACTACTACGACTACTACTACTACTACTACTACTTCAACTACTACTACTTCAACAACAACTACTACTACTACTACTACTACAACTACAACTACTACTAACGCAACAACTACTAACGCAACAACTACTGCTATTGTTAATACTACTACCACTGCTACTACTTGTACTACTACTACTGCCACTACTACTACTACATCTATTACTACTACTAGTACTACAACTACTACACCTATTACTCCAAATACTACTACTACTACCACGACAGCTACTATTACTACTACTATTGCTACTACTGCTACTACTACTATCACTACAACAACAACAACTACTACTACTATAATTATTATTACAGCTACTACTGCTACTATATCTGCTACTACTACTACTACTTTTACAACTATGACTACTACTCCTCCTCTACTACTACTATTGCTACTACTACTACGGCTACTACCTATACCACTACTATTACTCCAACTATTGCTTCTATTACTACTACTACTACTACTAATGCTGCTACTACTGCTACTACTATAACAACCACTATGACTACTACTATTACTATGACTATAACTACTATAGCTACAACTACGCCTACTACTCCTACAACAACAACAACAACAACAACAAGTACCACTAATACTACTACTACTATAGTGACTAATACTACTAATACAACTATTACTTCTACTACTACTACTACCCCAACTCCAACTCCTACTTCTACTACTATTCTAAATACTACTACATCTATAGCTACTATTATGATTTCCACTGCTACTACTACTACTACTAGTACTACTACTACTGCTGCTGCTACAACTACTACAACTACTGCTACTGATACTACTACAACTGCTACTATTTCTACTACTACTTCTCACACTCCTACTACAACTGCTACCACTACTGTTATTACTGCTACTGCTGTGCCTACTACTCCTGTTACTCCAGCTCCTACTATTACGGCCACTCCTACTACTACTTTCGCTACTACTACTAATCCTATTACCACACGTACTCCTACTCCTACTACTACTAGTACAACTATTCCTCCCCCTACTACTACTACTACTACTACTACTCCTCCTACTACTCCTGCTACTACTTCTACTACTACTCTGACTAGTACTACTACTACTACTACAACTTGTATTGCCACTCCAACTCCAACTCCTACTCCTACTAGCCCAACAACTACAACTACTAAAACAACTACTACTCCTACTACTACAACTACCACTACCATGCTACTGCTACTACTATTACTGCTGTTACTACTGTTACCACTACTACTCCAATTTCTACTAGTACTACTAGTAGTACTACACCTACTACAACTACTACTATTGTAGCTGCTGCTACTAATACTATTATTTCTATTACTAGTACAAATGCTACTACTCCTACTCTAACTCCTACTGCTACTACTATCCCTACTACTGCTAGTACTATCACAGCTCCAATTGCTATTACTCCTACTCTTACTACTACTACAACAACAACTAATACCACTGCTACAACTACTGCTAGTAATACTACTTCTACTATAACAACAACAACAATTACTACTACGATAACACCCAGTCCTACTCCAGCCACCACCACTACTACTCCTATTGCTACTATTGCTACTACTACTCCTACTCCTACTCCTACTCGTACTGCTACTAGTACTACTACTAGTACAACAACTACTACTACTAGTACTAATCCTACAACTACAAGTACTACTACTACTCCTACTACTACTATTACTCTTACTACTACTACCTCTACTCTTACTGCTACTACTACTACTACTACTACTACTTCTACTACTACTACTATGACTACTACTAGTGCTACTACAACAACAACTATGACAATAACTACATCTAATGTTTCTACTAGTACTACAACTGTTACTAGTACAACTACTACCGCTACTACCACTACTATTGCTATGACTAGTAGTACTACTCCTACACCTATTACTACAAATGCTACTACTACTTCGACAACTACTGCTGCTGCTGCTACTACTACTACTACTACTACAACTACTACTATTGCTACTACTATTGCTACAATCACTACTGCTACTGCCACTACTGCAGCTACTTCTCTTGCTATTACTACTACAACTGCTACTACTTCTACTGTTCCTACTTCCCCTCCTCCTCCTCCAAGTACTACTATTACTACTACTACAGCTTATACTACTACCCATACTCCACCACCTACTCTTATTACTACTAGAATAACAACAACTACAACAACAACTACTACTATTATTTTTACTACTACTACTATAACTACTATTACAACTACTACTACTGCTGCTAATGCTGCTGCTACTACTAGCACTGCTACTACTACTACTACTACTACAACAACTTCTACTACTGCTGTAGTTATAACTACAACTCCTAGTACTACTACTTCTACTACTACTACTACTATAATCACTAAGACTACTACTACTACTACTATTACTCCTCCTTCTTCTTCTACTACTATTACTACTACTAGTACTACTGCTACCACTACTACTCATACACCAAATCCTACTCCTAAAGCTACACCTACTATTACTTCTGCTACTAGAATTACTACTGCTCTTAGTACTGCTACTATAGCTATTACTACTACTATTACTATTACTACTACTACCACTACTACTACTCTGATTATTACAACTACTATTACTCCTGCTACCGCTACTACCTCTACCACTACTACTACCCCTACAACTACTAATTTTACTACTAGTACTACTGCTACTACCAGTACAGCTACTTTGACTGCTATTATTACTACGACTTCAATGACTATAGCTACAACAACTACTACTAATCCTATCTTCTACTACCACAACTACTCCAACTGCACAACTACTACTGCGACTAGCACTATTAGTACTACTACTTCTACTACTTCCACTCAAACTCCAACTCCTACTCTACTATTCCAAATACTAGTGCTACAGCTGCTATATTAATTATGCTGCTACTACTTCTAATACTACTACTAGTTCTACTACTATTACTGTTGAAACTACTACTATTGCTGCGGCTACTACTGCTACTGCTGTTGCTGCTGCTACTACTACTACTACTATTACTACTACTTCTACAACTACTAGCACTCCTACTACAACTACTACCACTACAGTTACTGCTGCTGTTGCTACTATTGCTACTGCTGCTACTCTGCCTACTACTCCTACTCAAACTATTGCTATTACGGGCACTGCTACTACTACTACTATTGCTACTGCTACTACTCCTATTACTCATCATACTCCAACTCCTACGACTACTACTACTATTCCTCCTCCTCTTCCCACTAGAAATACTACAACTCCTACTCTTGCTACTGCTACTACTACTACTCCTACTTGTACTACTACTACTACAACTCGTATTGGCACTCCTACTCCAACTCCTACTCCAACCACTCCTTTGATAGCAACAACTACTACAACTACTACTACTCCTACTACGATTGCTACTACTTCTTCTACTTCTACCATAACTACTGCTACTACTATTACCACAGCTGTTTCTATTGGTACTACTACTACTACTAATACTACTACTACTACTACAATGATTACTAACACTACTACTACTCCTATGACTGCTACTACTACTCCTCCTACAAGTACTACCACTACTACTATAGCTCATGCTGCCACTCCTGCTCCAACTCCTACCCCTATCACTCCTCCAACAAGTACAAGTACAACAACTACTACAACTACTACTACTCCTACAACAATAACTACCACTACTACTGCTACTGCTAGTACTATTACTACTATTACTACCATTACCACTACTACTCCTATTGCTACTAATACTACTAGTACTGCTACTACTATTAATACTACAACTACTATAATTACAGCTGCTATTATTGCTACTATTTCTATTACTAGTACAACTTCTACTACCCCTACTCCAACTCCTACTACTACTACTAAAACTACTACTCCTAATTCTTCTTCTACTTCAACACCAAGAACAACAACAACTACTACTCATACTCCTACTGTTGCCACTACTACTACTACTCCTACTCTTAATATTGCTACTACTACTAGTACTTTGACTCCTACTCGTACTACTGCAAGAACTGCTACAACTACTATTGCTACTCCTACTCCAACTCCTACAGATACATCTACACCTACGGCTACCACTACTACTACTACTACGGCTGTTGCTACTACTACTACTACTACGACTATTGCTACTATAACAACTACTACTACTACACCTATTACTACTAATGCCACTACTGCTACTATTACTACTACTACTATTATTACTACTAATATTACTACAAGTACTTCTACTACTATTACAATTACTACTACTAGTAGTACAACTACTACTCCTACTACTACAATTACTTCAGTTATTAGTACTACTATTGCTTCTACTACTACTACTACTACCACTACTGCTACTACTGCTACTACTCCTCCTGCTACTACTACTAGTTCTACTATTACTGTTGCTACAGCTACTACTTCTATTTCTATTACTACTACCACTGCTCTTATTACTATCCCTACTCCTACACTAACTCCTATTCCAACTACTAACTGTAGCACTACTACTACTACTACTACTACTACTATTACTACTACCACTACTCTTATTACTATCCCTACTCCTACACCAACTCCTATTATAACTACTAACTATAGCACTACTACTACTAGTACTACTACTACTACTACTATTGCTTCTACTACTACTACTACTACCACTACTGCTACTACGGCTACAACTCCTCATGCTACTACTACTAGTTCTACTATTACTGCTGCTACAGCTACTACTTGTATTTCTACTCATACTAATACTCCTCCTACTACTACTACTATTACTACTATCACTACTCTTATGACTATTCCTACTCCTACATCAACTCCTATTACAACTATTAACTATAGCACTACTACTCCAATTACAACTACTAACTACAATAATTGTTGTATTAGCAGTAGTAGTGGTAGTAGTAGAACCTATTGTACCAGCAGTAGTAGCAGAAGTTGTAGTAGTAGTAGTAGTACTACAACTATAGTAATAGTTGTTGTTGTAGTAGTAGTAGTAGTAGTAGTAGTAGTAGCAGTAGTAATAGTAGTAGAAGTAGTAATAGCAAAAGTAGCAGCAGCAGCAATGGTAGTAGTAGTAGTAGCACTAGTTGTAGTTGTTTTATTATTAGTAGTTGTAGTAGTCGTAGTAGTGGCACTAGTATAGGAGTAGTAGTAGTAGTAGCAACACTAGCTGTAATAGCAATAGTAGTGGTACTAATAGCAGTAGTTGCAATAGCAACAGTAAAAATTATAGTAGTAGCCAAAGTAGCTGTAGCAGTGGCAGTCACGGAAGTAGTTGTGCTAATCGTGGTGGTAGTAGTAGTAGGAGGAGGAGGAATAGCAACAGCTGTAGTAATAATAGTAGTAGCGGTAGTAATTGTAGCAGTACCAAGAGTAGCTATACTAGCAGTAGTAGTAGATATTATCATGGAAATAGTCATAGCGGCAGTAGCAATAGAAGTAGTAGCAGCAATAGTAGGTGAAATAGTTATAGTAGTAGTAGCTATAGTACAAGTAGCAACAGTAATAGTAGTTGTAGCATTAGAAGTAGTTGCAGTCATAGTAGTTGGAGCAGTAGCAGTAGTAGGAGAAATAATACTACTAGCAGTAGCAATAGTAGTAATAGCAATAGTAAGAGTAGCTGCAGTAGCAGTAGCAAAAGCATTAGTGGCAGCATCAATAGTAGTAGGAACAGTAGTGGTGGTAGTAGTAGTAGTAGTAGCGGTAGGAGATATAGTAGCAGCAGTAGTAGCAACAATGGTAGTAATATAGGAAGTAGTTGTATCAGTAGTTGTTGTTGTAGTTGTAGTAATAGTAGTAGTTGTTGTAGCACCAACAGTAGCAGTAATAGTAGTAGTAGCAGTATGAGAAGTAGTCCAGTAGTAGTAGTAGCAATATTGGTAGCAGTAGTACTAATAGTCGGAGAAGTGGTTGCCTTAATAGTAGTAGTTATAGTAGTAGTAGGAGAAATTGGGTCGAAGCGATAGTTGTAGTAGTAGTAGTATTAGTAGAAGTAGCAATGGTAGTAGTTGTAGTAGTTGTAGTAATAGTAGAAGTAGTAGCGGTAATCATTGTAGTGGTATGAGTAGTATTAGGAATTATTGTTGTAGTAGTAGTCATCACAGAAGTAGCAGCAGCAGCAGTTGTAGTTGTAGTCATGTAACAGTAATAGTAGTAGTAGTATTAGTAGTAATAGTTGTAGTAGTACTTGTAGTAGTAGTTGTAATTGAAATAGTAGTAATAATAGTAGTAGTAGCAATAGAATTAGTAGCAAAAGTAGAGTAGTAGCAGCAGTAGTAGTAACAACAGTGTCAATAGTAGTAGTAGTAGTAGTAGCAGGAGCAGTAGTAGTAGCAAAAGCAGTAGTAGCAGTAGTAGTACCAGTTGGAGAAGCAGAATACTTGCAGAAGTAATAGTAGTTGTTGTAGTTGTAGTAGTAGTAGTGGCAATAGTAATAGTAGCAGTAGTAGTGGTAGTAGTAATAGTAGCAATAGTAGTGGTAGTAGTGGCAGCAGTAGTAGTAGTAGCAGTAGTAGTGCTAGTAGTTGCTGTAGTGGCTATAGTAGTACCAGTATTGGTAGTTGCAGTGGTAATAATAGTAACAATAGTTGTAGCAGCAGCAGGAGAAGGAGGAGTAGTAGTAGTAGCAATAGCATAAGCAGTAGCAGAAGTGGTAGTCATAGGAGAATTAGTAGTAGTAGCTATAGTAGTAGTAGTAGTAATAGTAGTCACAGTAGCATTAGTAGGAGCAATAGTGGTAGTGGTAGTAGTAGTATTTACAATAGCCATAGTAGTGGCAGTAGTGGTAGTAGGAGAAGTAGTAGTAGAAGCAGTTGTTGGAGAAGTTGCAGTAGTTGTAGTTGTAGTAGTCATAGGAGTAGTAGTAGGAGCACTAGTAATGCTAGCCGTTATAGTAGTAGTAGCAATACTAGTAGGTGTAGCTGCAGTTGCAGTAGTAGCATTAGTAGTAGTACTAGTCATAGTAGTAGTATTAGGGGTAGCAACAATAGCAATGGTACTAGTATTGGAAGTACGAGTACTAGTAGTGGTAGTAGGAAGAGTGGTGGTAGTAGTAGTAGTACTAGTACTAGTAGTAAGAGTAGCAACAGTAGTAGTCATAGCTTCTGTAGTGGTAGCAGTAGAAGTAGTAGATATAGGAGAAGTAGTAGTAGTAGCAGTAGAAGGAGTAGAAGTGGTAGTAATAGCAGTAGTAGTAGTAGTAGCAATGGTAGCAATAGTAGTAGCTATAGTAATAGTGGTAGTAGCGATAGTAGTTTAAGTAGTAGCAGTAATAGCAATAGATACACTTATTGTAGTAGTAGTAGTAGTCACAGTAGCCATAGTAGCAGTAGCAATGGTAGGTGGAGTAGTAATGGTCACAGTAGTAGTAGTAGGAGAAGTAATAGTAGTAGCTGTAGCTATGGTAGCAGTAGGAGTAGCAGCGATAGTTGTAGAATTAGTAGTAGTTGTTACAGTAGTAGAAGCAATGGTTGTAGTAGTAGTAGAAGCAGTGGCAAAGGTTGCAGTAGTAGTAGTGGCAGTAGTTATAGCTGCTATAGTAGTAATAGAAGAAGTAGTCGTAGGAGAACTAGAAGGAGTACTAGTAGCTGAAGTAGCAGCAGTAGTAGTAGGAGTGGTATTAGCAGTAGTAGTGCTGGTGGTATTAGTAGTAGTAGTAGCAGTAGTAGTGGTAGTAGTAGTCGTAGAAGTAGAAGTAATAGTAGTAGTAGTAGTAGTAGTCGTAGTAGCAGCAGTAGGAGTACTAGTAGTAGTAGTTGTAGTAGTCGTAGTGGCAGTAGTAGTGCTAGTAGCAGCAGTAGTAGTGATAGTAGTAGTAGTTATTGTTGTTGTTGTTTTTGTAGTTGTCATAGTAGTGGTAGTAGCAGCAGCAGTAGTAGTAGTAGCAACAATAGTAGCAGTAGGAGCAGTGGTAGCAGTTGTACTAGTATTGGTAGTAGCAGTAGTAGTAGTAATACTAGTCGTTGTAGTAGTAGTAGCAGTGCTAGTAGGCGTAACAGCAGTTGTGGTAATAGCAGTAGTATTAGGTGTAGCAGCAGTAACAATGGTACTAGCAGTGGTGGTAAGAAAAGTGGTAGTAGTAGTAGCAGTACTAGTAGTAAGAACAGCAATAGTAGTAGTAGTCATAGCAGTAGTAATAGTTGTAGTAGCAGTAGTAGTAGCAGTAGGAGACGTAGTAATAATAGCAGTGGAAGTAAGAGTAGGAGTAGTAGTAGTAGTAGTAGTAGTGATAATAGTAGTAGTAGCAGTGGTAGTAGTAGCATTAGTAGTTGCTATTGCAGTAGTAGAAGCAGCGGTTGCAGTAGTACTAGAAGCAGTGGCAAAGTTGCTGTAGTAGTAGTGGCAGTAGTAGTAGTTGCTATAGTAGTAGTAGCAGAAGTAGTCGTAGGAGAAGTAGGAGTACAAGCAGTAGCAGGAGTAGTAGTAGTAGTGGGAGTGGTATTAGCTGCAGTAGTGGTGGTAGTATTAGTAGTAGTAGTAGCCGTAGTAGTGGTAGTAGAAGTCATAGAAGTAGAAGTAGTAGTAGTAGTAGTAGTAGTAGCAGTAGCAGTAGGAGTAGTAGTAGTATTAGGAATAGTATTAGCAGTAGCAGTTGTTGTAGTAGTAGTAGCAACAGCAATAGGAGTAGTAGTAGTGGTAGTTTTACTAGTCGTAGTGGTAGTAATAGTGGTGGTAGTATTAATAGTTGTTGTTGTTTTTTTTGTAGTTGTTATAGTAGTAGTGGTAGTAGGAATAGTAGTAGTAGTAGTAGCAATAGTAGCAGTAGAAGTAGTGGTAGTAGTTGTACTAGTATTGGTAGTTGCAGTAGGTGCAGTTGTAACAATAGTTGTAGTTGTAGTAGTAGTAGCAGTAGTAATACTAGCCGTTGTAGTAATAGTAGCAGTACTAGTAGGTGTAGCCACAGTTGGAATCACAACAGTAGTAGTAGTACTAGTCTTAGTGGTAGTATTAGTGGTAGCAGCAGTAGCAATGGTACTAGTAGCGGTAGTAAGAGAAGTGGTAGTAGTAGTAGTACTAGTAGTAAGAACAACAATAGTAATAGTAGTCGTAACAGCAGTAGTAGCAGCAATAGCAGTAGTAGCAGTAGCAGTAGCAGAAGTAGTAGTAGTAGCAGTAAAAATAGAAGGAATAGTAGTAGTAGTAATAGTAGCAGTAGTAGCAGCTGTGGTAGCCATAGTAGTAGCTGTAGTAATAGCAGTAGTAGTGGCAGTTGTTGCAGTAGCAGGAGTAGACATACTTGTAGTAGTATTAGTAGTAGTAATAATAGTAGAAGTAGAAGTAGTAGGAAAAGTAGTAGTAGTTGTTGAAGTAGTAGTAGTAGGAGCAGCAGCAGCAGCAGCAGTAGCAGTAGTAGTCATAGTCATAGTAGTTGTTATAGTAGTAGTAGTAGTCAGAATCATAGTAGTCATAGTAGTAGTAGGTGTAGTAGTAGTAGTCACAGTCGTAGTAGTTGTAGTTGTAGTAGTAGTAGCAGTAGGAGTAGTACTAGTTGTAGCAGTAGTAGTTGTTGCAGTAGCAGAAGTAGTTGCAGTAATTGTAGTTTTATTAGTTGCAGTAGTAGTTATACTAGTAGTAAGTGCAGTACTAGTAGCATTTGTAGTAGCAATAATAGTAGAAGTATTAGTGGTAGTTGAAGCGGTAGAGATAGTGGTAGTAGTAGGAGAAGTACTACTTGAAGCAGTAGCAATAGTAGTAGTTGTTATAGTAGTTGTCCTAGAAGTTGTAGTAGCATTGGTAGCAAGAGTAGTAGCAGTATTAGTAATAATAGTAGTTGAAGGAGGAGCAGTTGTCGGAGTAATAGTAGTGGTAGTAGTTAAATTAGTGTTAGTCACAGTAGTAGTTCTCATAGTACTAGTAGTAGCAGTAGCAGTAGTAGAAGTAGTAGTAGTTGTTGTTGTGGTAGTAGCAGTTGTGGCAATTATAGTAGTAGTAGTAGTAGTAGTAGTAGAAGTAGTAGTAGTAGTAGTGGTGGTAGTTGGAGTAGTAGTAGCAGTAGTAGTTGTTGTTGTTGCTATAGTACTAGCAGCGGTAGTAGTAATAGTACTAGTTGTGGTAGTAGCATTAGTAGTAGTAGAAGTTGTAGAAGCAGTAATAGCAGAAGTAGTAGATATAGGACAAGCAACAGTAGTAGCTGTAGTTGTTGTAGTAGCAATAGTTGCAGTAGTCGTAGTTGTTGTAGAAATATTAGTAGTAGGGGAAGTAGTAGTAGCAGTTGTAGTAGTAGTAAGAGTTGCTATAGTTGTGTCAGTCGTAGTGGTACTACCAGTAGTAGGAGTTGTTGCAATAGTAGTAGTAGTAGTAGTAGTAATAGTAGCGGTAGTAGCTATAGTAGTAGTAATAGTAATAGTAGGAGGAGAAGTATTAGTAGGATCAGTAGTAGTACTAGCAGCAGTAGTAGTAATGTAGTAATAGTAGCAGTAGTAGAAGTAGTGGTTGTTGTATTAGTAATAGCAGTAGTGGTTGTAGTAGTAGCAGTAGTACAAAAAATAGTAGTAGTAGTATTAGCAACAGTATCAATATTAGTAGCAGTAGTAGTAGTAGTGGTTGGAGTAGTAGTAATAGTGCTCTTACTAGTAGTTGTAGCAGTAGTAGCTATTGTAGCAATAGTAGTAGTAGTACTAGTTATAGCAATAGTAGTAGGAAGTGTACCAGTAGCAGGAGCAGTAGTAGTCGGAGAAGTAGGAGTGTTAGTAGTTGTTGTTCTCGTAGGAAAAGTAGTTATAGGAGTAGTAGTTATTGTTGTATTAGTTGTAGTTGTAGTACTACTAGTAGCAGTAGTTGTAATAGTGGCAGTAGTAGCATTAGTAGCAGTAGTGGCAGTAGTGGTAGTAGTAGTAGTAGTAGTTCTTGTTATTGTTACTATTGTTGTTATAGCAGTAGTAGCAGTAGTAGCAGTAGAAATAGTAGTAGTATTAATAGTAGTAGCGACAGTAGTAGTAGTAGCAGTCGTAGTAGTAGTAGTATCAGTAGTAGTAGTAGTCGTAATAGTGGTAGAAGTAGTAGTTGTAGCAGTAGTAGCAAATGTTGTAGTAGTAGGAGTAGTGCTAGTAGTACTAATAGTAGCAGTAGTAGCAGTAGTAACAGTCATTGTTGTAGTTGCCATACTAGCATTTGTAGTTGTTGTAGTAGTAGCTATAGCAGTATTAGTGGCTATCGTAGTACTAGTTATAGTAGAAGTAGCAGTAGAAGTAATAGTAGTAGTAGTAATAGAAGCAGTAGTAGTAGTAGTAGGAGTAGTAGTAGTACTAGTAGTAGTATAACTAGTTGTAGTAGTAGAAATAGTACTAGTAGAAGTAGCTGTTGCCATAGTAGCAGTAGTATTAGTTGTAATAGTAGTGGTAGTAGTAATAGCAGTCGCAGTAGTAGTGGTAGTAGTAGTCACAGTAGTAGTAGTATAGTAGTACTAGCAGTACTAGTCGCAGTAGTAGTAGTTGTAGAAATAGTAGCCGCATTAGTACTGGTAGTAGTAGTAACTGAACTAGTAGTAGTAGTAGGAGAGGTAGTAGTAGTAGTAGCAGTAGTAGTTGTGGTAGTAGGAGCAGTCGCAGTAGTAGTAGTCGTAGCAGTAGTAGTCATAGTAGTAGTAGTAGCAGTAGTAGTAGCAGCTGTAGTGGTAGCAGTAGTAGTAGTACTAGTACTAGTAGTAGGAGAAGTAATAGTAGTAGTAGTAGCAGTGGTAGTAGAAGTTGCAATAGTAGTACTAGTGGTAGTAGTAGCAGTGGTAGAAATGGTAGTGGCAGTAATAGTAGTAGTAGTAGTGGCAATAGGAGCAGTGCTATTATAATAGTAGTGGTTGTAGTTGTAGTAGTATTAGTTGGAGAAGTAGTAGTAGTAGCAGTATCATGAGTAGAAGTAAAAGTAGTAGTAGATGTAGTTGTGGTAATAGGAGTAGTAGTAGTAGTAGTAGTGTAGTAGTTGGGGTAGAAATGGTAATAATACTAGTTGTACCTGTAGTAGGAGAAGTAGTAGTAGTAGTAGTTATTGTAGTAGTTGTGGTAGTTGTAGCAGTACCAGCAGTAGTAGGAGAAGGAGGAGGAGGAGGAATAGTAGTAGTAGTTGAAGTAGTAGTAGAAGAAATAGTATTACTAGTGGTAGGAGTTGTAGTAGTAGCAATAATAGGAGTAGTGGTTGTTGTTGTAATAGTAGCAGTTGTAGCAGCAGAAGAACTTGTAGTAGTAGTAGGATTAGTAGTAGTAGCAGCAGCAACAGCAGCAGCAGCAGTAGTAGTAGTCGCAGTAGCAGTAAAAGTAGTAGCAATGGTAGTAGTTACAGTAGTAGTCACAGTAGTAATAGTAGTAGCAGTAGTTGTAGTAGTAGTTATGCCAATAGTAGCAGAAGTAATAGCAGTAGTTGAAGTAGTAGTATTAGCAGTCATTGCAGCCATCATAGCAGTGGTAGCAGCAATAGTAGTAGTAGTTTCTATAGTAGTTGTACTAGTAGTAGTAGTAGTAGTAGTAGCATTAGTTACAGATGTTGCAGTAGTTGTAGTAGAGTAGTAGTTCGAGTAGTAGTAGCAACAGCAAGACATGTAGTAGTAGTAGTAGAGCCGTAGCAGTAGCAGTGGCAGTAATAAACGTAAGGGTAGTAGTAGTAGTAGTAGTAGTAGTAGTAGTAGTAGAAATAGTAGTAGAAATAGTAGTCGTTGTCATAGCAGTAGTAGTTATGGTAGTAATAGTAGTAGTTGTAGTAGTATTTGTAATAGTTGTAGAAGTAGTAGTAGTAGCAGTAGTGGCAGAAGTAATAGTAGTAGTCATAGTACTAGTAGTAGTAGTAGTGTAAGTATTAGCAATAGTAAAAGTAGTAGTAGTAATTTTAGTAGTATTAGTAGTGATAGTAGTTGCAGAAGTAGTAGCAATTGTAGCAGTAGTAGTTGTAGTAGTAGTAGTAGTTGTTGTAGCATTAGTAGTAGTAGTTGTAGTGGTAGTAGCACTAGTGGCATTAGTAGTTGTAGCAGTAATAGAAGTAGAAGTTGTAGTGGTTGTAGAAGTAGTAGTAGTCGTAGCAGTAGGAGCGGAAGTAATCTCAGCAGTATTAGAAGTAGTTGTTATTGAATCGATTGTAGTTGTCGTCATTGAATTAGTAGCTGTGAAAGTAACGAAAGTAGTAGCAGAAGCAGTAGTAGTAAAAGTAGCAGTAGTAGTAATAGATGTAATAGCACTATAGCAGCAGCACTAGTAGTAGCGGAAAGAGTAGTAGTAGGAGAAGTAGAGCAGTACTGGCACTAGTTGCAGCAGCGGCAACAACAGTAGCCGTAGTAGCAGAATTAGTAGTAGTTGTACTAGTAGTATTAGTAGCCGCAATAGTAGTTGTCGAAGTAGTAGCAGTTGCGGTAGTAGTTGTAGTAGTAGTAATAGAAGGTGTAGTAGTTGTTGTTGTACTACTAGCCACGGCAGTTGCGGTAGCAGTAGTAGTAGCAGTAGTTACAGCAATTGTGGTAGCAGTATAGTAGTAGTAGTAATACTAACGTTAGTAGCGGTAGGAGTACAAGTAGTAGTAGCAATAGTAGCAGTAGTAGTAGTTGTAGTTGAAACAGTAGCAGCAGTAGTAGTAGAAGTAATAGTAGTAGTAGTAGCAATAGAAGTAGCAATAGTAGCTGTAGTAGTAGTAGTAGTAGTAGAAGAAGTAGCTGTAGTAGTAGTAGAACTATTAGTTGCAATACTAGCAAAAGTAGGGGTGGTAGTAGTAGTAGTATTAGTAGTAGAAGCAGCCGTATTAGTTGTAGAAGTAATAGCAATAGTAGTAGTAGCAATAGTAGTGGCAGTAGCAGTAATAACAACAATCGTTGATGCACTAGCAGTAGAAGAAGTAGTAGAAGCATCAGTAGTAGGAGAATCAATAGTGGCTACAGTGGTTGTACCAGCGGTAGAAGTAGGAGTATTGGTAGTGGTAGCTGGTGCTGTAGTAGTTGGAGTAGGAGAAGTACTAGTATAAGCAGTAGTAGTGGTAATAGCCGCAGTACTAGTAGTTATTGCAGTAGTATTAGTAGCAATTGTAGTAGAAGTAGTAGTTGTAGTAGTAGTAGTAGTAGCAGCAGTAGTAGCAATAGTAGCAGCAGCAGCAGTAGCAGTAGCAGTAGTAACAGTTGTTGTAGTAGAAGAAGTAGTAGGAGTAGGCGAAGTAGTAGTAGTAGCAAAAGTAGTCGTAGTAGTATTAGTAGTAGTAATTGTAATAGTGGAAGTATTATATGATTGGTCGCAGCTGAAGTAGTAGTAGTAGTAGTTGTTGTTGTTGTAGCAGTAGTCGTAGTGGTAGTAGTAGTAGTAGTAGTCGTAGTAGCCGTAGTAGTAGTAGTAGAAGTAGTAGCAGAAGTAGTAATTGCAATAGTAATAGGCACGGTATTAGTTGTAGTAGTAGACATAGTAGTAGGCGTAGTAGTAGTAGTAATAGTTGTAGAAGCAGTAGAAGTAGTTGTAGAACTAGTAGAATTAGGAGTTGTTGTAATAGTAGGAGCAGTAATAGCAGTAGTAGGAATACTAGTAATAGTAGGAGTAGTAATAGCAGTGGTAGGAGTAGTAGTAGCAGCAATGAAAGTATAGGTAATTGTAGTAGCAGTTATTGTAGGAGTATCTATAGATGGGGTAGTAGTAGTAGTAGTAGTAGTAGTAGTTGGAGCAGTCGTAGTAGTAGCGGTTATAGCAGCAATAATAGTTGTAGTAGTAGTTGTTGTTGTAGTAGTAGTAGTGGTAATAGTAGTAGCAGCTCTAGTAATAGCCGTAGTAGCAATTGTAGTAGTAGCAATAGTAGTAGTACTGAAGTACTAGTTGTAGCAGTTGCAGTAATGGCAGTAGTAGTTGTTGTTGTAGTAGTAGTAGCTATAGTAGTAGCAGTAGCAGTCATAGCATTGGTCGCAGTGGTTGCAATGGTAGCCGTAGTAGCAATAGCAGTAGTAGTAGTAGTTATATCAATAGCAGCAGAAGTAGTAGTAGTAGTTTAGCATTCATAGTAGCGAAAGCAGTATTAGTAGCAGTAGTAGTTGTAGTAGTTGTAGTACACTGCTAGTAGTAGCAGTCGTTATGGTAGCCGTAGTAATATTAGTAGTAGCAGTAGTAGTTGTAAAAGAAGTATTAGCTATAGCAATAGTAGTGGGAGATGTTTTAGTTGTAGATGTAGCAATAGTAGTAGTAGAACTAGTGTAGCAGTAGTAGTAGTTCTAGCAGTGGTAGTAGTACTAATAGTAGGAGTAGTCATAGTAATATTAGCGAAAGGAGGAGTAGTTGTACTACTAGTACTACTACTAGTAGTAGCTGCAATAGTAGTAGTAACATGGGTAATAGAAGTAATAGTAGTGGTAGTATCAATAGCGGTAGTAGTAGCAATAGTTGTAGTAGTAGCACTAGTAGTAGCCATAGTAGTAGTAGTAGTAGTAAAAGCATTAGTTGTAGTAGTAGCCGGAGTTGTAGTAGAAATAGTTGATGTAGAATTAGTAGTAATAATAGTTGTAATAGTAGTTGTAGTAGTTGTATTAGTAGTACTAGTAGTAGTAGTAGTAGGAGTAGCGGTAGTAATAGCAGTCCTAGTTGTAATAGTAGTAGATGTTGTAGCAGTCATAGTAGTAGTAATAGTAGGAGTGGGAGTTGTAGTACTAATTTGAGTAGGAGAAGTAGTAGTGGTAGGTGTAGTATTAAGAGTAGTAGTAGTTATTGTAGCAGTAGTAGTAGCAATAATTATAGTTTTAGTATTTGTGGTAATTGTAGTAGGAGTAGTAGTAGCAGTAGTAGCAGTAGTCGGTGCAGCATTAATAGTTGTAGCAACAGTATTAGCAGTAGTAGTCGTCATAGTATTAGTCATAGTACTAGCAGTGGTAGTAGCAGCAGCAGTTGTAATAATAAGAGTTGTATTTGTAGTGGTAGTAGTACTGTTAGGATTAGTAGTAGTAGTATTAGTAATAGTAGTATTGTAGTAGTAGTATTAGTTATAGCAGTATTTATAGTAGTAGTATTAGTAGTAATAGGAGTAGTAGTCATAGTAGTTGGAATAGTAGTAGTAGGAGTAGTAGTAGAAGTAGCAGTAGTCGCAGTAGTTGCAGTGGTCGCAGTAGTGGTAGTAGTAGCAGTGGTAATCGTAGTAGTAGTTGTAGAAGTAGAAGTAGCAATTATAGTAGTAGTAGTGTTGGTAGTACTATTGGTACCAGTAGAAGTAGTAGTAGTAGAAGTAGTAGCAGTACTAGTAATAGCAACTATAGTAGTAGTTGTAGTAGTGGCGGTTGTAGTAGTAGCGGTAGTAGTTGTCGTAGTAGTAGCAGTAGTAGCTGTCCTAGCAGTACTAGTAGTCATAGCAGAAGTAGTTGTAGCAACAATAGTAGGAGAAGTAGCAGTAGAAGTAGTAGTAGTAGTAGTTATAAAAGTTGTAGTAATAGCACTAATATTTGTAGAAGTAGTAGTAGTTGCAACCGTAGTATTAGTAGGAGTAGCAATAGTAGTAGCAGCCGAAGTAGTAGTAGTAGTAGTAATAGTAGTAGGGGGAGTAGTAGTTGTAGCGAAAATAGTAGTTGTCATAGTAGTAGTAGTATTTTTAGTAGCTACAGCAGTAGTAGTAGTTGTAGTAACAATAGTTGCACTAGCAATGGTAGTTGCAATTATTTTAGGAGTAGTAGTAGTGGTGGTAGTAGCAATTATTTTAGCAGTAGTAGCAATCGTAGTAACAGCAGTAGTAGCAGTAGTTATTATAGCAATAGTAGTTGTTGTTGTAATGGCATTAGTACTAATTGTGGAAGTAGTACAAGAAGTAGTAGTACTAGCCGAAGCAGCATTAGTTATATTAGTAGTAGTAATAGCAGTAGGAATGATAGTAGTAGCTGCAATGGTAGCAGTAGTTGCGGTAGTAGTAGTAGTAGTTGTTGTTGTAGTAGTAGTAGCTGTTACAGTAATTGCAGTAGCTGTAGGAGGAGTAGTAGTAGTAGTAGTCGTAGTTGCCATTGTAGCACTTGTACTATTAGGAGTAGAAGTAGTAGTAGCAGTAGAAGTAATCGAAGTAGTAGTCGTTGTAGCAGAAGTAGTACTAGAAGTAGTTGTTGTAGTAGTTGCACCATTAGTAGTGGAAGTCGTAGTAATAGAAGTAGTAATAGCAGTAGTAGCAGTTGTAGTTATAGTAGTAGCGGTAGTTGCAACAGTTGATGTAGGAGAAGTAGCAGTAGTTGCAGTAGTAGTAGAAGTAGTAGCAGTAGTGGTAGTAGTCATAGTAGTAGAAGCAGTAGTAGTAGGAGGAAAAGTAGTAGTAGTTGTTATTGTAGGAGAAGTGGAGGTAGTAGTAGTAGTAGTAAAAGTCATAATAGTAGCAGTAGTAGTTATAGTAGTAGTACTAGTAGTACCAGTAGTTGTAAAAGTAGTTATAGTAGTAGTTGTAGTGCTTGCAATAGCGGTAGAAGCATTAGTACGAGCATTAGTACTAATAGTTGTAGCAGCAGAAGCAGCAGTAGTAGTAAAAGCATTTGCAGCAGCAGCAGCTGTACCAGTAGTAGTAGTACTCAAAGGAGTAGCAGTGTAGCAGCATTAGTAGTTGTAGCATTAGTGGTGGTGGTGGTAGTAGTAGTAGTAGTAGTAGTCGTAGTAGCAACAGCAGTAGTAGTAGTCATAGTAGTAGAAGTAGTAGTAGTAGCAAGCGTTGTAGTAGTAGCAAAAGCCGCAACAGAAGTAGCAGTAGTCGTAGTTGCAGTAGTTGCAGAAGTAGATGTAGTAGTAATAAAAGTTGTAGTAGTTGAAGAAGTAGCAGTAGTTGTCATAATAGTAGTTGTATTTGTAGTAGTAGTCATTGTAACAACAGTTGTAGTAGTAGGAGGAGAAGATGTAGTCGTAGCTGTAGTAGAAGTAGTAGTTGGAGTAGTAGTAGTAGTGGTAGGATCAGTAGTTGTAGTATTAGCAGTAGTAATAGTTATTGCGGCTGCTGTAGCAGCAACAGTAGCAATAGTTGTAGTAGTAGGAGTAGTATTACTAGTAGTTGTCATAGTAGTAGTAGTAGTATTAGGAGCGATAGTAGCAGTAGTTGTGGTAGTAGCAGTAGTAGTAGCAGAAGTAGTACTTGTTGGAGAAGTAGTAGTAGTAGCTATAGTAGTCTTAGAAGTTGTAGGTGTAGTAACCATTGTAGGAGGAGGAGTAGTAGTAGTAGTAGTAGTAGTAGCAGTAGTAGTAGTAGTAGTAGTAGTAGTAGTAGAAGTAATAGTAGTAGTAGTCTTAGTATTTGTAATGTTGTAGTGATAGTATTAGTCGTAGCAGTATGTATAGCAGCAAAAGTTGTAGTAGTAGTCGTATTAGTAGTAGTTGTTTTTGTAGTAGTAGAAGTAGCCATTGTAGCAGTAGTTGTAGTAGTAGTTGCATTAGTAGGAGTACTACTAGTAGTAGTAGTAGCAGTAATAGCAGCAGAAGTAGTACAAGTAGTAGCAGTAGCATCAGTAGCGGTAGGAGCACTAGTAGCAAGTGTAGTAACTGTAGCACTAGCAGTAGCAATAGCAACTGTAGTTGTATTAGGAGTTGAGGAAATAGTAATAGTAGTAGCAGTAGTAGTTGTAGTA
>RXID01010971.1:232500-367734 GCA_005019695.1 Trichopus zeylanicus subsp. travancoricus | reverse complement strand
AGTAGTAGTAGTAGTAGTAGTAGTAGTAGTAGTAGTAGTAGTAGTAGTAGTAGTAGTAGTAGTAGTGGTAGTGGTAGCAGTAGTAGTAGTAGTGGTGGTAGCAGTTGTAGTTGAAGGAGCTGTAATAGTAGTAGCAGTAGCAATAGTAGCAGGAGTAGCAGTTGCAATAGTAGTAGTAGTAGAAGTTGTAGTAGTAGCAATAGTAGCTGGAGTAGCAGTTGCAGTAGTAGTAGTAGTAGTAGTAGTAGTAGTAGTAGTAGCAGGAATATCATTAGTAAAAATAATAGTAGTCGTAGTTGAAGTAGTAATAGTAGTAGTAGCAGAAGCAGTTATAGTTATAGTAGAAGTACTCGAAGGAGTAGCCGAAGTAGTAGTTGTTGCAGCAGCAATAGTTACAGTAGTTGCAGTACTAGTAGTAGTTTGAGCAGTAGTAGTAGTATTTGTTGATGCAACAGCAGTTGTAGTTACTACTACTACAACTACTACTACTGTTGTTACTATCCCTAGTACTTCTACTACTACTTCTACTACCATTTCTACTACTACTACCACAGCAACTATATTGCTACTACATCTACTACTACTACTACCACTATGACTACTACTGCTTCTAATACTACTGCTACTGATGCTACAGTTGCTAATACTACGGATGCAACAAATACGACTAATACTACCACTTTTGCTACTACTCCTACTACTACTACTACTACTACTATTACAACTATCATTACTATTGCCACTAATACTACTATTACTACTACAACTATGACTACTACTACTACTTTTCCCCCAATAACAACTACTGCTCTTCTTTGACTATTACAACTATTGCTACTACTACTATAGCTACAACTACTCCTATTGCTACTACTACTACAACTACCACTACTAACTCTACTACTACACCTCCTGCTACTACTCTACAACTATTTCTAATACTACTACCGCTACCATTGCTGCTACTATTGCGACTACCACTGCTACAAATATCGCTACTACTATTACTACTGTTGCTACTTCTACTATTGCTACTACTACTAACAATACTTCTACTACTACAACAACTGCTACAGCTACTACTGCTACTACAACTGCGACTGCAGCTACTACTACTTCCACTCACGCTGTTGCTGCTGCTACAATTGCTATTACTACTACTACAACTTCTGCTACTACAACTACTTCTAATACTATTACTGCTACGATTGCTACTACTACTGCTACTACCACTGCTGTAAATATCGCTACTACTATTACTACTAGTGCTACTACAGTTACTACTGCTACTTCTACTATTGCTACTAGTACTGCAACTACTTTTACTACTACAGCTACTACTATTGCTAGTACTACTACTGCTGCTGCTCCTATAGCTACTACCACTTCCACTCACACTGCTGCCGTTGCTGCAACAGTTACAATGGCTATTATTACTACTACTACTACAACTACTACTCCTGCTACTGTTGTTACAACTACGGCAACTACTGTTACTATTATAGCTACTACTACTAATCCAATTACTACTAGTCCTACTAACACTACTACTACTACTGCTTTTGCTACTAGCACTGCTACTACTACTACTACTATTACAACTAGCATTGCTATTGCTACAACGACCACAAATACTGCCACTACTACTGCTACTGCTGCCATTACTATGGCTGCTACTACTGCTTTAATGACTACTACTACTATTATTACTACTACTACTACAAGTACTACTACTTCTACTACTATTAATTCTGCTAACAACAACTACTATTACCACCATTACTGCTACTACTACTACTATTACTATTTCCAGTACTTCCACTGCTACAATTACTACTACAAAAGCAACTACTACTACTACTACAACACTATAACTTCTGCTGCTGTTGCCGCTACAAGTAGTGCTACAACAAATACTGCTGTTATGACTACTACTACTGCTACTGCTCTTACAACTACCACTACTGTTGCTACTATTATTACTACTACAACTACCACTACTGTTGCTGCTATTATTACTACTACAACTATTACTTCTTCTCCTACTACTGCAATAACTACTAATGCTACTGCTGCTACTGTTGTTGCTACTACTACTACTACTGCTACTACTACTGCTACAACTACTTCTATAACTACTACTACTACTACTGCTACTGCTACTACGACTACGACTACTATTGCTACTTCTAGAATTATTACTACTACTAGAACTACTACTACTACTATTACTACTACCGCTATCGCAGCTACTACGACTATTACTACTACTCCTACTACTATTAGTACTACTACCATTACTACTAGTACTAGTACTACTATTACTACAAGTACAACTACTACTATTGCTGCAACTTCTGTTATTACTACTATTAAGTAATTACATTTGCTGCTATTACTACTATTGCTACTACTACTGCTACTGCTACAAGTACTACTACTAGTCCAACTGCTACTACTACTGCTATTATTACCGCTACTACTGCTACTACATCGGTTGCTGCACGTAATGTTGCTCCAACTAATACTACTACTACTATTACTACTATAACAACAACAACAACAACAACAACAACAACAACAACAATAACAACAATAACTACTACTACTACACCAGTTGTTGCTACGACTACTACTACTACAACTACTACAAATGCTGGTAATACTACTTTCGCCACTAATGCTACAGCTGCTGCTGCTGTTGAAACTACTACTACTATAACTACTACAGCTACTACCACTACTACTACAACTACTATGGCTACTACCACTACTACAACCACTACTGCTGCTGCTACTTCTGCCACTATTACAACAACTTCTCCTACTTCTACTATTATTACTACTACTGTCCCTAACAATACTACTACTATTGCAGCTGTTGCTGCTGGTATGACTACAATTACTACTACTAATGCTACTAATTCTGTTACTACTGCAGCTGCTACTGCTAATGTTGCTATTGCTATGACTATTACTACCATAAATACTGCTGCTGTTGCTATAGGTACTACTACTAGTACTCCTACCAATACTGTTGCTGCTGCCGCTGCAACTTCGACTGCTACTATGACTAGTAAGACTTCTACTAATACTACTACCGCTGTTACTACTGCTTGTGCTACTACTATTGCTACTATTACTGCTATTGCTACTACCACTACTGTTACAACTGCTAATTTATCTACTACAAGTTCTACTAGTACTACTGCTAATACTTCTACTACTATTACTACTACTACTACTACAACAATAACAACTACTACTACCACCACTACTGCTACGACTGCTACTTCTAGTACTACTGCTACTGCTGCTGCTGCTACTACTACTACTACTACTACTATTGAGTTTTAGGTGTCTCGAACTCGAATTAGAGTTTGAGTTAAAGTAGGAATCCAAAGTTGGATTTAAATTTATGATTGATTTGTAATATTAGGAGTTGTAATTAGAGTACAACTCAGACTCAATAACGGTCTATAAATATACTATAATACATAGGACTTATGGTGGCGCAGTATTGAGGTTGAATTAGAGAGAAATAGAGAGAGTGGAATAGAGAGAATAGAGAGAAGAGAAAGTGAGAGAGTGTCGGCTCTCATGTGTGGGTCCTTCTAGTGCTTCTTGGTGGTTTCTCGTGGTGGTTTCTCGTGGTGCTCTCTTGGAGATTCTCTCTACAGGTGGAGGCGTTGTCGAGGCTTGGTAAAAGATTTTAGTTAAGAAAGATTGAAGTCTTTCTTATAGATTCTTGTAAAAGCCTTCATCTATTGATAGTGGATCTCTCATTGTCTTTGTCTTATCTTGTTAGTTTCTTTTATCTTGTATTACTTCTCATTTCTTGTGTTGTTTGAGACAAGGTGATTCATGAACCTTCCACTGCGAATCCCAACATACTACTACTACTACTACTACTACTATTATTACTACTACTACTACGACTATTGCTACTACTACTGCTGCTGCTGCTACTGCTGCTTGTAATACTACTACAGCCCCTAATGCTGCTGCTGCTGCAGCAGCAACTACTACTACTACTATGACTAAAACTATTACTGTTGCTGCCACAACTTCTGCTAGTTATACATCTACTACTAGTACTACTAGTACTACTACTACTACTGTTGCTACTACTACCAAGACTACTGCTACATCTACTTCTACTACGACTATTGCTACTGCTACTATTGCTGCTGTTGGTACTTCTACTGCTGCTACTAATGATGCTTCTGGTACTACTATTGTTACTACTAATGCTACTATTGTGGCTATTACTAGGCTATTAATACTACTATGACTACTAGTACTACAACAACTTCTAATACAACTTCTACTACTACGACAATAATAACTACTACTACTCCTGCTGCTGCTGTTGTAGCCGTTGCTACTGCTGCTACTTCCACTACTAGTACTACAACTACATCTCCTACTACTTCTACTGCTGCAACTTCTACTGCTGCAACTATACTACTATCGCTTCTACAACTATCATTACCACTACTTTTGCTACTTCGACAACAACTACCACAGCTACTGCTAGTATTACTAATACAACCACGACACTACAGCTACTACATTAATTACTACTATTATTACTTTTCCAACAACTATAACTACTATAACAACTGCTACTATTGCTACCACTATTACTACTACTACTACTACTTCTGCTTCAGCACTACTGCTACAACTGCTACAAGTACTTCTACTACCACTTCTACTACTACGGCTACTACTACTACAACAACAACTACTACTACTACTCAAACAATTGCTACTCCTACTACTACTCTTGCTGCTTCTACTACTACTCCAACTATTACAACTCCTACTACTACTACTACTTCTACTACTACTGCTACTACTATTACTTTTGCTGCTACTCCTGTTGCTGCTACTGGTACTTCTAATACTACTAATTCTACTACTACTGTCACAACTACTACTATGACTACTACTACTAGTACTACTATTACTTCAACTTCTACTACTACGACTACAAGTACTCTAGCCATTGCTAATACTATGACTACTACTACTACTACTACTACTGTTGCTACTACTAATTCTACTACAACCACTGCTACGACTGCTACTACTACAACTATTACTACCCAAACAACAACAACAACAACAGCAACTTCCACTACTACTATTAGTACTACTAGTACTACTACTTCGACTACTATTGCTATGACTACTATTTCTACTAATACCACGACCACTCCTAATGCTCCTACTACAAATACTACTATTACTAATAGTACTACTACCATTATTACTGCTTCTTCTCTAATTATTACTACTACTGCTACTACAACAACAACAACAACAACAACCACTCCTACTACTACTGTTACTAATACTACGGCTACCACTACTGCTCTAACTACTATTGCTACAGCTACTACAACAACAACTACTACTACTCCTACTACTACTGCTCCTACAACTACTTCTACTACTACCACGACTATTACTACCATTACTACAGCTACTACTATAATAGCAACAACCACTTCTACTACAGCTACCGCTGTAGCAACTACCACAACTGCTACTACTACAACTACAACTACTATAACTGCTACTACTACTACTACAACAATAACAACAACTACTACTGCTAATACACCTACTGCAACAACTACAATTACTACTACTACTTCTACAACTACTATTATTACTACTACAACTCCTACTGCTGCTGTTGCTGCAACTACTACCACTACTACTTCTACTACCATTTACTGCTGCTCCTATTACTACTACTACAGCTAGTACTGATACTCCTGCTATAGCTACTACCACTACTACCTACTATTGCTGCTTCTGTGACTACTGTTACTACTACTGCTACTACTTCAACTACTGGTATTACTAGCACTACTTTTGCTGCTGCTACTTTTGCTACTACTATTACTACTACTGCTACTACTTCAACTAGTACTACTACTATCACTACTTTTGCTGCTACAACTACTGCAACTACTACTACATCTACTACTACTACTATGACTATTAGTCCTACTACTGCAACTACTGCTACTATAGGTACTACTACTCCTACTACTGGTACTACTAATGCGACTGTAGCTGCCATATCTGGTACTACAACAAGTGCTGCTGCTACTACTACTACTACTTCTACTACTGCTACTGCTGTTGTGACTGCTACTACTCCTACTCCAACTCCACCTCCTACTACTACTACTGCTTCTACTACAACAACAACTTCTACTATTACTATTATTAGTACTACGACTACAACTACTACTACTACCACTACTACTACTACTACTACTACTAAAACTACTACTACAACTACTCAGCCACTACTACTCCAACTACTACTACTAAGACAACTACTAGTACCACTTCTGCTATAATTGCTGCTGCCACTACTACTACTATTGCTACTACTACCACTACTACTACTCCAACTACAACTACTGCTACCACGACTGCTACTATTGTTATTATTACTACTACTACTACTACAACTGCTGCTACTGTTGTTGTTGCTGCGAGTACTACTACAACTTTTGCTAGTACTATTGTTGCTGTTGTTGTTGCTACTAATACTACTATTACTACTACTACTGTAACTTCTGCTCCTGCTACTACTACTACCCCTACTACTTATCTTACTTTTACAACTACTGCTACAACAACTACTGCTACTACTTCTGCTGCCTCTTCTATAACTACTGCTACTTCTACTATTACTACAGCTGCTACTGCAACTATTACTACTGCTACTGCAACTAATACCGTTGTTGATCTTGTTGCTAAAACTACTGCTACTTCTACGACTTCTCCAACTAGTACTACTTCTGCTACAACTACTACTGTTGCTGCTACTGCAACTACTACTACTACTACTACTGTTGTCGTTGTTGCTATTACTGCCACTACTGCTGTTTCTGTTGCTGTTGCGGTTACTACTGCTACTACTACTATTGCTGCTACTGCTAGTACAACTAATGCAACTGCTGCTACTACTACTACTGCAACGATGACTACTACTGCTACTATGACTACTACTGCTACCACTAATCTACTACTACTACTACTGATACTATTCTTGCTGCTACTTCAGCTACTACTACTGCTACTGCTACTACTACCACCGCCACCGCTACTACTACTACTACAACTACAACTACCGTTGTTGCTACTGCTCCTACTTCTACTAATGTAGCAACTGCTACTACTACCACTGTAGTTACTGTTGCTAATACTACTACTGCTGCTATGACTTCTCCTATTATTACTAGTACTACAATAACTGCTACAACTGCTACTACTACTACTACTAATACTACTACTACTACTGTTGCTGCTGCATCTGCTACTACTACTACTACTATAATAGCTACTACTACTGCTACTACCATGACCGCTACTACTATTGCTGCTACTACTACTACAACAACAACAACTACTGTGGCGGCTACCGCTACTTCTACAACTATTGCTACTACTACCACTACTATTACTGATAATACTACTATTGCTGCTGCTACTACTATTACTGCTGCTGCTGCTACTTTTGTTATTGCCACTACTACAGCTCCTACTGCTACTACTACTGCTTCTTCTACAACTGCTACTACTACGACTATTGCTACTGCAACTACTACAACTACCACTACTACAACAACTACAACAACTTCTCCTACTACTACTACTACTACTTCTACTACTACTGCTATTACTTCTACTACTATTACTATTACTACAACTACTACTACGACTAGAAATACTGATACTATTACTACGACAACTGCTTCTACTGCTCTTGCTATGACTACTACTACTACTGGTACTATTGCTAATACTAATGCTTCTCCTAATACTCTTGTTGATGCTACTACTACTGCTATTACTACTGCTACTACCACTAATACTGTTGCTATTGCTATGGCTACTACTACTACTATTCCTACAAATACAACTACTGCTACTACGACTCTTGGTACTTCTACCAATACTACTACTGTTGCTGCTGCTACTTTTGCTACAACTATTACTACTATTGCAACTACTATAACTACTACTACTGCTACTACTTCTATGGCTTCTACTACAACTTCTAATAGTACTACTGCTACTACTTCTTCAACTACTACCACTACTACTGCTACTACTTCTGCTACTACTGCTACTACTACTACTACTACTACAACTGCAGCTACTGCTACTACTACTACTACCACAGCTACTATCGCTAGTAATACTACTTTCTCCACTAATGTTGCGGTTGCTGCTACTGCTGTAACTACTACTACTAGAATGACAACGGCTACTACCACTATTACTACAACAACAACTACTGCTTCTGCTACTACTACTGTTGCTGATACAAATTCTTCAGCTTCTACTTCTACCACTATTGCTGCTACTACTACTGGAACTACTACTACTACTGCTATTGCTCCTACTACTACTACGACTACTGCTACTGCTACTTCTACTATTGCTCCTACTACTTCTGTTACTACTACTTTTACCACTACTGCTACTACAACTACTTGTACCACTACTACTACCACCACAACCACTACAGCTCCAACTATTAATGCTACTACTGCTACTACTACTGCGGCTATTAATACTACCACTGCTACCACTACTTCTACTACAACAACGACAACAACTACCACTACTACTACTGCTGCTGCCATTGCTACTACTGCTACTTCTACTACTACTACTACTACTACTACTACTACATCTCCTACTACTACTATGGCCACGACTACAACTGCAACTATACTACTACTGCTTCTAGAACAACTACTACAACTTCTGCAAGAATAACAAGTACTACTACCTCTCCTCCTACTATGACTCCTGCTACTACTAATACGATTGCTACTCCTACTACAATTTCTGCTACTACTCCTCCTACTACTATTCCTACTACTTCTGCTGCTATTGTTACTGCTGCTGCGACTGCTCCTACTACTTCTCAAACAACAACAACTACTGCTACTGCTACTGCAAATACTACTATTGCTACTACAATTACGGCTGTTGCTACTACTACTACTCCTACTTCTGCTGCAACTGCAACTTCTGTTACTACTGCTACTAATGTTGATACTACTACTGCTACTACTACCATAACTACTACTACTACTATTACTATAGCTTTAGCTACAACTACTTATACACATACTGCTACTGCTGCTGTTACGTCTGCTACAACTGCAACAACACAACTCTGCTACTACTACTTCTATAGCTACTACTGATAGTATTGCAACTACTGCTACTACTACAACTACTACAACTATTCCCACTACTAATGCAACTACTGCTACTACTACTGCTACTATTACTAATTCAACTACAACTACTACTAATATGACTACTACTAATATGGCTACTACTCATACTGCCACTGATACTACAACTACTTCTTTTCCTACTACTAACACTTCTACTACTAGTACTGATACTACTACTACTACTATTACCACTGCTGCTGCTGCTACTACAACAACTACAACTACTGCTACTACGACTGCTACTACTACCACTACTCTAACTGCGACAACTATTACTACAACTACTATTATTACCACTGCAACTACTTCTACTACAACTACTACTACTATTTCTACTGCTTTTACTACTACTACAACTTCTACTGCTACTACTCCTTCTCCTAATACACCTACTACAAATACTACTGTTACTAACTGTACTACTGCTATTATTATTACTACTATTACTACAATAGCAACAACTACTACTACTTCTACTACTAGGATCACAAAAACAACAACTACTACTACTACTACTACTTCTATTACTGCCACTACTACTCCTATTACTACTACTACTACAACTACTTCTACTGCTACTCCTACTACTACTACAGTTTCTACTACTACTCCAACAACTATTACGCCAACTAGTACAGCTACAACAACAACAACTACTACTATTACTATCACTACAGCTACGACTACAACAATAACTGCAACTTCTACTATTACTGCTACTGTTGCTACTACTGCCACAATTGCTACTGCTACTACGATGACTACTTCCACTACTACGACTACTATTGCTGCTACAAATTAAACTACTACTACTACTATTACTGCTACTACTATTACTCCTAATACACCTACTACAATTACTACTATTACTACTACAATTGCTACTATTGCTACTACTACTACAACTACTACAACTACTATTATTACTACAACTACTGCTACTGCTGCTGCTGCTACTACTACTACTACTATTTCTTCAACTACTTCTACTACCATTACTGCAACTACTGCTACTACTTATGCCGCTGCTCGTGCTACTACTCCTATGACTGCTACTACTACTCCTACTACTACTACAACTACAACTGCCACTACTAATGCTACTACTACTATTGCTACTGCTAATACAACTATTTCTGCTGGTAATCCTACTACTACTACTACAACAACAACATAGCTATAACTGCAACTACTGCTGCTGCTATTACAGCTACTACTACTACTACTACTACAGAGACTACTACTACTACAACACATCTACTTCTGCTGCAGTTGTCGCTGCTACTATTGCTACTACAACTACAAGTGCGGCAACTTTTGCTACTACAACCGCTACGACTATTGTTGTTGCTTTTGCAACAACTACTACTACTACAACGACACTACTACTACTACTACTACGACGACGACAACAACAACAACTTCTTTTGCAAATACTATGGTACTACTAGTACTACAGCTACTACTACTACAACAACAACAACAATAATAACTACTACTAAAACTAATACGACTACTACTACTACTACTACTACTACTACTACTACTAATGCTAATAATAATAATAATACTACTACTACTACTACTGTTACTACTACTCCTACAACTACTATTATTACTAATACTACTATTATAGCTACTACTACTGCTACTACAACTACTAATATTGCAACTACTCCTACTACTACTGCTACTACTATTACAGCTAATACTTCTGCTACTTCTACCACGAATTGTCCTACTACTCCTACTACTACTATAATTACAGCTACAACTACTGTTATTGCTATTACTACTATTACTGCAGTTTCTATTACAACAGCTACTACCACTACTTCTATAGTTACACCTACTACTACTACAACAACTACTACTACAGCAACTACTGCTACTACTAATACTACTACTACTACTACTGCAACTATTATTACCACTACTACTACAACTTCTGCTGCTACTACTACTATGAGTACTACTACTACTACTGCGACAACAACAACAACTTCGTTTGCAAATACTATTGGTACTATTGGTACTACTACTACTACTACTACTAAAACTAATACTACTACTATTACTAGTACTACTACTACTAGTACTAATACTACAACTACATCTATTACTACAACTGTTACTTCTACTCCTACAACTACTATTATTACTAATACCACTATTATTGCTACTACTACTGCTACTACAACTACTACTATTGCTACCACTCCTACTACTACTACTACTACTACTACTACTACTACTACTACTACTACTACTACTACTACTATTACTGCTACTACTTTAGCTACTTCTTCCACGACTTGTCCTACTACTCCTACTACTCCTGTAATTACGGCCACAACTACTTCTATTGCTATTACTACTGTTACTGCAATTTCCATTACTACAACTACTACCACTACTTCTACAGCTACACCTACTACTACTATGACTACTATTATACAGCAACTACTGCTACTACTAATACTACTACTATTACTACAACTACTACTATTACCACTACTACTACTATAACTTCTGCTACTACTACTACTCCTCCTACTCCTATTACTACTCGCACTACTACTACTTCTATTACTACTCCCACTACTACTACTACTACTACTACTCCCACGATTACTACTACTATTACTACTCTCACTACTACTACTACTACTACTACTCCCATGATTACTACCAATACTACTACTACTACTCCTCCTCCTACTACTACTACTACTTCTACTACTACTACAACTACTTCTACTACAACAACTACTGCTACTGCTAATACGACTACTCGAACAACTACCATTTCAAGTAGTACTACTACTGCTACTACTACAACCATTACTTCTGCAGCTGCTACTCGTACTACTACTACTACTACCTCTGCTACTTCTACTACTACTACATCGACTCGCACTACCCCTTCTACTACTACAACTATGACTACTACTCCAACTACTACTGCCACCACTACTACACTACAACTACAACAACTACTACTTCAATTACTAGTACTCCAACAACTACTACTATTACTATTGCTAATACTACTACTGCTACTACCACTACTGCTGCTCGTGCTACTACTATTACTTCTAATGATACTATTGTATGCCCTACGAATTTTACTACCACTCCTACTACTACTAGTACAATTAATACAAATTCTCCTACTTCAACTACTAATACTGCTAGTACTACTACTCGTTCAGCTACTACAACTACTACTACTATTATTGTTACAATTACTACTACTACTTCTACTACTTCTACTACCATTAATGCAACGACTGCTACTACTTATATCGCTACTCATGCTACTACTATTACACTACTACTACTCCTACTACTACTACTACTACAACTAAAGCTGCTACTGCTAATGATACTACCACTATTGTTGCTGCTAATACAACTACTTTTGCTGGTAATCCTACTGCTACTACTACTATTACAACTACTCCTACTTCTACTACAACAACTGCTACAATTACAACTACTATTACTACTACTCCTCCTACTCCGATTACTACATCTACAACTACTCTAACTACTACTGCTACTACAACTACAACAATGATACTACTACTACTACGAGTACTACAACTACTACTACTATGACAACAACAACTTCTTCTACAAATACTATTAGTACTACTAGTACTACTGCTACTAGTACTACAACAACAAAAACTAGTACTACTACTAAAACTACTACTACTACTACTACTACTAATAATAATAATCATAATAATAATAATAATAATAATAATCCTACTACTACTACTACAACTAATACAACTACCACAACAAGTACACCTATTACTACTACCATTACTTCTACTCAAACAACTACTATTATTACTAATACTACTATAATTGCTACTGCTACTACAACAACTACTACTTCAACTACTCCTACTGCTATGACTTCTACAACTTCTACTACTCCTACTACTATGACTACAACTACTACTTCTACCGCTACTTGTCCTACTACTCCTAGTGCTACTACAATTACTGCTACTACTACTGCTACTCCTATTCCTACTATCACTTAAATTTATATTACTATCGCTACTAACACTACTTCTCTAGCTACACCTACTACTACTCCAACTACTACTATGACTACTATTACTATAGCAACTACTGCTACTACTAATACTACTACTATTACTACAACTACTACTATTACCACTACTACTACTACAACTTCTGCTACTACTACTACTGCGACTCATACTCGTATTAGAACTCCTATTACTACTACTACTCGTATTACAACCCCCACTACTACTACTACTTCTACTACTCCCACTACTTCTACCACCACCACCACTACTACTAGTAGTAGTACTCCTACGTCTACTACTTCTACTTCAGCAACTACTGCTATTGCAACTACGACTACTACTACAACTACAACTTCAAGTACTACTACTACTACCATTACTTCTGCAGCTACAACACCTCCACCTCCTCCTCCTCCTCCTCCTACTACTACTACTACTTCTGCTACCTCAACTACTACTACTGCGACTTCCACTACTCCGTCCACTACTACTACTCTGACTACTACTCCTACTACTACCGCTACAACTAAAAGACTACTAGTACAAATACTACAACTCCAAAACTACTACTATTACTATTACAAACGCTTCTACTACTGCTACTAACACTACTACTACTAACTTTGCAACTACTACTGCTCGTACTTCTACTATTACTTCTCCTAATACTACTGTTACCATACGACTTCTACTACTACTACTACGACTATTACTACTACTACTACAAGTAACAAAAATTATCCTACTAGAACTACTAATATAGCTAGTACTACGACTCATTCAACTATTACAACAAAAACTACTACTACTGCTGCAACAATTACTACTACTACTACAACTAGTACTATAGCTACTACTGCTACTACTACTACTACTACTACTACTAGTCCTATGACTACTACTGCTACAACTACTACAACTACTACAACTAATACTACTACTACTGCTTCTCCTACTACTACAATAACAACAACAACAACAACTACTACTACTACTACTACTACTACTACTACTGCTACTACTACTACTACTATTGCCACTACTGCTAGAACAACAACAACTACTACTCCTACTACTATTACTCCTACTACTACTACAACTACTATGACTATTAGAACAACAACTACTGCTACTACTGCCACTACGGCAACAACTACTACTACTTTTGCAACTACTGCTATGATTACTATTACTACTACTGCTGCTACAACTATTACGACTACTACTGCTACGACTATTACTACTACTACAACTAATACTACTACTACTACATCTACTACTACTGCTACTAATACTACTACTACTATCGCTACTCCTACTATTCCTACTACTAAAGCTACTACTACTACTACCACAACTACTGTTGCTACAACTACTATTATTGCTACTACTACTACTACAACTACTACTACTGGTGGTGGTGGTACAGCTACTCTACTACTCCTACTATGACAATTACAACTAATACTACTGCTACTACTGCCACTATGGCAATAACTAGTACTACTACTGCCACTACGACAACAACTGGTACTACTTTTGCAACTACTGCTATGACTACTATTACTACTACTACCCCTACAACAACTACTACTACACCTGCTACTTCTACTACTATTACTACTACTACAACTACTTCTACTGCTACTACTGCTACTGCTACTACCTCTACTACTACTGCTACTGCTACTACTTCTGCTACTTCTACTGCGACATGTTCGACTACTCACACTACTACTACTACTGCTACTGCTATTACTACTATTACTGCGACTAATGCCACTACTTCTACAGCTACACCTACTACTACTATGACTACTATTACTACAACAAGTACTGCTACTACTAATACTACTATAATTACTACCACAACTAGTATTACCACAACTACTACTACAACATCTGCTACTACTACTTCTACAACAACTCCTACTCCTATTACTACTCCCACTACTACTACTACTCCTATTACTACCCCCACAACTACTAACCCTACTACTACTACTACTCCCACGACTACTACCACTACTACTACTGCTATTACTAGTACTAGTCCTACTACTACTACTTCTACTACAACTATAACAACTACAGCTACTGCTAATATGACTACTTGAACAACTATTAGTTCAAGTACTACTACTACTGCTACTACTACCACTACTACAACCATTACTTCTACAGCTACTACTCGTACTACCGCTACCACCACCTCTGCTACTTCCACTATTGCTACATCAACTAGCACTACCCCTTCTACTACTACAACTATGACTACTACTCCAACTACTACTGCTACCACTACTACACTACTGCTACAACTACTACTACTTGAATTACTACTACTCCTACAGCTACTACTATTACTATTACTAATACTACTGCTATTGCTACTACCACTACTACTGCTCCTTCTGCAACTACTACTGCTCGTACTACTACTGTTACTTCTAATGATACTACTATTAACCCTATGACTTGTACTACTACTCCCACTACTACTACTGCAATTAATACGAATTCTCCTACTACAACTACTCATAATGCTAGTACTACTACTTGTTCAACTACTACCACTACCACTACTACTACAACTACTACAACAGCTACTACTACTACTACTACTACTACTACTACTACTTCTACTACTAGTAGTCGAACGACTACTACTGCTGCTATTACTACTACTATTACAACTAATACTACTGCTACTACAACTTAAACTACAACTACTACTACTATTACGACTAGCCCAACGACGACTACATCTGCTATTACTACTACTATTACAGCTAATACTACTACTGCTACTTCTACTACTGCTGCTGCTACTACTACTACAATAAGAACAACAACAACAACAACTACTACTACTAATACTGCTACTACTGCTACTACTATTGTTGCTACTGCTACTACTCCTACTATGACTATTACAACAACAACTACTACTACTACTGCCACTACGAGAACAGCTAGTACTACTTCTGCAAGTACAGCTACGACTACTATTACTACTGCTACGGCTACAACTATTATTACTACTACTGCTGTTACTACTGCTACTACTGTTTCTACTACTAATGCTACTAATACTACCACTACTGCTGTTGCTACTACTGCTACTCAGACAACTACTAAAATTACTACTACTACCACCACTACTACTACTACTATTATTGCTGCTACTACTACTACTGCTACTGCTGGTGCTGCTATTGCTACTACTCCTACTATGAATATTACAACTAAGACTATTGGTACTACTGCCACTACAAAAAACACTAGTACTATTTTTGCAACTACTATTATAACTACTTCTACTGCTCCTGCTACTACTATTATTACTACTACTACTGCTTCTACTGCTACTACTATAACTAATACTACTTCTACGACTGCTACTGCTACTTCCTTTGCTACTACTACTACAAAAACCACTACTAGCACTACGACTACTCCAACAACTACTACTATTACTTCTTCTATTACTACTATTACTACTACTACTACTATGACTACTACTACAACTTTTGCTATTGCGACATCTACTACAACTACTACTACAACAACAACAACAACTACTACTACTTCTGCTGCTAATACTACTTCTAGTACTTCTAATACCATTACTGCAACTACTGCTACTACTTATACCACTACTCGTGCCACTACTCCTATTACTACTACTACTACTACTCCTACTACTACTACTACTACTACTACAGCTGCTACTGCTAATGCTACACTAGAATTGTTGCTGCTAATACAACTACTTCTGCCATTAATCCTACTACTATTACTTGTATTACAACTACTCCTACTACTATTACAACAACTACTACTATTATTACTACTATTACTACTGCTCCTCTTACTCCTGTTACTACACCTATGACAACTCCTCCTACTACTACTACTACAACAACATAGCTACAACAACTACTACTACAGCTACTATTACTCCGACTACTACTACTACTACAGTGACTACTACCACTACTACTGCTACATAACTACTTCTGTTGCTATTGCCATTTCTACTAGTGCTACTACAACTACAACTACTACAATGACACTAGTGCTACTACTACAAGTACTACTACTACTACTACAACTTCAACAACAACAACAACTTCTTCTACAAATACTATTAGTACTACTACTGCTGATACTACTACTACTACAAAGACAATAGCAACAACAACTACTAAAACTACTACTACTACTACTACAACTTCTACTACTTCTAGTACCATTAATGCAACTACTGCTACTACTTATACCACTACTCATGCTACTACTCCTATTACTACTACCACTACTCCTACAACTACTACTACAACTAGAACTGCTACTGCTAATGCTACTACTACTATTGCTGCTGCTAATACAACTACTTGTGTTGGTAATCGTACTACAACTAGTACTATTACAACTACTCCTACTACTACTACAACAACAACAACAACAACTACTAATACTACTACTACTACTACAACTAATACAACTACTACTTCAAGTACAACTATTAGTACTAGTGTTACTTCTACTCCTACAACTACTATTATTACTCATAGTACTATAATTGCTACTGCTACTGCTATTATAACTACTACTACTTCTACTACTCCTACTACTTCTACTATTACTGCAACTACTTCTGCTACTTCTACCGCTATATGTCTTACTACTCCTACTACTACTATAATTACTGCTATTACTGCTATTACTGCATTTTACATTACTATTGCTACTACCACTACTTCTGCAGCTACTCCTGCTACTACCCCTACTACTACTACGACTACTATTACTACTACTATTACCACAACTACTACTATTACCACTTCTATTACTACAACATCTGCTACCACTACTTCTACTACTACTCCTACTACCATTACTAATCCCACTACAACTACTACTATTACTACTCCCACTACTACCACTACTACTACTACTCCCACTACTACTACCACTACTACTACTACAACTACTACTACTCCTCCTACGTCTACTACTTCTACTACTACTACAACTACTTCTACTACTTCTACTACTACTATCGTGACTACCACTACTCCTCCTCCTACTACAACTATGACTACTACTCCTACTACTCCTGCTACTACTAATAGACTACTACTACAACTACTACTGCTTGAATTACTATTACTCCTACAACTACTACTATTACTATTACAAATGCTGCTACTACTGCTACTAACACTACTACTACTCATTATGCAACTTCTACTGCTCGCACTTCTACTTTCACTTCTACTGATACTACTATTACCCATATGACTTTTACTACTACTCCTACTACTATGACTATTACTACTACTACTCCATTAACAAAAATTCTCCTACTAGAACTCCTAATACTGCTAGTACTACTACGCGTTCAACTTCTACAACAACTACTACTACTATTGCTGCTACTATTACTACTACTACTGCAACTACTACTATAGCTACTACTACTACTACTACTACTACTACTACTTGTACTACGAATACTACTGGTGCTACTACTACTACTACAACTAATACTACTACTATAGCTTCTACTCCTACTGTTGCTCCTACTACTACTTCTACTACTATAATAACAACAACAACTACTACTACTACTAATATTGCCACTACTGCTATAACTACTACTACTAGTGCTACTATTTCTACTACTCCTACTATGACTATTACAACAACTACTACTGCTACTACTACCACTACGACAACAACTAGTACTACTTCTGAAACTACTGCTACGACTACTATTACTATAACTACTGCTACAACTATTACGACTACTACTGCTGGAACTGCTACTACTACTACTACTGTTTGTACTACTGCTGCTATTAGTACTACTACTACACCTTCTACTTTTACTACTAATACTACTACTACTACTACTACTATTATTGCTACTACTACTACTACTGCTGCTGCTGATGCTGCTACTGCTACAACTCCTACTATGACTATTACAACTAATACTATCGCTACTACTACCACTACGTCAATAACTAGCACTACTTCTGCAACTACTACTACTCCTATTACAACAACTATTACTACTGCTACTTCTACTACTATTGTTACTACTACAACTACTTCTACTGCTAGTACTACAAATAATACTACTGCTACTACTACTACTGCTTCTACTGCTACTCGAACTACCTCATGACTACTAATGCCTCTACTACTACATTACAGCTATAACAACCACTATTACCACTAATACTACTCCAAGAACTACTTCTATTACTTCTACTAATTCTACTACTACAGCTACTGCAACTAAAACTATTACTATTGCTAATCCTAGTACTGCTACTACTACTACTGCTACTACTGCTACTAATGCTGCAACTTCAACAACTACTACTACCACTGCTACAACTACTACCACTATTACTACAACTACTAATGCTGCAACTACTACTACGTCTACTATTACTACTACTACTACTACTACTACTCCAACTACTACTACTACTACCACTACTGCATCTACTACAACTAGTACAACTACTGCTGCTGCTGCTACTACTACAACTGCTAAAACAATTATGCCTACTACAACTTCTACAAGACCTACTGCAACAACTACTACTACTACAACACCTATTTCTACTATAGCTACTACTAGTACACCTAATGCTACTGCAACTACTACTTCTATTACTACTGCTACTACTGCTACTAGTACTACTATTACTACTACTACTATTGCTGCGACTACTGCTACTTCTACAACAACAACTACTACTACATCTACCCATACAGCTGTTGCTACTATCACTGCTACAACTACTACTACAACTACTAATGCTACCACTGCTACTACTACCGTAACTACTACTACTACCAATGCAACTACTGCTACTATTGTTGCTACTACTACTAATCCAATTATGACTACTACTACAAATACAAAGACTTCTATAACCACTACTACTACTACTGCTATTACTGCTTCTTTTCCTACTACTACTACTACTTCTGCAACTAGTATTGGTACTATGACTACTATTATTACAACTACTATTGCTACAGCTACAAGGACTGCAACTTCTGGTGCTACTACTGCTACTACTACTGCTACTGCTACCACTACTATGACAACTACTTCTGCTACAACAACAACTACTACTACTTCTACTACTACAACTACTACTACAACTATTACTACTACTATTGGAAGTACTACTGGTACAGCTACTACTACTTTTGTTGCTACAACAACTACTGCTAGTACTACTTCTACTATTACTGCAACTATAGTTACAATAACTACTGCTACTATTACTGCTACTACTACAACTAGTACGACGACTACTTCTACTACTACAACACTAATACTTCTGCTGATGTTGCCGCTAATACTAATGCTAGTACAACTACAGTTGCTGTGACAACTGCTACTACCATTGCTACTACTACAGCTGCTGCTTTTCGAACAACAGCAACTACTACTTCATTGACCACTACTACCACTACTATGGGTATTACTACTACTACTATTGCGATAACAACAATAACTTTTACTATAACTACTACTTCTACTACTGCTACTGCTATTGCTTCTGTTACAATAGCTACTACTACAACCACTACTGTTACTACAACTACTTGTACTACAAAAATAATAACTACTACTACTACTACTATGAATACTACTACTACTACTACTATTACAACAACAACAACAACAACAACTTCTACTTGTACTCTTACTGCTACTACTACTGCTAATATTACAACTACTACTGCTACTACGAATACTAATACTGCTATGAATCCAACTACTTCTTCTTTTACTACTACTACTACTACGGCTACTACTGTTACGACTATTGCTACTATCACTTCAATCACTATTGTTGCTACTGCTACTACTTCTGCCACAACTACTACTAGTATTAGTACCTCTAGTACTGCTACCACAACTACTACAATTACTTCTCCTACCACTACCACAACTGCTACTGTTATTATGGCTGCAACTACTACTACTACTACGACTTCTACCGCTACTACTATAACTGCCACTACTACTACTATTTCTATTTCTAGTACTACTACAACAACTGCTACTACTGCTACAACTACTTCTACCACTACTACTATAGCAACTGCTACTTCTGCTACTACTACTACAGCTACTACTACTACTACTACTACTACAGCAACTGCTACTACTTCTACTACAACAACCTCTCCTACTACTGCGACTATTAATAACACTAGTACAACTTATATTGCTGCTACAACTACTACTATTAGTACAACTACAACGACAACTATTGCTACTACTACTACAACAACGACTACTACAACTACTACTTCAAATACTACTGCTACTACTACTACTGCTACAAGAAGTACTACTACTACTACTACTACTACTACTACTACTACTACTACTACTACTACTACTACTACTACTACTACTACTACTACTATAAGTACTACTATTACTACTACTACTACTTCTACTATTACTACTCCTGCTACAACTACTACTGATACTCCTATTCTTGCTACTAATATGACAACTACTGCTATTATTATTATTACTACTGCTACTACTACTGCTGCTACTACTACTACTACTATAACTACTACTACTACTACTACTCTGACTACTACAATGGCTACTACTGCTACTACTACTACAACTACTACAGCTAGTACTACTACTACTTCTACTGTAACTACAACAACAACCACTACTACTATTGCATCTACTACTACTACTACTTCTACTATAACTACAACTACGACTGCTATTACTGCTATGATAGCTATTACTACTGCTGCTACTGCTGCTACTACTATTAGTACAACACCTACTTCAGTTACAACAACTACTGCTAGTACTATGACTACTACTACTACTACTACTTCCACTATAACTACAATTATGACTACTACTACTACTAATAATCCTGCAACTACTATTACTAATGCTACTACTTCAACTACAACTACTATTGCTAGAACTATGACTACTACTACGACTACTACCGCTACTACTATAACTATTACCGCTACTACTTCTGTGACAACTTCTTCTACTACTGCTACTACTTCTACTACCGTTACTACTATTGCTACTACCACTTCTATTACTACTTATGCTACTATTACTACTACCTCTACAATTGCTACTACAACTACTACAATTACTTCTCCTACTACTGCCTCTACTGCAACAACTACTACAACCACTAGTACTACTACTTCTACTACTTCTACCACTACTACTATAACTGCTACTACTGCTATTACTGCTACTACTAGTACTACTACAACTACTGCTACTGTTACTATTAGTACTACTACATCTACTGCTACTACTAGTACTACTACTTCTACAACTACTACAATATCTACTACTACTGCTACTACAACTAGAGCTACTACTTCTACCACTACAACTACTTCTGTTGCTACTGCTAATACTACTGCTACTTCTGCTACTACTACTACTTCATTAGTATAACTACAACTACTAATACTACAATGGCAACTACTACTTTTACTACTACTGCTACTACTACTACAACAACGACAACTACTACTACTACTACTACACCAGCTACTACTACTACTACTTTTGCTACTCCTACTACTCCGACTACTACTACTATGACACCTAATACTACTACTACTACTACTACTCTAACAACTACTTCTACTACTATGACTACTACTGCGACTACTACTGTGGCACCTTCTGCTATAACAACAACAACTACTACTACTCCAAATATTCTAATATTAACGCTCCCAATGCTCCTACTTCTCCTAATACTCCAACCACTACTACTATTACTACTACTACAACCTCTATTTCTGCTATTACAACAACTACTACTAGTAGTACTCCAACTATTATTACCATATTACAACAACTACTACTATTACTACTGCTACTGATACAACTACTACTCTATAACTACTACTACTGTTGCTGTTGTTGCTGCTTCTACTACTACAATGACTACTACAACAACAGCAATAGCTACTACTACTACTCCTATTGCTACAATTACGACAAGTACTACCACTGCTACTACGATTAGTGCTATTGCTACTACTAATTTTGCCTCTACTACAGCCACAAATACTACTACTACTCCACTCCTCCTCCTCCTCCAACTACTACTATTACCTCTACTATTGCTACTGCTACTCAAACTACTAATCCTACTACTACTTCTTCCCCTACACCAATTACTACTAGTACTCCTACTGCTGCTGTTGTTACTACTTCTACGACTACTACAACAACTACTACTCCTCCTACTACAACTATTACTACCATTACTACTATGACTACTTCTACTATGACTACTACTTTTGCTAGTAGTGTTACTCCAACTACTACTACCACTACTATTTCTACTATTGCTACTACTAATACTTTTTCTTCTCCAACTACTACTTCTATTATTACAACAACAACTACTATTACTACTATTACTACTATTGCCACTATTACCACAACTAAAACTGCTACTATTACTACTACTACTACTACTACTATTGTCGTGAGTAATACCCCAACTATTACTATTACTGCGAGTATTACTCGAACTACAACTACTACTTCAAGTACTACTACTACTACTGCTCCTGCTTCTACTACTATTACTACTAATAGTCCCACTACTACAAGAACAACAACTACTACTACTATTACTACAACTATAACTACAATAACAATAACAACAACAACTACTACTACTACTCCAACTACTGCAACTACTGCAACAACAACTACAACTACTACTATTACTGCTACTACTACTACTACTACTACTACTTCTACTACTACTTCTACTCCAACTACTACTACTATTATTACTGCTACTTCTACTATTATTACTACTATTACTACTACTATGACTACTGCTACTGCTACTACTACTACTACTATTACTATTGCTACAGCTACTGCTACCACGATTTGTACTACTACTACTACACCTACTACTCTTACGACTACTACTACTGCTAATACTGCAACCACTACGACTACTACTAATACTAGTACTAGTACCTCTATTACCACTACTACAACAACTACTACTACTACTACTACAATTGCTGCTGCTGCTGCTACAACTATTGTTGTTGCTATAACTACTACTGCTGCTACTACTACTACTACTATAGCTGCTGCTGCTACTAGTACTACTAGTACTACTACTTCTACTACTACTCGCTCTACTACTACTATTGTTGTTGTTACTGCTACTACATTTGCTACAATTACTACTACTTCTGCTACTTGTGCTGCTACTACGCCTACTACTACTATTTCAGTTTCAATTGCTACTACTACTACTGCTGCTAGTAATGCAACTACTGCTTCTACTACTACTACGACTGCTGTTGCTATGACTATTACTCCTACTACTACTGGCCTTACTACTGCAACTATTATTAGTAATACTACTAGTACTATTCTACTACTACTACTGTCACTACTACTGCTACATCTACGACTACTACAACTACGACAACTGCGACTACAACTACTGCTACTACTACTACTGCTGCTATTACTGCTGCTGCTACTACTACGACTGTTGCTGCTACTGTTGCTACAACTCCAACAACTATTACAACTACTCCTACTACTACCTCCACTACTACCGCTACTACTGCTGCATCTAATATTCTTACTACTAGTACTACTACCACCACTACTACTAATATTACTACTGCACCTATTGCTTCTCCACCAACTACTATTACCACTATTATTGCTACTAGTGAGACTGCTACTTCTACTACTACAACTACTGCTATTGCTTCTTTATCTACTACTACTACTACAACAACAACAACAACAATAACAAAAACTACTAATAGTACTAGTACTAGTACTATTACTACTACTACTACCACTACCATTACTGCAACTGCCACTACTACTACCCCTACTTCTACTACTGCTACACCTACTAATACTACTACTTCTACTACTGCTCTTGCTACTACTTCTAATATTAGTAATACTACTATAGCTACTACTACTACTACTACTACTATTACAACTATTACTCCTACTGCTACTAACACTACTTCAACTACTACTCCCACTACTTCTACTACTACTCCAACTGCTACTCCTACTACTATTACAACTACTGCTTCTAGTACTACTACTACAACTATTGCGACTACTACTACTAATACTACTACTACTACTATTGCTACAGCTACTACTACTACTAATACTATTGTTGTTCTTGCTACTATTACCACAACTAGTACTCCTACAACGACTATTACTACTACTACTACTATTACTACTACTATTATTACGGCAACTACTACTACTCCTCCTCCTACTCCTACTACTTCTATTATTACTGCCACTACTGCTACTACTTCAATTTCTACTCCAACAACTATTCCCACTCCTACACCTATTCTTGCTACTACTATGACTACTATTACTACCATTGGTACAAGTGCGACTACTACTACTACTACCACAACTAATACTATTACTACTACAACAACAGCTACTACTACTAACAAAAGCTATTATTGGGGACAAATACTAATGCTGTTGCTGCTACAAACTACCAACACGACTACTACAATTAACGAATATTTCTTCGTACTACTGCGGCTGCTACTCCTAGAACAATTACTACTATTACTACTACTACCACGACTACTACTACTACTACTACTACTACTAGTACTACTACTACTAGTACTACTACTACTACTACTACTACTACTACTACTACTACTACTACTACTACTACTACTACTATTATTACTACAGCTTCTGCTATTGCTACTATTGCCGCTGTTCCAACTATAATTACTGCTACTAGTACTACAACTTCTACCATTACCACTATTACTATTGCTTCTACTACTACTACTACTATTATTACTGCCACTACTGCTACAATTATCACTATTGTTCTCGTTGCTACTCCAACTACTATTATAACAACAACTTCTAATAATACCATTACTACTACTACTACTACTACCATTACTACTACTACTAGTAATACTATTACTACAACCACTACTACCACCACCACCACCTCCACCACTACTACCACCCATAGTATTACTATTACTATTACTACTATTATTACTACTACTTTTGCTACTACCACGACTACTACTACTCCTACTACTACTACGACTACTACTATTTCTACTTCTTCTACCACTACTACTGCTACTAGTGCTACTAATGCTACTCCTAGAACTACTACTACTACAACTACTACTGCTACTACGGCTACTACTTCAACTACAACTCCTACTGCTACTCCGATGACTACTACCATGACTACTACTACTACTACTACTACTTCTCCTACTACTGCAACTATTACTTCTACTACTAGTACTGCTACTACATCTACTACTACTGCTACTACATCTACTACTACTTCTACTGCAACTGTTGCTCTTCCTAGTACAACTACTACTTCTACGACTACAATGACTACTAAAACAATCACTACTACTACTGCTACAAATTCTGCAACTCAATCTGCTATGACCACAATGATTACTACAACTATTATTAATGCTACTATCACTACTCATACTACTATTGCTGTTGCTGCTACTATCGCAACTATTACTCATACAACAAGTATTACTACTACGACTCCTTCTACTACAGCTATTACCACTCCAAGTACTACTTCTACAACTACTTCTACTACTACTACTACTACTACTACTACTATTACTACTGCAACAACTATGACTTCTACTACAACAAATACTGCTGCTCCTACTGCTGCTACAACTTGAAATACTACTACTACTACTACTAGTACTAATATTGCTACTACTACTTATTCTACATCTGCCACTACTGCTACGACTACTACCATTACTATTACTACTGCTGCTGCTACTATCGCAACTATTACTCATACAACAACTATTACTACTACTACTCCTTCTACTACAGCTATTACCACTCCAAGTACTACTTCTACAACTACTACTACTACTACTACTACTACTACTACTATTACAACTGCAACAACTATGACTACTACTACAACAACTACTGCTGCTACTGCTGCTCCTACTGCTGCTACTACTTGAAATACTACTACTACTACTAGTAGTACTAATACTGCTACTACTACTTATTCTACATCTGCCACTACTGCTACAACTACTACCATTACTATTACTACTACTGCTGCTACTATTAGTGCTACTACTACTACTGCTGCAACTAGTATGACTATTGGTATAACGACTACTACAACTACAACAACTCCTACTACTACTACAACTTCTACTATTACTACAACTACAAGAACAACAACTGCTACTACTACAACTAGTACAATAACTACTACTACTAATACTACACGTACTACTCCTAATACTACTACTACTACTATTCCTTCTACTACTACTACCAATGGAATTGCTACTACACCTACTACTGTTGCTTTTAGTAATTGTAGTACTACTACTGCTACTACTACTACTACTACTCCCACTAATACTATTGCTCTACCACAACTTATACTACTTCTACCACTACTACAACAACTGCTACTACTACTCCCGGTTCTTTGCTATACTTTTATTACATATACTAATACTACTAGTACTATTTCTATTACTACAACTGCTACGGTAACTTATACTACTTCTCCTACTACTACTACGATTGCTACTACGACTGCTACTACTACTATTACTACTACTACAACCACCACCAGCACCACTATCACTATAGCTATTACTGCTACTGCTACTACTAATACTTCCTCTCCTGCTACTACTACTTATGCTTCTACTACTGCTATAACTTCTACTATTTCTACTACTGTTGCTACTACTACTACTACAATTATTCCTATTTGTGTTGTTCTTATTGGTACTATTGATACTACCATTACTAATACTACTACTCTATCTCTTACAACAACTAGAACTGCTGCTACTATGACTGCTACTACTACTGTTGCTACTTCCACTTCTACTACTACTTGTACTACTACTACTACTTTTGCTATTACTACTACTAGCGGTACTACTATAGCTCCTACTATTTCTATTATAGCTACTGTTGCTACTACTACTGCCATGGATACTCCTACTCCTACTCCTACTACTACTAAAGCCACTACTGCTACAACTACTGCTACTACTTTTACTTCTGCAACTATTGGTACAACTACTACTGCTATTGCTACTACTTCTACTATTGTTGCTACTACTGGTACTGCTTCTACTGTTACTACTCCTACAACTGCTACTACTACTTTTGCTACGGCTATGACTACTACATCTACAACTACTCCTCCTACTCATAATATAGCTGCTACTATTATGACTGCTACTTCAACTGCTACTGCTTCAGCTACTACTATAATTTGTACTATGCTACTACTTTTGCTACAATTGCTACTACTACCATAACAACTACTACTGCCATAACAACTACTACTGCTACTTCTACTACTACTACAACTAATACTTCAACTACTACTACGCCTTCTCCTACAACTACAACTACTACGAGTAGTAGAACTATTATGAATAGTGGTATTACTACTGCTGCTAGTTCTACAAATGCTACTACTTCATCCACCACAGCTACTACTGCTACGACCACTTCTACTGCTACCATTGCTGCTGCTACTACTACTGCTCCTACTGGTACAACAACTACTACGACTACTACTACGACTCCTAGTGCTGTTGCTGCTGTCAATACTACTACTTCTATGACTACTGTTGCTGTTGATATTACTATAACTAGTAACACCGCTACAAGCACTCTGGCTACCACTAATAATAGTACCACTACTACTACTCAGCAGCATCGAGTACAGCTACTGCCGCTGCTCCTACTACTACTACTACTACTACTGGTGTTGTTGCTGCTTTTGTTGCTGCTACTATTGCTACTACTACTATTACAACTACATCTACAACTACTAAAACTACCACTACTACTATGACTGCAACTACAACTGTTACTTTTACTCTGACTACTACTACTACAACTACTCCTACTAGTACTACTACTCCGCCTACTGCTACTTCTAGTACTACATTTGGTACTACTACTACTACTACAACATTTGGTACTATTATTATTGCTATTACTACTTTCACTACAATGGCTGCAACAACAACCACTACTACCACTACCACTATTATAACTACCACTACTACCACTACTACTCCAACTGATACTACTACCACTTCTACTATTGCCAATAGTACTACTACTATTACTACTAAGACTACTACTACCACTACTACTATGCCTCCTCCTCCTAATACTTCTACAATAACCACTCTTGCTGCTTATACTACTACTACAACAACTACAATTGCAACTATAACTATTGCTACTACTACTACTACTGCTACTATACCAATTACTACTAATACTATAATTACTACTAATATTACAACTACTATTGCTACAACTACTTCTACTACTACTATTATTACTACTACTACTACAACAACAACTACTACAGCTACTACTACTATTATTACTACTACTTCTATTACAATTGCCAATACCACTACTGCTACAACCGCTACAGCAACTACTACTACCGCTTTGACTACTACTATTGCCCATGCTACTACTACTCCCATTACTCCTGCTACTCCTACTACTCCTACTACTACTGCAACTACTCTTATGACTCCTACTACTAGTGCTACTACTACTACACCTGCGCCTACTACTACCCCTACTGCTACGATAACTCCTATTATAACAATTATAGCTTCTACTAATACTACTACTACTACTTATACTACCACTACTACAACTACTACTATAACTGCTTCTACTGCCGTTACAAGTAGTACTACTACTACTTTTACTACTACTACTACTACTAGTACTAGTACGACTACTACTACCATAATACTTACTAGAGCTATTGATGTTGTGCAAATAACTCCTACTACTACTAATACTACTACTAATAATAATACTACTGCTTCTACTAAAACTACTTCTTTTGTTACTCCTCCGCCAACTACTTCTAAACTACCACTACTACCATTGCTACTGCTGCTACTACTGCTACAATGATAACCACTACTACAACAACTACTGTAACTACTACTACTGCTACTACTATTTCAAATATTGATACTACAACAACTACTACTACACCTATTACTACTAATACCACTACTACTGCTACTACTACTACTACTAGCATTACTACTACTATTCCTACAAGTACTTCCACTACTATTACTACTACAACTACTACTTTTACATCTGTTATTACTACTACTATTGCTACTACAACAACTGCTACTACAACAACTGCTACTACTACTCCTACGACAGTGACAACTACTATTACTACTCCTTCTACTACTACAACTACTCTAACTACTACTACTTCTATTCTTATTGTTACTTTTACTACTAATACTATAACTTATACTACTATTATTACTACTTCTACTACTATTTTCACTAGTACTAGTACTACTACTACTGCTACTACTAGTACTAGTACTACTACTACTATTAGTAATAGTAGTAGTAGTAGTACAGTTGTAGTAGTAGTAGTAGCAGCAGTAGTAGTTGCTCTAGTAGTAGTTATTATTGTAGTAATAGCAGTATAAATAATAGTAGTGGTAGTAGTAGCAGCATTAGTAATAGGAGTAGTTGGAACATTTGTAGTTGTAGTAATAGTAGTAGTCATAGTAATTATTGTAATAGTAGTAACACTAGTAGTAATAGCAATAGTTATAGTAGTAGTAGCAGTAGTAGTAGTAGTAGCCGTAGTAGTTGTAGAAGCAGCAGCAGCAACAGTAGTAGTTGGAGCAATAGTAGCAGAAGTAGCAGTAGAAGTAGCAATATTAGTAGAAGTAGAAGTAGCAATCCCAGTGGTACTAGTGGTAGTAGTAATAGTAATAGCAATAGCAGCAGCAGTAGTAGCAGTTATCATACTAGTAGTGGTGGCAGTGGCAGTAGTAGCAGCAGTTGTAGGAGTAGTAGTAGCTTTAGTAGTAGTAGGAGTAGTACTTCTAGTAGTTGTTGTAGTATTAGTTGTAGTAGCAATAGTAATAGCACTAGTAGTAGTAGCAGTTGGAGCAGCCACAGTAGTAGTAGTAGTAGTAACAACAACAATAGTAGTAATATTAGTAGCAGCTGTAGCAGCAGTAGTAGGAGTAGGAGTAGTAACAAAAGTAGTAGTGTCAATAGTAGCAGCAGCAACAATAGTAGTGGTAGTAGTTGTAATAGTTGTAGTATTAGCAGAAGTAGTAGTAGTTATAGTAGTAGTTGTAGTAGTATTATTATTAGTAGTAGTCATAGTAGAAGTTATAGCAACAGTAGCAGAGATAGTAGTAGCAATAGTAGTAGTAGTAGTAGCAGTAATAGTTGGAGCAGTAGTAGAAGTAGTAGCAGTTGTAGGTGGTAGTAGTAGCAACAATAGCTGCCATAGTAGTGTAGTTGTAGTAGTATCAGTCACAACTATAGTAGCAGAAGTAGCAGTAGTAGTAGCAATAGTAATAGCAGTAGTAATTATAGTAGTAGTAGTAGCAACTGTAGTGGTTATAGTAGTAGTAGTAGTTGTGCTAGCTATAGTAGCAGTTGTAGTAGTCGTCGTAGCAATAGCAGTAGTTGTAGGAGCAATAGTAGCAATAGAAGTAGTAATAGTAGTAGCAGTAGTGGTAGTCGTACTAGTAGTACTAGTAGTAGTATTACTAGTAGAAGCATCCTTTGTATACATAGCAGTAATTGTCATACTAGTAGTGGTAGTTATGGAAGCAGTAGTAGTATGAGTAGCAGTGGTAGTGGTGGTAGTATTAGTAGTAATTGTAGGAGCAGCAGTTGCATTAGTAGCTGTAGGAGTAGTACTAATAGTAGCAGCATGAGCAACATTAGTAGTAGTAGTAGTACTAGCAGTAGTAGTTGTGGTAGTAGTAGTAGTAGCTGTAGTAATAGTTGCAGTTGTAGTAGTAGTAGTACTAGTAGTGGCAGCAATAGTAGCGGTAGTAGTACTAGTAGTAGTAGTAGTAGCAACAGATGCAACCGCAGTAGTTGAAGTAGTAGTACAAGTATTAGTAGTAGTATTAACAATAATAGTAGTAGCGAAAGTAGTAGCAATAGTAGTAGTAGGAGGAGTACTAGTAGTTGTTGCAATAGCAGTAGTGCTAGTAGTAACAGCAGCAATAGTAGTAGTAATAGTAGCAGTAGCAGTAGTATGAGCAGAAGTAGTAGTTATTGTAGTAGTAGTAGGAGGAGGAGTAGTAGTAGTAGTGTTAGTATTAGCAATAGTCATAGCAGAAGTGGAAGAAGCAAAAGCAGAAGTAGTAGTAGCAGCAGCAATTGTAGTAGTAGCAGTAATCGTTATAGCATTAGTCGCAACAATAACAGTTATAGAAGTGGTAGTAAATGCAGCGGTAGCAACCGTAGTAATAATAGTAGTAGTAGTCACAGCTACAGTAGCCGTAGCAGTAATAGTTGAAGCAGCAGTAGTAGAAGCAGAAGTCGCAGTAGTAGTGGTAGCAATAGTAATAATAGTAGTAGTATCAATAATAGTAGTAGGAGGAGAAGCAGTAGTTGTAATAGCAGTGCCAGTGATTGTAGTAAGTGTAGTAGCAGTTATAGTAATAGCAGTAGGAATAGTAATAGTAGTAGTAGTAGTAATAATAGTACTAGTAGTGGTAGTAGTAGTTGCAGTAGTAGTAGCAGTAGCAGCAACAACAACTGTAGTAGTAGTAGTTGTTGTTGTTGTATTAGTAGTAGTAGTAGTAATTGTAGCTGTAGCACTAGTAGCATCAGTACTAGTAGCATCAGTATTAGTAGCAGAAATTCCAGTAGTAGTCGTAGTCGTCGTCGTAGTAGTAGTAGTTGCAAATAGAGTACTATTAGTAGGAGTAGGTGTTGGAGTAGAAGTTGCAGCAGTAGTAGTAGAAATAGTATTACTAGTAGGAGTAATTGGTGTAGTAGTAGTTTTTGTAGTAGTAGCAGCAGTAGTAGTTGTAGAACAAGTAGTAGTAGTAGTAGTAGGAGTAGTAGTATTAGTAGTAGGAGTATTAATAGTAGTAGTACTAGAAGTAGTAGTAGTATTAATAGCTGTAGTAGTAGTAGTGGTGGTGGTGGTGGTAGTAGTAGTAGTATTAGTAGTAGTAGTGGTAGTAGTAGTGGTTGTAGTGGTAGTAGTAACTGTTGTTCTAGCAGTAGTAGTAGGAGGAGTACTAGTAGTAGCAATAGTAGTTGTAGAAGTAGTTGTAGTTATTGTAGTAGAAGTACAAGTTGAAGCAATAGTAGTAGTATTAGAAGTAGTGGTAGTAGGAGTAGTAGTAGTAATAGTAGGAGTAGTAGCAGAAGTAGTAGTAGTAATTTTTGTTGTAGGAGGAGGAATAGTAGTAGGGGCAACAGTAGTAGTTGGAGTAGGGGTAGCCGCAATAGTAGGAGTAGTAGTCATTGGAGTAGTAGTGTCAGTAGCAATAGTAGTGGTAATAGTAGTTGAATTAGTAGTAGCAGCAGCAGTTGTAGTAGGTGTAGTAGTAGTAGTAGTAGAAGTAATAGTAGTGGTAGTAGTAGCAATATCTGTAGTAGTAGTGCTAGAAGTAGCAGTGGTAGTTGTAGTAGCAGCAGCAGTAGTAGCAGTTATAGTAGGTGTAGTAGTAGTAGTAGTACTAGTAGCAATATCGGTAGTAGTGGTGGAAGAAGTAGCAATGGTAGTTGTACTAGCAGCAGCAGTAGTAGCAGTTGTAGTAGGTGTATAGTACTAGTAACAATAGTCGTAGTAGTAGTAGTAGTAGTAGTAGTAGTAGTAGGAATATCAGTAGTATTAGTAGTAGTAGTAGTAGTAGTAGTAGTAGTAGTAGTAGTAGTAGTAGTAGTAGTAGTAGGAATATCAGTAGTAGTAGTGTTAGTAGAAATTGTAGCAGAAGTAGTAGTACTAGTAGTAGTAGGAGGAGGAGGAGGAGGAGGAGTAGTAGTAGTAGTAGGAATTGGTGTAGGAGTAGGAGTAGTACTTGGAGTAGTCCTCATAGGAGTAGTAGTAGTAGTAGTAGTAATGTAGTACTAGTAGTAGTAGTAGTTGAAACAATAGTTGTAGTAGTAGTAGTAGTACTAATAGTAATAGTAGTAGTAGTAGCAGTTGTAGTGGTAGGAGGAGTAGCAGTAGTAGCATTAGTTGTAGCGGTTGTAAGAGCTGTAGTAGTTGTATTAATAGTACAAGTAGCTATATGGGGAGCAGTAGCAGTAGTAAGAGCAGTAGTAGTACTAGTAGCAGTGGTAGTAGTAGTATTAGTAGTAGTTAAAGGAGTAGTAGGAGTAGTTGGAGTAGTAGTTGTGGTGGTGCTAGTAGATGTAGTACAGTAGTAGCAGTAGTGGTAGTCGTGGTGGTAGTGGGCATTAGAAGTAATAGTTGTTATTGTTGTAGTAGGAGTAGTTGTAGCTGTGGTTGTACTAGTAGAACTAGATGTAATGGTAGCAGGAGAAGTAGTGTTTGTTGTAGTAGTAGTAGTTGCTGTAGTATTAGTGGTAACAATAGTAGTTGTGGTAGTAGTATTAGGAGTTGGAGCAATTGTAGTAGTAGTAGTAGTAACGGCAGCAGTAGCTGCAACAGTTGTAGCAACAGTAGTAGTAGTAGCAGGAGAAATCATAGTTGTAGTGGCAGTATCAGTAGCAATAGCAGTAGTAGTAGTAGTAGTGGCTGTAATAGCAAAAGCAGCAGCAGTAGCAATAATAGCTATTGCAGCAGTTATAGCAGTAGCAGTTGTAGCTATTGTAGTAGTAGTAGCATTAGCAGTAGTAGCAGTACTAGTAGTAGTAGTAGTACTAGTATTAGCAGCAGTAGTAGCACGAGTAGTAGTAGTAGTAGTACTATTCACAGTAGTAGTAGTAGTAGTTATTGTAGTAGTAGTAGTAGTAGTAGTAGAAGCAGAAGTAGCAATGATAGTAGTAGTAGCAGTCATAGTAGTACTAGAAGTATTAGCAATAGCAGCAGTAGAAGCAGTAGTACTAGTAGCAGTAGCAATAGTAGTAGAAGAAGTTGCAGCTGAAGTTGTAACAGTAGTAGTAGTACTCGTAGCAGCAGCATTAGTTGTAGTTGTAGTAGTTGTAGTATTAGCAGTAGTAGCACTAGTAGTAGTAGCAGCAGCAGCAGCAATTTTAGTAGTAGTTGTAGTAGTAGTAGTAGTTAAAGTAGTAGTAGTTGTAGCAGTAGCAGCGGATTAGTAATCGTAGTAGTTGCAGTAGTTGCTATTAGATCAGCATAAGTAGTACTAGTAGTAGTAGTTGTAGTATTAGCAATTGCAGAAATAGTAGAAGGAGTAGCAGTGAAATTAGTAGAAGTAGTGGTCGTAGTAGTAGTAGTAGTAGTAGTAGCAGAAGTAGTAGCAGTAGCAGCAAAAGCAATAGTAGTAGTAGAAGTAGTAGCAGCAGCAGTGGCTACTACAGTAGCAGCAGAAGTAGCAGTAGTTGTTGCAGTAGTTGTTGGACTAGTTGTTGTTGTTGTAGGAGAAGTAAAAGTAGCAGTAGTTGAAGTAGATATAGTAGTAGCAGTAGTAAGGAAAAGTAGCTATTGTAGTAGAAGTACTAGCACTATCAATAGTAGTAGAAGTTATAGTAGCAGTAGTTGTAGTAGAAGCTGTAGTAAAAGTATTAGTAATAGTAGCAATAATAGCAGTAGTACTAGCAGTAGAAGTAGCAGTAGCTGCAACAATTGTGCCAATAGTTGTAGTAGCAGTATTGTCGAAGCAGTAGTAGCAGTAGTAGGAGTAGCAGTAGCGATAGCATTAGTCGTTGTAGCAGTAATAGTCATAATCGGAGAAGTAGTAGTAGTTGTAGTAGTAGTAGTACATATAGTTGTACAAGGAGAAGTAGTAGAGGCGGTAGCTGTATCAGTAGTTGTTGTAGTAGTAGTAGTAGTACCGGTAGTTATATTAGCAGAAGTATTAATAGCAGTAGCATTTTAGCAGTAGCAGTTGTAGTAGTAGTAGCAACAGCAATAGTAGTAATAGAAGTGGTAGTAGTAGTAGTAGTAATAGTAGTAGTATTAGTTGTAATAGTAGTATTAGCAGCAGCAGTAGTAGTAGTAGCAGTATTAGTAGTAGTAATAGTAGGAGTAGTAATAGGAGTAGTAGTACAAGTAGCAGCAACAGTAGTAGTAGTAGTAGCAGCAGCAATAGTAGTAGTAGTAGTAGTCATAGTACTAATAGTAGCAATAGTAGTTATAGTAGTCGTAGCAGTAGTGGCAGCAGTAGTATAGCAGTAGTAGGAGTAGTAGTAGTTGTTGTTGTAGCAGTAGTAGTAGCCATAGTAGCAGCTGTAGTAGTAGTACCAGTAGTAGAGATAATAGCAGTAGTATCAATAGTAGGAGCAGCAGTAGCGGTAGTAGTAGTAGTTGTTGTAGCAGTCATCGTAGTAGTAGTAGTAGTAGTAGTAGTAGTAGCAGTAGTTGCAGTAGTAGAAGTAGTAGTTGCAGTAGTAGCAGTGGTACCCGTAGTTATACTAGTAATAGTAGTAATAGAAGTAGGTGTTGTATTAGTGGTAGTAGTATTAGTAGTAGTAGTAATAGTAGTAGTAGTAGTAGAAGCAACAGTAGTAGTAGCAGCAACAGTAGTAGCAGTAGCGGTAGTAGTTGTTATTGTAGTAGTAGTAGTGCTAGTAGTAGAAGTTGCAGTAGCAGTAGTAGTTATAGTAGTTGTAGTAGTAGTAGGAGGAGGAGGAGTAGTAGTAATAGTAGGAGAAGGAGTTATAGTAGTAGTAGCTGTAGTTGCATTAGTAGTTTTGAGAGTACTAGTAGTAGTTGTTGTAGTAGTCGTAGCAATAGTTGTTATAGTAGATGTAGAAGTAGCATCAGTAGTTGTTGTTGTTATAGTTGTCGTAGTCGTCGTAGTACTAGTGGCATTAGTAGTTGTACCAGAAGTAGCAGTAGTAATAGGGGCTGTAGTACTAGTAGCAGTAGCAGTAGCAGTAGCAGTAGTAGTAGTAGGAGGAGTAGTAGTAATGGTAGTAGCAGTAGCGGTAGCAGCAATAGTAATAGTAGTAGCACTAGTAATAGCACAATTAGTAGTAGTAGTAGTAGTAATAGTTGGAGTAGCAGTAGTAGTTGTAGCAGAAGTAGCAGTACTACCAGCAGTTGTAGTAGTAGCAGTAGTAGTAGTACTAGTAGTAGAAGTAGCAACAGCAGGAGTAGTTGTAGTATTAGTAGTAGTAGCAGAAGTAGTAGGAGAAGAAGTAGTAGTATTTGTAGAAGTAGTAATAGTAGGAGAAGTCATAATAGTACTAGTAGCAGTAGCTGTATTAGTTTTGGTAGTAGTAGTAGTTGTAGTTGTAGTAGAAGTAGCAGTAGCTATTACAGTAGTCGTAGAAGTAGCAGTACTTGTAGCAGTTGTTGTAGTAGTCATAGTGGTCGTAGTACTAGTGGCATCTGTAGTAGTAGTCACAATAGTAAAAGTAGCAGTAGCAGTAGTAGTAGTAGGAGTAGCCGTAGTGGCAGTAGCAGTAGTAGTACTAGTAGCAGTAGGAGTAGTAATAGTAGAAGTAGTAGTACAAGTAGGTGCAGTATTAGGAGGAGTAGCAATAGTAGTAGTAGCAGTAGCAGTAGTAGCAGCAAGAGTAGTAGTAGTAGCAGTAATAGTAGCAGTAAGAGTGGTAGTTGTAGTAGTAGTGGTACTAGTACTAGTAATGGTAGTAGAAGTTGTGGTAGCAATAGTGATTGCAATATGAGTAATAGTTGTAGTGGTAGTAGCAGTGGTATTAGTAGTAATAGGTGCAGTAATATGAGTAATAGTAGTAGTAGTTGCAATAGTAGTAGTAGTAGTATTAGTAGTAATTGTTGTTGCAGTAGTAGTAGTAGCAGTTGTAGTAGTAGTACTAGTAGTAGTTGTAGTAGTTGTAGTAGTATTAGGAGTAGCAATAGTATTGGTAGTTGTAGTTGTAGTAGTAGGAGGAGAAACAGTAGTAGTGGTAGTAGCAATTGTTGTACTAGTAGTAGTAATAGTAGTAGTATTAGTAGTAGTAGTGGTAGAAGAAGTAGCAGTAGCAGCAGCAGCAGCAGCAGTAGTAGTATTACTAGGAGTAGCTGTAGTAGTAGTAGGAGTACTAGTTGTAGTAGCAGTAGTGGTAGTAGTAGTAGTAGTAAAAGGAATAGTTGTAGTAGTAGGAGTAATAGTAGGAGCAGTTGTAGTAGTTGTTGTAGTAGTAGTTGTGGTACGAGTAATAATAGTAATAGTGGTAGTTGTTGAAGTAGTAGCAGTGCTTGTAGCAGTAGTTGTAGTAGTAGTGTAGTAGTAGGAGTTGTATTAGTAGTAATAGAGATAGTAGCAGTAGCAGTAGCAACATGTGTAGTAGTAGTAGTAGCAGGAGTAGTATTAGCAGTAGCAGGAGTAGAGGTAGCAGTTGTAGTAGTAGTAGTAGTAGTAGTAGTAGCAGTCCCAGTAATGTGAGTAGTAGTAGTAGCAATACTAGTATTTGATGTAATTGCATGAGTTGTTTTAGGAGTAGGAGTAGTAATAGTAGTTGTTGTTGTATCAGAAGTTGTAGCAGCAACAGCAGTAGTAGTAGTATTAGTAGTAATAGTAGTAGGAGTTGTAATAGTAGTAGCAGTAGTAGTTGTTGTTGTTGTAGTAAACATAGTAGTTGTAATACTTATAGAAGTAGTAGTCGTAATAGTAATAGTTGTAAGAGTAGAAGTAGTTGTAGTAGTAGTTGTTGTTATAGTAGTAATGTAGTTATAGTTGGAGTCATAGTATTAGTAGTAGAGGTAGTTGTAGTAGTAATAGTAGTCATTGTAGTAGTAGTAGCAGGAGTAGTAGTAGTAGAAGTAGTTATAGAAGTAGAAGCAGATGTAGTAGTAGAAGGTGTAGTAGTAGTAGTAGTATTAGTTGTTGTTGTAGTAGTAGTAGTAGAAGTAGTAGCTATAGTAAGAGTAGCAGTAGGAGTAGTAATTGTAGCAGTAGAAGTAGTAGTAGTAGTAGTAGAAGTAGTAGTTGTAGAAGTAGTAGCATTAGTAGCAGTACTAGTATTTCAAGTAGTAGTAGTAGCAGCAGCCAGAGTAATAGTAGTAGTAGTAGGAGAAGTTTTAGTAGTTGTAGTAGTAGCAATAGAAGCTATAACAGCCGTTGCAGTAGTAGTAGTAGTAGTTGTATTAGTAGTAGTAGTAGTTATAGTAGTATTAATAGTGGTAGTAGTAGTAGTAGTAGCTGTAGCAACAGCGATAGCAGTAGTGGTAGTAGTTTTTGCAGTAGTTGTAGTGGCATTCGCATTCGTATTAGTGGTAGTGGCATTTGCAGTGGTAATAGTAATAGTAGTAGCGGGAGTAGTTGAAGTAAAAGTAATAGTATGTGTAGCTGTAGTAATTGTAATAGTAGAAGTAGAAGTAATAGTATGAGTGGCAATAGTAATTGTAGTAGTAGTTGTTGTAGTAGTAATAGTGGTAATAGTAGTCGTAGTAGTAGGTGTTGTAGTACTAGTAGCAAAAATAGTAGTAGTAGTAGTAAAAGGAGTGGTAGTAGTAGGAGGAATAGTAGTAATTGGAGTACTAGTGCTAGTCGTTGTAGCAGTAGAAGTAGAAGTAGTATTGGCAATAGTAGTAGTAGTAGTTGGAATAGGAGTAGAAGCAGTAGTAGAAGTAGTAGTAGTAACAGCAGTAGTGCTAGTTGCAGTAGAAGTAATAGTAATAGGAGTAGTAGTAGTAGGTGTAGTAGTAATAGTAGCAAGAGTAGTAGTAGTAGGCGTAGTGGTAGAAGTAGTAGTGGCAGCAGTAGCAGTAGGAATATTATTAGTAGTGTTAGTTGTCGGAGTAGTAGTAGTGGGAGATGTAGTAGTTGTAGTAGTGGTAATAATAGTAGTAGTAGAAGTAGTTGTAGCTGTAGAAGTTTGAGTGGGAGTAGTAGCAGTCGTAATAGTAGTGGTGGTAGTAGTAGTAGCAGTAGTAGCTGCAGCAGCAGCAACAGCAGCAGTAGAAGTAGTAGTAGTTGTAGTTTTAGTAGTAGTAATAATAGGAATAGTAGTTGTCATAGTTGCAGTAGTACGTATAGTTATAGTTGTGAGAGTAGTAGTAGTAGTTGTAGTAGTAGTAATATTTGTAGTAGTAATAGGAGGAGGAGGAGTAGTAGTAGTGGCAATAGTTGTAATACTAGTAGTTGTTGTTGTTGTTGTTCTTGTTCTAGTAGTAGTAGTAGTAATAGTAACAGCAGTAGTAGTAGTAGTTGTTGTAGTAGCCCAAGTAGTAATTGTAATTGTAGCAGCAACAGTAGTAGTAGTAGTAGCAGGAGTGTTAGGAATATAGGAGTAGTAGTAGTACTTGTAGTAGTAGTAATAGTAGAAGTAGAGTTGTAGTAGTATTCGTAGTTGTTGTAGTAGTAGCAGTAGTTGCAGCAGTAGTTGTAATAGCCGCAGAAGTAGTAGTAGTAGTAGCAACAGTAGCAGTAGTAGAAGTTATGATTAGGAGTAGGAATTGGTGTAGAAGTAGTAATAATAGTAGTAGTAGTAGTAGAAGTTGTTGTCATAGTAATAATAAGAGTCGGAGAAGTTATAGTAGTAGTAGCACAAGTTGGAGTAGTAGTAGTAGTAATTCTACTGTTGTTACTACTACTACTACTACTACTTCTCCTACCACTAACACTACTGCTACTAATACTACTGTGAGAACCACTACTACTGCTTCTACTGCTGCTACTGTTACTACTTCCGCTTCTACTACTATTGCTAGTATTACGGCTACTACTTCTACTACTTCCACTACTATTGCCCCAATTACGGCTACTGTTACTATTGCTGCTACAACTACTGCTACTATTGCTATTGTTGCAACTGCTACTTCAATTACTTCTACAACTCCTACTACTACAACTACTGCTACTGCTACTACTACTATTGCTACTACTACTACTACTGCTCTTCATATTGCTGCTACTACCACTACTACGACTAATACAAATTCTACTATTAATACAACTGCTAATACTAGTACTACTACTACAATACTACTACAACTACTACTACTCCTACAACAACTACAACTATCACTACTACTACTGCTACTGCTACTGCTACTACTACTTTTACTACTGCTACAATAGCTCCTACTACAACAACTACTACTACTACTACTACTGCTGCTGCTGCTACTACTACTACTATTTTCGCTACTACTATTACTATTATAGCTACTGCCACGCCTACTTCTTCTCCTACTACTGCTTCTTCTGGTACTACTACTTCTCTGACTATAGCTACTACTGCTGCTGCCCTTACTCTAGCTAGTATTGCTACCATTCTTACTATTACTACTACTACAAATATTACTGCTATTACTACTGCTGCTATTACTGTGGCTACTACTTTGGCTACTACTACTATGGTTATTACTACAACTATTACTACTGCTAGAGCTACTATGACTACTTCTCCGACAACTACTACTATTATGGCTACTACTACTACGAGTCGTACAACTACTAGTACTAGTACTACTATGACTACTACTTTTGCTACAACAACAACTACTACTGCAACAACAACTACTACTACTACTTATGCTACAACTGTAACTACTACTACTCCAACTACTACCACTACTCCTAACACTCCCACTACTACAACAACAACTACTACTACTACTCCTACTACTACTGCTATTACTAATACTGCTACTACGACCACGGCTATTATTATTATTATTACTACTACGACTACTATTGCTACTACTATTACTTCTACTGTTGTCGCTGTTGTTGTTGCTACAACTGCTACTACTATTTCTACTACTACGAAAACTACTATAGCTATTACTATAAGTACTACTACTTCTACTAAAACTATTACTAATACTAATATTACTACTGCTGCTATTACGGCTGCTAGTACTCTTACCACAACTACTACAAATACTACTATTAATACAACTGCTACTACTACTACTACTACTACTACTACTACTACTACTACTGCAACTGCTACTCCGACTACTACTGCAACTGCTACTCCGACTACTACTGCTACTGCTTCTACTACTACTATTATTACTAATACTACACCTACTACTACAGCGACTACTATTAGTGCTGCCGTCACTACTTCTCCTACTACTATAGCCATTATTCCTGCTGCTACTACTACTACTAGTGCTACTGCTACTACACCACTAGCACTCCTACTATTAATACTACTATTACTACTACACCAGCTATTGTTCCCACTACTATTACTACTACTACAACAACGAATGTAACTATTACTACTACTCCTACCATAGCTACTACTACTGCTGCTGCTACAAATATTACTATTACAACTACTACAGCTACTACTGCTACTTCCACTATAGCTACTACTAATACTACTGCTGCAAGTGCTACAACTGCTACTACTACTACTACTACTACTACTATTGCTGCTGCTATTGCTATTACTATTACTACTAGCACTCCGACTAGTACTACAACAACAACTACTACTCCTATTACGACTACTACTACTATAACAACAACTACTACTCCTACTACGACTACTACTACTACTTCCACGACTACCGTTACTATTACAACTATTACTACTACAACTACAACTTCGACTACTACAACTATTGCTACTACAACTACTACAACTACTACTACCACTAGTACTACTACTACTTCTTCTGTAGTAGCTACTTTCCACTAGAGCTACTACTAATACTACTGCTGCAAGTGCTACAACTGCTACTACTACTACTACTACTACTACTGCTGCTGCTATTGCTATTACTATTACTACTAGCACTCCGACTAGTACTACAACAACAACTACTACTCCTACTACGACTACTACTACTACTTCCACGACTACCGTTACTATTACAACTATTACTACTACAACTACAACTTCGACTACTACAACTATTGCTACTACAACTACTACAACTACTAAACCACTAGTACTACTACTACTTCTTCTACTAATACTAATACTGCTAGTACTGCTAGTACTACTATATATTAATATTACTATTATTGCTACAACTGCTGCTCCTACAACTACTGCAACAACTACTACTATTCCTACTACTACCACTGCTACTACTACTACAACTACTAAGCCTACTACGACTATTACTACTACTACTCCTACTGCAACTACTACCACTACTATACTACAACTGCTACTGCTATAGCTACTACTACAACTACTCCTATTACTACCACTACAACCACTACTACTACTACTAATATTGCTACTACTACTTCTACTAGTACTAGTACAACTGCTAATACTACTACTTTTACGACAGCAAGTACTACTGCTGTTACGAATACTACTACAATAATTACTACTATTCCTACTACTTCTGCACTACTGGTGCTACTAATACTACTCCAACTACTGCTATTGTTTCTACAACTATTCGTACTCCAACTCCTGCTGCTACTACTACTACACCTACTGAAACTACTACTTCTCCAACTACTACTACCACCACTATTGCTACTATTACTACTACTGCTGCTACTACTACCACTACTGCAACTACTACTACTCCTAGTACCACTCCAACCCCTACCCTATTATTGCTGCTGCTACTATCGCCAATACTAATACGACTACTAATATTACTACTGCGACTACCATGACTACTACTACTACTACTTCTACTACTACTTCTGCTACTGCTACTTACACTACTACTACTACTACTGATCCTACTTCTCTTGCTAGTACTGCTACTACTACTACTACTGCAACTATAGCTACTACTACGATTGCTTCTGCAGCTCCTACTACTATAGCTACTACTGCACTTATGACACCAACTACTACTGCTGCTACTATTATTACTACTACTGCTACCACTAAGGCAACTAATGCTACTATTATTGCTACTACCTCAACTACCGCTACTACTACTCCTATGACTACTGCTACTACTACTATTATTACTGCTGTTGTTGCTACGACTTCTACTACTACTACTACTACTACTACTACTACTACTACTACTATAACTTCTACTACCACTGCTACTGCTACTACGATGACTTCCACCACTAATACTACTACTAGTACTACTATTGCTGCTGCTGTTACTACTACTGCTACTTTAATTTCTACTTCTACTATAACAACTACTGCTACTACTACTACTACTCCTCCTCCTCCTCTTACTACAACAATTAGTACTGCTGCTCCAACTACTACTACAACAACTACTATAATTACTACTACTGATGCTACAACTATTACAACTACCACTACTCCAATTGCTATAACTAATGCTACTACTGCTCCTATTACTACAACTGCTACTGCTACTTCTACTACTTGTATCGTGACTTTGGCAGCTACTACTAATGCAACTGCAACTAATGCCACAACTACTACTTCTATGAGAACTAATATTGCTACAACTGCTGCGAATGCTAATGGTTTTGCTACTATTGCTACTACTATTTTACAACTACTACTATTGCAACTACAACTACTACTAATAGTACTATTGCTAGTCCCACTACTACAACTACTACTTCTACCACTACTACTACTGCTGCTGCTATTACTACTACTACTATTGTGACTACTACGACTACTGCTGCTACTACTACACCTACTCCTACTACTGCTACTGCTACTATTGTTAGTCCCACTTCTACTACTACTACTTCTACCACCAACACCACTACTACTACTACCACTACCACTACCACTACTACTACTATTGCAACTACTACAACAACTACTACTACTACTACGCCAACTCCTACTGTTGCTACTACTACTATTCCTAGTCCCACTACTACTACTACTACTTCTACCACTACTACTTCGACTACTACTCCTACTACAACGACTGCTACTACTACTACTCCAATAGCTACTACAAATGCTACTATTGCTGCTACTCCTAATACCACTACTATTACTGCTAATACTTCTGCAACAACTACTTCTGTTACTACTACTACTACTACCACCACTACCACTACTACAACTTCTACTACTACCACTATGACTATTGCTACTTCTACTAGTAACTACAACTATTGCTACTGCTACTACTATTGTAGCTACTTCTATTAATGCTACTGCCATTGCTGCTATTCTTACTACTACTACTACTACTACACCTATTGCTGCTACTGCTATGACTACTACAACTATTGCAGCCGCTACTACTACCTCTACTTCTACTACAACTAGTACCACAACCACCACAACTATTACTCTCACTCCTACTACTGCTACAAATATACATAATACTACTACTACTATTGCTGGTACTACTACTACTGCTACTACTTCAACTACTACTAGTATTGCTCTGACAGCTACTACTTCGGTGGCTACTACTACCGCTACTAGTGGTATAATTGCTACTAGGATTGCAACTGCTACTACTACTACTATTGCTACCAATACTACTACTACTCTCACACCAACTACTGCTACTATTACTAGCACTCCTACTGCCACTACTACTCCTCTTACTGCTATTACAACTGCTACTACTACTACTACTATTGCTACTGCTACAATGGCTTCCACAACAACTAATGGCAAAACAATTAACACTAGCATTGCTACTGCTACTACTAATACTACTACTACTATTGTAACTATTACTGCTACTGCTACTATTACAACCAATTCTACTATTGCTCCTACTACTGCTATTACTAAAACTAATACTACTTTTGCTGCTATTACTGCAATAACTACTGCTCCTACTGTTGGTAACAATACTACTAATGCTACTATTACTGCACTCTACTGCTGCCACTACTACTCATATTACTGCTACTATTACTACTACTGCTACTACTACTACTACTACTACTACTACTAGTACTAATACTAATAGTCCTATTGCTTCTCTTACAACAACTACTACTACGACTACTCGTACTACTGCAATAACAACAACTACTATTGCTACAGCTATTGCTACTCCTACTGCTACTGCTGTTACTACTACTACTAATACTACAACTACTACTGCTACTACTGCTACTACTACTACTACTAATACTACTGCTAGTACTGCTACTATTGCTACTACTGCTACTACTGCTACTACTGCTACTACTGCTAATACTGCTACTATTGCTAATACTACTGCTACTACTGCTACTACTGCTACTACTGCTACTACTACTGCTGCTACTACTACTACTAATACTGCTGCTACTACTGCTACTACTACAGTTGCAACTACTACTACTAATTCTACTACTATGACCACTCCTACTACAACTGCTGCTACTACTTCTACTATAATTAACGCTACTGCGACTACTACTACTTCTGCTAATACCATTGCTACTTCTACTACTACTACTGCTGCTGCTACTACTACTACAACATCTACTACTATAGTACTACTAGTAGTAGTAGTACTACCACTACTAAGACTACTCCAACATCAACTCATGCTGCTGCTGCTACTAATACTCCAACTTCTACTCCTCCCACTACTGCAACTACTACTCCTGCTACTCCTACAACTACTGCTGCTACTGCTGTTGCTACTACTACTACAACAACAACTACTACTATTACTATGACTACTGTTGTTGCTACTACTACTTCTACTACTTCTACTGCAATTGTTACTACTATTACCGCTACTACTATTACTATTTCTACTACTTCTGCTACTACTTCTTCTACTACCACGACTGTCGCTACTCTCACTCCTACTACTAACACTACTACTACTACTATTACTGTTGCTGCTACTACTACTACTACTATTACTACTATTCGTACTGCCACTGCTACTGCTACCACAACTACAACTACTACTACGCTCGCCACTACAGCTACTATGACTTCTACTACGACTACTATTACTGCCAATACTACTATTACTCTCACATCTATGACTACTACTACTACTACTACTCCAACTAATACTATTACTCCTCTTTCTGCTACTACAGCTCCTACGGCAACTACTATTGCTACTATAACTACTACTACTACTGTTACTACTTCTTCTGCGAATGCTACTACTATAGCTACTACAATTGCTACTACTACTGCACAGCTACTACAATGACTACGACTGTTGCTGTTGCTAATACTACGACTAATACTACTACTACTACACCACTACTGCTGCTTCTACACCCACTACTGCTATTATTGCTACTATTGCTGCTGCTACTATTTCTACAACTACTACACCTAAAACTAGTCCTTCTACTTCTCTTACAACTATGACTACTACGACTACTACAACCATAACAATAACTGCTACTACACCAATTGTTGCCGCTACTACTACTGCTACTACTTCTCCTACTACTACTAATAGTACTACTACGGCCACTACTATGACTACTGCTACTACTATTACTGCTACTACCACTATAACTACAACTGCTACTGCTAGTATAGCAACAACAACAACTACTACTATTGCTACTACCACTACTCCTACTATTGCTACTACAACTACTATTGCTACTTCTGCTACTACAACAACTGCTGCTGCTACTATACTATGACTACTACAAGTACTACTTCAACTACTGCAACTACGGCTACTACTACTCCCATAATTACAACTACTACTGCTCCGTCTACTACACCTGGAAGTACTCCTGAGACTATTGTTACAAATAGTCTGACTTCTCCCACTACTACGACTTATACAAATACTACCACTACTACAACTATAGCTACTATTCCTACTATTGCTCATACAATAACTACTACTACTACGGCTACCACTGCTACAACTATTACTACTACTCATACTATGACTACTACCACTACAACTCCTAATCCAACTACTACAGCTACTTCTGCTAATATTAGTACTACTATTCCTATTACTACTATGACTGCCACAACAACTATTGCCATAACTATTACCACTAGTACTGCTATAGCTACTACTGCGACTGCTACAAGGACTTCTACTACTACTGCTGCTGTTACTACAATTGCTACGACTACAGCTACTTCTACAGATGTTACTGCTATTACTACTGCTTCAACTATTGCTACTGCTACTGCTACTACTTATACTACAATTACCATAACAACTACGGCTACTACTACTGCTAATACTACTACTAATACTAATAATAATACTACTACAACTACTACTCCTACAACTATTGCCTTAGCTACCACTACTTTTACTACTACTACTAATCCTAGTACTACTACTGTTACAACTACTGCTACAACTACTATTACTTTTACTACTACTACTATTACTTTTACTACTGCTACTACTGTTACTTCTGCTACTGCTACTGCTACTACTACTACTACTACTACAACTACTACTACCATTACTACTACTGCTGCTGCTGCCTCTGCTACAACTACTACTTCTCCGACTACTACTACCTTCACTACTACTCCCATTACTACTGCTAGAACAGCTTCTACTACTAAACTACTACTACTTCTACTACTACTACCATAACTACTTATAGAACTACTACTACTGTAACTGCAACTACTACTGCTTCTACTACTACTGATACTGTTGCTACTAATACTACTACTACTACTAGTACTACTACTCCTACTACTACTACCGCAACTACTGCTACTACAATAATTATTATTATTGCTACTACCGTTACAACAGCTACCGCCCTTACTACTACAAATACTACTGCCATTACTTCTACTACAATTACTACTACTAGTTTTGCGACGACAAATGCTACTACAGCAAGTACTGCCACTACTTCTGCAACTCTAGGAACCAATATTGCTACTCTAACCACTACAGTTATGACTGCTACTTCTACTACTATTACAATAATTACTATTGCTACTACTACCACTCTTTCTACTACAAATACTACTTCTACTACTACTAGTACTTCTACTATACTACAGCTACTACTGCTATGCTGCTACTACTACTGCTGATACTACTACTACTATAACTGCTTTACTCTTACTATTACTACTATTACTACTACAACTCCTCCTATAACTGCAATAGCTACTACTACCACTACTACTATTGCTACAACTAGTACTAATCCTAGCACTGCTATTATAACTACTACTACTACAACAACTACAAGTACTACTACTAACCCCACTAAATACTACAATTAATGCTACTATTACTGCTACTTCTGCTAATGCCACTGCGACTACTACTCCCCCTACTGTTATTGCAACTACAACTTCTACCACTACTATTGCTGCTGCAACTACAACTCGTACTACTATTGCTACAACTGATGTGAATGCTAATTCTACTGCTATTGTTGCTACCGCTACAACAACAACTACTATTACTACACTTACTCCTACTACTACTACTACTACTACTATTACTAGTCCCACTACTACTACTACTACTATTACTAGTCCCACTACTACTACTACTACTAAAATTACTACTACAACAACAACTACTACTACTACTACTACAACTACTTCTACTATGACTACTACTACTACTACTACTACTACTACTACTACTGTTACTTTTACTACAACAACTACTACGACTGCTGCTGCTACTACTACTACAACTACTACTACCCCAATAGCTACTACAAATGCTACTTCTGCTACAGCTATAACTACTACTGCAGTTGCTACTTCTAATACTACGACTATTACAGCTAGTACTGCTGCTATTGCTACTTCTACTGCTACTACCATCACTACTACCACTACTACTACTACTGCTGCTACCACACTACTACTACTACTACAACAACAACAACAACAACTATTGCTACTTTCACTGGTACTATTGCTACTACTACTACCGCTACTACTCCGGCTGTTGCTACTGCGACTACTACCACTACTACTACTACAACCACGACAACTACTACTCTCACTGCAACTGCTACTCCTACTGCTACTACTACACAGAAGTCTACAACTACTATCGTTGCTACTGCTACTATGCCACTACTTCAACTATAACTACTATTGCTGCAACAACAACTACTTCTGCGGCTATTACTACCACTACTACAATTGCTACTACAATTGCAACTGCTACTACTGCTACTATTACTACCAGTACTACTACTACTCTCACTCCTACTACTGCTACTATTACTACCACACCTACTACTACTACTACTCCTCTTACTGCTACTACAACAACAACTACTACTACTATTGCTACTGCTACTACAATTGCCACAACAACTAATGCCAAAACTATTACCACCAGTACTGCTACTACTACTACTACTACTATTACAACTACTGCTACAACCATTTCTTTTACTGCTCCTACTGCTACTACTATCCCAACAATACTACTAATACTATTACGACTACACTAACTGCTGCCACTACTACTCCTACCACTGTAACTATTACTATTACTGTTACAACTACTACTACTAGTCCTACTACTTCTCTTACAACAACAACTACTATGGCTACTCGTACTACTACAACAACTACTACTACTACTACGACCACTTCTACTACAACTGCTACTACTACTTCTACTACTACTACTGCTACTGCCCTACTACTGCTACTGCTACTACTACTTCTACTACTACTATTATACCACTAGTAGTAGTACTACTACTACCACTAATAAGACTACTCATACAACAACTCATACTACTGCTGCTACTAGTACTCCAACTTCTCCTCCTCCCACTACTACTACTGCTGCTACTTTTGCTACTACTTCTACTACCGCTACTGCTGCTACTCTGACACCTACTACTACTACTCCCACTGATACTATTACTCCTCTTTTTGCTACTATGACTCCTACTACTATTACTATTGCTACTGCTACTATGACTGCCACTAATATTACTGCTATGGCTACTACCACTACTACTGTTACTACTACTACAAGTACTACTATTCCAATTACTGCTACTGCTACTACAACTGCTACTACCATTATTGTTACTGCTACTACTATTCCACAACACTGCTACTATTACTATTGCTACTACTACCACTGCAACTACTACTACTTTTATTGCTGCTAATACTACGACTAATATTACTTCCACTACACTACAACTGCTACTACTACCCCTAATATAGCTACTATTGCTACGACTGCTACTGCTAGCACTTCTACTACTGCTACAACTACAACTAGTCCTTCTACTTCCTTTACAACAACTACTACTATGACTATTCCTACTACTACTATAACTGCTTTACTTGTCCTCCTTCTACTACTACTAATACAACAACTCCTCCTACAAATACAATAGCTACTACTACCACTACTACTATTTCTACAACTAGTACTACTCCCAGCACTACTACTACAACTACTATTACTACTACTACAAGAAGTACTACTACTACTACTACCACCACCACTACTAAATACTACGACTACTGCTTCTACTATTATAACTACTTCTACTACTACAACTTCTGCAACAACTATTGCTACTGCTGCTGCTACTACTACTACTAGTACTACCTCTACAACAACCACAACTACAACTGCTACCACTACTACTATTGCTACTGGTACAACACCTACAACAACTTCACTATTACTACTCCTATTCCTTCTACTATGCCTATGATAATGACTGCTATTACTACTAATGCTACTACTACTACTACTATGGCTGCTGCTACTCCTAATACTATTGCTACTGCTACCACTCGTACAACTGCTACTGCTACTTCTACTACTACTACTACTAATCCAACTCGTACTTCAACTAGTACTACTACTATTACTACTACTACTACTGCTACTACTACTGCTATTACTACTTCTACTACTACTACTACTACTACTACTACTACGACTACTACTACTACTACTACTACTACTACTACTACTACTACTACTACTACTACTACTACTACTCTACTTGCTACTACACTACTACTATTGCTACAACAACTACTACTCCTCCTACTACTATAACTGCTGCTAACTACTACTATTACTACTACAACTACTACTTGCTACTAGTACTACAGCCACTTCTATAGCTACTACTGCTATTACTACTACTACAGCTCCAAATGCTATTGCCACAACTGCTACTCCTACTATCATTACTAATACTACTGCAACTGCTACTACTATGACTACTACTACTACTGCCACTACTAGTACTCTCACTCCTAGTACAACTACTACTACTAGCACTCCTTCCCCTACAATTACTCTTAATACAACTGCTAATACTACTACTACTACTACTACTAGTACTACTACTACTACTGTTACTACTACTACTATTGTTACTGCTACTAATGTTACGGTCACTACTGCTACTCGTACTACTATGACTACTATTGCTACTATTTCTAGTGCTATGACTAATACAACTACTACAACAACTGCTGCAACTATTACTACTACTACCACAAACTACTACCACAACCACTCCTACTACTACTCTCACTCGTACTACCACTATTACAACTAGTAGTCCTACTTTTACTTCTACTCTGAATACTACTAACACTACTGCTATTACCACCACCACTACTACTACTATGACTATTGCTCTTGCTTCTGCTACTGCTATTACTACTACTGTTAATACTACCACTTCAACAACTACTACACTACTACTACTATGATTCTCACTCCTACTACTACCACTACTACGACTACTCCTACTGCTACTACTACTCATAATACTACTATTGCTACTCCTCCTCCTCCTCCTACTACTAATAGTATTACAACTACTACAATTGCTACTATTGCTACTACAACTATGACTACTACCACTACTCCTACTGTTATAAAAATTGCTACTACTAGTCTTATTACTACTACTAGTTTTGCTACTGCTACTACTAGTACTGCAACTCCTATAGCTACTAACACTACAATTGCTACTACTGCTATAGCTACTACTACTGCAACAACTACTATAGCTACTACTACTCTTACAGCTCGTACTACTAGTGCCATAATTATTACGAATGCTAATGCTATAACTACCATTGTTTCCACTAATACTACTGCTACTACTACTACTGCTACTACAATTACTACTACAACTACATCTACTCCTACACCTACTGCTATGACTATTACTACAGCTGCTAATGCTACTACCACTACCACCACCACCATGACTACTACTACTACTATAACAACAACAACAACTACTACTATAACTACTACCCCTATAGCTACTATAATTGCCACAGCTACTACTACTAGTACTACTACTACAACTACAACTGCTAATAGTAGTAGTATTATTAGTAGTATTAGTTATAGTAGTACTAGTAGTAACAGTAGTAGTAGTAATAGCGGTAGTATTAGTAGCATTTGTTGAAGTAGTAGCGATTGCAAAAGTAATAACAGTTGTAGTATTAGAATTAGTAGTGGTACTAGTAGCAGTAGTAGGAGTGTTAGGAGTAGGAGTAGTAGCAGTAGCTGGAGATGTAGTAGCAGTCATACTAATAGTAGTAGTAGCATCAACAATAATAGTAACAGTAGCAGCAATAGAAATAGCAGCCACAATAATAGTGGTAGTAGTAGTAGTAATCGCAACAACAGTAATACTGCCACTAGCACTTCTACTTCTACTACTACTAGCACTACTACTACTACTACTACTGTGGTGACTACTGCTACTGCTCGTACTATTACTACTACTACTATTACTACTGTTACTTCTAATACTACTACTATTGCTACTACTACAGCTACTACTGTTGCTATGATTACAACAATTACTACTACTATTACTGCTATTACAACAACGACTACTACTACTTTTGCTACTACTCCAACAACTTCACCTACTACTACTACTACCACCACACCTGCTATTCCTTCCACTACTACTACCACCACCACCACTACTACTACTACTGCTACTACTATTACTACTATCACTACTACTACTACAACTGCTACCACTACTACTAGTAGTAGTGTTACTGTTAGTTGTAGTAGCACCCATAGTAGGAGTAGTAGTAGTACAAATTCTACTTGTAGTAGAAGTAGTGTTAGTAGTATTAGCATTAGTAGTAGTAGTAGTAGTAGCAGCAGCAGCAGTAGTAGTCGTAGTATTAGTAGTAGTAGTAGTAGTTGATGTTGTTGTTGTTGTAGTTGTAGTAGTAGTAGCAGTGGTGGTGGTAGGAGCAGCAACAGCAGGAACAATAGTAGTAGTAGTAGGAGTATTACGAGTAGTAGTAGTAGTTGTTGTCGTAGTAGTAGTGGCAGTAGTAGTAGGAGTATTAGGATTAGTATTATTATTAGTAACAGTAGCAGTAATAATAGTAGTAGGAGTAGTAGTGGCAATCGGTGTACGAGTAGGATTAGTTGCTGTAGTAGTAGTAGTAAGAGTAGTGGTAGTAGTGGTAGTCATAGTGGTGTTAGTGTTAGCAATAGTAGTACTCGTAGTGGGAGCAGTAGTAGCAGCGATTGTACTAATAATAGAAGTAGCAGTAGTAGTAGTTGTTGCAGTGGTAGTAGTAGTAGTAATTGTAGCAGCATCAGTAGTAGTGGTGATGGTGGTTGGAGCAGTAGCAACAGCAACAATAGTAGTAGTAGTTATAATAGTCGTAGGAGTCATAGCAGTAGTAGTGGCAGTATACAACAACAACTACTACTACAACTAGTCCTATAGCAATTGCATATGGACTACTACTATTAATACTGCTACTCCTGTTGCTACAGCTGCCACTACTACCACTACTACTACTTCTACTTATACTACTACTACTAATATTACTACTCTTACTACTATTGCTGCAGCTGCGGCTACAACTACTACGGCTACTGCTACTAACTGCGACTACTACTATTACTACTACTACTACTACTACTACTACTACTACTACTACTACTACTACTATTACTATTGCTACTACAGCTGCTACTACTAGTACTACCACTACAGCTACAACTACTACGACTACTAGTCTTACTACTATTACTACTACTACGTCTACTACTATTTCCATTAGTACTACTACTATTACTGCTGCTGATGCTACCACTATTGCTACTACAACAACTACAACTAGTACTGCTACTGCTGCTACTGCTGCTACTACCGCTACTGCTACTGCTTCTGCCACTGTTGCTACTATTACTACTATAGCTAGTACTACTGCTACCACTCCTACTAGTACTGCAACTAATACTTCTGCTACTACTGCTACTACTACTATTACCGCGACTAATACTACAACTACTATTACTACAGTAGTAGTAGTAGTACTACTACTACTACTACTACTACTACTATTGTGGCTACTAATACTACCAGTACTATTACATCTACCACTACTACTTCTCCTAGTACTACCACTAACTATTACTTCAATTGCTCCAACACTACTACTGCTTTTACTATAATTACTACTTCCACTAGCACTAATACTACTGCCACAATTGCTGCTGCTACTACTACTAATACTACTACTATTACTACTGCAACTACTACTACTGCTACTGTTGCTGCTACTACTACTTCTGCTACTAGTACTACAGCAACAACATCTGTTGCCACAACTACTACTTCCAGTACTACTATTACTACTACTACAACAACTACTACTACAACTACTACTACTACTCCTGCTACTACTACCACTACTACAACTAATACTGCTGCTGCTGCTATAGCTACAACTACTGCTGCTACTACTATTACTACTGCTGCTACTACTGCTTCTACTACTACTACTACGTCTTCTATGACTACTACTACTGCTACTGTTACTACTACTACTATTTCAACTACTACTACTACCACTAATATTACTACAACTGCTGCTGCTACTACTACTGCTACTAATACGACGACTACTACTAGTACTACTACTACAACTATTACTACTGCTACTGCTACTTTTGCTACTACCGCTGCTACCCCTGCTACTACTACAGCTTCTACAACTCTACAACTACTAATACTACTACTACTACTGCTACTGCTACAACTATTACCATTGCTACTGCTACTACTACTACTATTGTTACTAATGCTACTATTGCTACTACTACAACAATTGCCACTACTACTATAATTGCTACTACAATTACTACTGCTACGACTCCCACTACTACTACGACTACTGCTGCTACTGCTACTACTAATACTGCTGCTGCTGCTCTTACAACTGCTACTAATACCGCTACTTCTGCAGCTACTACTGCTACTATAATTTTTACTACAACTGTTACTACTGCTACTACTACTACTGTGGCTACTACTAGTACTACTATAGCTACTGCAACTTCTACTGCCACTACTACTACTTTTGTTGCTTCTATTACTACTGCTACAAATTCTGCTACAAAAACTACTGCTACTCCTACTAATACCACTACTGTTACTACTACTAATTGTTCTACTGGTATTACTGCTAGTACTATTAACTCTGCTACTACTATTACTACTACTACTTCTACTACTATCACTACTACAACAACTACTTCTACGACTATCTTTGCAACTACTACTATCACTCCTACCACTACTACGGCTACTACTACCGCTATTTCTGCTACTGTTGCTACAACTACTATGACTACTACTTCTACTACAACTATTACTAGTACTACTACTACTACAACTACTACTGCTACTACTACTACTTCTCCTACTACTACTGCTGCTGCTACGACTGGTTCTACAACTACTGCTATTACTACTACTATGACCACCCTTACTGCTGCTGCTACTACTTCTGCTGCTACTACTTCTGCTATTACTACAACTACAACAACAACAATAACAACAACTATGACTACTACTACTGATACTAATGCTACTACTACTATTACTACTACTACTACTGCTACAAATACTAATATTACAATACTACAACTATGCTGCGCTACAAAACTACCTACTCCGTCTACTACAAATACTAATATTACGGACTACTACAACAACAACAACTACTACTACTGCTACTGCTACAACTACAACTACTACTACTAGTTCTACTACTATTACTACTACTACTGCTGTTGTTGTTGCTGTTATTGCTGCTGCTACTACTACTACTACTATTAATACTAATTCTACTACTATTATTGTTGTTGCTGCTACTACTACCGCTACTGCTATAGCTATTACAACAACAACTGCTACTACTGCTGTAGCTATTACCACAACTACTACTACTACTACTTCTACTCCTATGATTGCTACTGCTATTGCTACTACTACTATTACTCCTACTGCTATCGCTACTACTACTAGTACTACTACGACTGCCACTACCACTGTGACTACTATTACTACTGCTAGTACTACTACTACAACTACTACTGGTACTACTATTACTACTACTATTGCGGCTACTAATACTACTACTACTACTACTATTGTGGCTACTAATAGTGCTACTACTACTACTGCAACTATTACTGTTACCACTACATATACTACTACTACTTCTCCTACTAATAATACTGCTACTTCTACAACTGTTGTTGCTACTACTACTAATACTACTGCTACCATTACTGCTACTACTACTCCTGCTACTAATGTTGTTGCTACTACTAGTGCTACTACTATTGCTTCTACTGCTGCTGCTACTATTGCTACTACTATAACTTCTGCTACTGCTACTGCTACTTCTACTAAGACTACTGCTACTGCAACTACTACTACGACTACTACTACTACTACAATTGCGACTACTAATACTACTACAACTACAACTGCACCTATATTTATGACTACTATTACTACTGCTACTCCTACTGCACCTATTGCTACTATTACTTCTACGACTACTACTACTACTGATACTGCTAATACTACTTTTATTACATCTACAACTACAACCGTTGTTGCTACTACTACTACTGCTCCTGCTACTACAACTACTACTACTGCTCCTCCTCCTCCTCCTCCTCCTACTACTACATTGCTACTGCCGCCACTACTGCTACTATTGCTACTATTGCCACAAGTACTTCTACTACTACTAGTGCTACTGCTGCTGCTGTTGCTACTCCTACAATAGTTACTACTACTACTTCTACCTCAACTAGTAACGATGCTACTGTTGCTACTACTACTACTACTATTACTAGTACTACTATTACTACTACTAGTACTACCAAAGCGGCTACTTTTAATACTACCTCTACTACTACAACTTCCGCTACTCCTACAAATACTACTACTGCTGCTACTACTACTTCTACAACTAATATTACTACTACTAGTATTAACTCTGCTACTACCACTACTATTGCTACTTGTGCAATTATTACTACTACCACTACTGCTTCTACTACTATTACTGCTACTACGACTAATACTTCTACTACTACTATTACTACTACAATTACAACCACTTCTACTACACTTACTACTACTATCTCTACTTCAACTACTGTTGCTACAACTACTACTTTTACTACTACTACAACTACTACTACTACCACTTCTACTACTAATACTACTTCTATAACTTTTGTTACTACTGCTTATACTGCTACTATTACTACTTCTCCTACTACTATTGCTACTTCTACTACATCTGGTATTGCTACTACTGCTACTACTACTACTACTATGACTACTCTAACTATAGCTACTGCTACTTCTACAACTACCACTATGACTTATACTAACCCTACTTTTACTTTCACAACAACTACTACTACTACAACCACCACCACCACCACCACCACCACTACTACTACTACAACCACTACTACTACTACTACTACTAGAACAACTGCTACTAATGCTTCTACTACAACTAGTTCTTCTACTATTACTACTACTACTACTATTACTACAAGTACTTCAACTACAACCACTATTACCACTTCTGCAACTGTTGCTACAACAACAACAACTACTACTACTACTGGTACTGCCACTACCCTGCTACTACAACAACTACTACTAGTAGTGCTACTACTACTACTAGTACAACAGTTGCTAGTACTACTACTACTGCTAATACTACACTACTAGATCTACTACTGCTGCTGCTGCTATGACTACTACAACTCCTACCACTACAGCTACTACTACACCGGCTGCTGTTGCTACTATTGCTACTTCTACTACCACTACTGATTTACTGCTACTATTACTACTTTTACTATAACAACTTTTGCTACAGCCACTTCTGCCACAAGAACAACTACTACTGCTACTACTGTTAGTCCTACAACTACTACTACAACAACTATGACTACCATTACTACTTCTGCTGCTACTACCTAGACTATTACAACAACTATAACAACTTCTACTACTACTACAACAACTATTACTTCTTCTACTACTACAACTACTACAATAACTAATACTACTACAACTTCAACTTCTTCTTCTACTACTACTACTACTACTACTACCACTACTACTGCCAATACTAATACTACTACTTCTAGTACTACTTCGGCTACTACTCATTCAACTACAAAAACTAATATTACAACTACTACAATAACTACTACTACCACCACTACTGCTACCGCTACTATTACTTGTACTACTACTACTGCTACTACAACAACAACTACTCCTACTAATACCATCACACTACTACTACTTCTACTACACCTCCTCCTCCTGCTACTAATTCTACTACTACTACTACTACTACTACTACGAGTACAAACTACTTACAACTTTCACTACTACTAATCCTACTGCTACAAGTACTACTACCACTACTATTGCTACTACTACACACAACAACAACTAGTACTACTACAACTAACAATTGGTACTATTGGTACTACTACTGCTACTACTACTACTACTACTACTACTACTACTACTACTACTACTACTACTACTTTAACTACAACTACTACTATGACTACTACTATTACTTCTACTACTACTGCTACTACTATTACTAATACTACTACTACTACTACTATTACTACAACCACTACTACTAATACTCTTAGTACGACTACTATTTCTACTACTGCTACTACCACCACGACTACTACTAATTCTGCTACAATTACTACCATGGCTACTGCTACGGCTCCACTACAACTACAGCAAGTTCTGCTGTTGCTACTATTGTCGCTACTGCTGCTACTACTACTACTACTACTGCATCTGCAACTACTGCTGTTACTACTACTACTGCTTCTACTACTACTGCTACCACAGCTAAGACGGCTGTCATGACTAGTAATATAACTACTACTATTGGAACTATTACTACAATTACAGCCACCAATAGAATACTACTACTGCTGCTAAAACTATTACTACAACTACTGCTGATGCAACTGCTCCTACTCCAATTATCGCTACTACTACTGCTGCTACTACTGCTACTACGGCTACTATTACTAGTACTACGACTCCTGCTGCTACTTCTGCTGCTGCTTCTATTACTACTAATACTACTATTACTACCACTGCAGTAGCTACTTCTGCTACTACTGCTGCTGCTACTTGTCCTACTATTATGACTACTACTACTAGTACTACCCCTACCACTACTGCTACTACTACTACTGCTGCTACTACTACTACTACTTCTACTACTGCTACTATTACTACTACAACTGCCACTACTATTGGTAACAATACTACTACTACTACTACTACTAATACTACTACTATTATTACAACTACAACTTCAACTACTTTTGCTACTACAGCTACAGCTGGTACAACCACTACTTCTCCTACTGCTATTGCTTTTGCTACTACTACTACTACCACCACCACTACTACTGCAACAACTGCTGCCACCACTGCTACTATTGCTGATTCCATTGCTACTCCTATTACTACGACTAATACTATTACTACTCCCAATACTACTACTACTATCACTACTACTACTATTACTATGGCTACTAGTATGACAACTACGACTGCTATTACTATTATTAAAACTTCTACTACGACTACAGCTACTACTACTACCACCACTACCGCTACGCCTTCTACAACTACTACTGCTACACTTACTACTACTACTCCTATTATTACTACTATTTCTACTATTACTGCTGCTACTGCTACTTCAACTATTACTACTACTACTCCTACTACAACTTCTGCTTCTGCTACTACTACTACTCCTACTACTAAACCAACTACTACTACAACTACCACTACAACTTAGAACTACTACTACTATTATGACAATACTACGACAACAATAACAACAACAACAACAACAACTACTACTACTACTACTACCACCACTACAACAACTACTACTTCTACTACTACTAGCACTACTGCTACTACTGCTGCTACAACGACAACTGCTACTGCTACTACTACTACTATAGTTGTTGCTGATTCAGCTACTCCTTCTAATGCGACTATTACAACTTCTACTACTACTACTACTACTACTACTACTACTACTACGACAACTACAACTGCCACTGCTACTACTATCACTACCACTACAACTGGCACTACAACTATTACTCTTATTCCGACTACTGCTACCACAACTACTACTCTTATTGCTACTACTATCACTGCGACTAGTGCTACTGCAACTACTATTACTACTACTACTACTACTACTTCTACTACTACTACTGCTACTACAACTACTAATACAACTACTACTGCTACTACTACTTCTTCTTCTACAATGACTACTACTACTAACACTACTACTACTGCTGCTCCTACTGCAACAACAACAACTACTGCTGCTTCTACTTCTACTACTAGTACAACTTCTACCACTTGTACTAGTACTAATAACACTGCTACTACTATTACTGCTACTACGACTACTATTACTACTGCCATTAAAACTACTTCTACTATTGCTCCTAAGACTACTACTCCTCCTCCTCCTCCTCCTCCTCCACCTCCTCCTACTACTACTACTACTACTACTACTTCTACTATTCTTAGTATTATTACTACTACTATTATTGCTACTATTGCTACTGCTTCTACTCCTATTACTACTCACACTACAACTCCTACTGCTAGTACAACTACTATTACCACTACTACTCCTCCTCCTATTGCTACTACTATTAGTACTACTACTCCTACTCTTATTACTACTCCTACTACTACTCCTACTCCTACTACTAGCACTTCTACCACTATTACTATGACTAGTACTACTACTCCTACTACTACTAGTGCTAGTGCTACTAGTACTACTACAACTACAACTACTACTATTACTTCTTCTACTCCTAATAATACTACTACTACTACCACAACTACTACTACTTCTACAAATGCAACTATTACTTCTACTACAACAACAACAACAACTACTACTACTAATAATAATATTACTATCACTACTACTTCTACTACTACTACTACTTCTACTAATACTACTACTACTACTACTGCAACAACTACTTGGGCAACTATAACTACTACTGCTGCTGCTACAACTACTACTACTTCTACTACTACTACCACCACTACTACTACTACTTCTACTACAAAAACAACAACTACTACTGCAACTGCTCCTTCTGCTTGTCCTATTACTGATACTACTACTACTACCACCACCACCACCACTACTACTACTATAACTACTACTACAACTACAACTACTACTTCTACGAGTACTACTACTCCTACAACTATTACTACTCCTCCTACTACTCCAACTACTACTTGTAGCACTATTACTAATACTACTTCCACTACCACTACTACTGTTACTAGTACTACTACTACTATAGTTTCAACTACTACTACTAATCTACTACTACTACAATTGCAACTATTACTACTTCAACTACTATTTCTATGACTACTACTACCATAAATATGACTACCACTGCTACTACAACAACAACAACAACTGCTACTACAACTACAACAACAACTACTACTACTGCTACTACTACTGCTACTACTGCTACTGCTACTACTGCTACAACTACTACTACTGCTACTACAGTAATGACTACTACTAATATTACTACTACTAATTCTACTACTATTACTACAACAACAACTACTACCACTAGTACTACTAAGGATACTACTATTACAACTGCTACTATAACTGTGAGTACTACAATTACTACTATTACAACTACTACTTCTGCTTAAACTACTACTATTTCAATTGCTAGTACTACTACTCTTGCTACTACTACTACTACTTCAACTACTAATACTACTACTGGTAAAACTACTACAGTTACCATTACTACTTCTATTACCGCTACCTCTACTACAACTTTGACATCTACTACTACTGCTCCTCCTTCTCCTCCTCCTAGTACTACTTCTCCCACTGCAACTACTACTCCTACTACTACTACTATGATAACTTCTACAACAACAACAACAACAACAACAACAACAACAACAACAACAACAACAACAAAAATAACAACTACTACTACTACTACTACTCCTACTACTACTACTACTACTATTACTACTACTACTACTATTATTACTACTACTGTTGCTACTACTACTAGTTACAACTACCGCTACTACTACTAATCCTCCTACTAGTACAACTACTACAGCTACTACTACTACAACTACTACTATACTACTACTTCTACTAATACTCCAACCCCAGCTGCTACTCCTACTACTATCCATACTACAACTCCGGCTACTACTCCTCCCCCTACTACTATCCCTACTACTTGTACTACTATAACTACTACTACTGCTTCTACTAATACTACAACTACTTCTACTGCTACTACTACTACTCCTCCTCCTACTCCTAGTGCTACTACTACAACAACAACAATAACTTATACGACTTCTACTAATGTTGCTGCTACTAGTACTTCTACTACTACTAGTAGTGCTACTTCTAGTACTATGACTAGTGCTACTACCACTGTTGCTCCTGCTGCTGCTGTTGCTGCACCTAATGCTACTATAACTCTTAGACCAATAACTACTACTCCAACTACTACTACTACTACTACTACTACTATTACTATAGCTACTACTACTACAATAACTGCTACTCCTACTGCTAATACAACTACAACTTCTACTACTTCTACAACTACTACTACTAGCACCACCACTACTATAGCTACAACAATAATAACTATAACTACTTCTACTATAACTCCTAGTACTACTAATGCCACTACAACTACCAGCAATACTACAACTCCCACTCCAACTGCTACTCCCACTGCTATGCCTACTACAACCTCCACTATTATTACTACCACAACAACTTCTACACCTACTGCTATATCTACTATTACTGTTGTAACTACTTCCACTACTACTACTCCTATTCGTACTATAAATACTACTACTAATACTACTTCTACTATAACTACTCCTGCTGCTACTACTACTGCTACGACGATGACTACTACTACCTCGATTACTACTACTACTCCTACTACTACTACTACTACTAAAACTACTACTACTACTTCTACTACTACTAATTTGGATACAATAATTACTATTTTGACTACAACATCAGCTAACATGACTACTGTAGTAACTACTACTACTACGACAACAACAAGAACTACTACTACTGCTACTATTGCAAATACTTCTACTACTGCTACTCCTATTCCTGCTACTAATACTTCTACTACTACTTTCACTACTACTAATATAATTACTAGTACTACTACTATTACTGATAGTACTACTCCTCCTCCTCCTCCTACTACTACTACTACTACTTCTACTACTACTCCTCCTGCTACTACCACTACAATGATAAGAACAACTGCTACTACTAGAACTACTACTACTTCTACAACTACTTCTACTACTTCTACTACTGCTACTACTACTACTACAACTACTACTACAACTACCACTACTACTACCTCAACTACTACAACTATGGCTTTTTCAACTACATGACTACTACAACTACTACTACTAGCACTACTACTACTCCTTCTACTTTGACAACTATGACTACTACTGGTTCTACTACTACTACTCCTACTACTACTATGACTACTGCTTCTACTATTGCTACTCCTACTACTACTACTACTACTACTGCTACTACTATTACTACTACTACTGCTACTACTATGACTGCTGCTACTGTGGCTACTACTACTACTACTGTTGCTACTAGTAGTACTAGTCATAGTAGTAGTAGTTGTTGTTGTTGTTGTTATTGTTATTATTATTGTAGTAGCAGTAGTAGTGGTAGTAGTAGCTATAGTAGTATTACTAGTAGAAGTAGTAGTCATAGTAGTTGTAGAAGCAGTAGTTGGAGTAGTAGTAGTATCATAGGAGTACGAGTAGTAGCAGTTGGGGTGGTAGTAATAGTAGTAGGAGTAGTGGTAGTAGTAGTAGAAGAAGAAGTAGTAGTAGTAGTAGTAGTAGTACTAGCAGTTGGTGTAGTAGGAGTAGCAATAGGAGTAGTAAAAGTAGTAGTAGCGATAGAAACATTAGTAGAAGTAATAGTAGCAGTAATAGTAGTTATAGTAGTCACAAAAGTAGTAGTAGTACTAGTAGTACCAGTAGTAGTAGTTGTTATTATTATCATAGTAGTAGTGGTGGTAGTATTAGTAGTAGTAGTAATAGTAGTCATAGTAGTAGTGGTGGTAGTTTTAGTAGTATTAGTTGCTGTAGTAGTAGTAGTTATTATTGTTGTCGTAGTTGGAGAAGCAGTTGTAGCTATAGGAGTAGTAGTAGTAATAGTAGTGTAAGTAGTAGTAGTAGTAGTTGTTATGGTAGTAGTGTAGAAGCAGTAGAATTAGTTCTTGTAGTAGAGGTAGTAGAGGTAGTAGTAGTAGTAGTAGGCATGACAAAATTCATAGTAGTAGTAGTGATAGTAGTTGTAGTAGTGGGAGTAGTAGTGGTTATCACAGTAGTAGTTGTTGTGGTAGTGTAGTAGTAGTAACTGTAGTTGTAGCAGAAGAGGAAGTAGTGGTAGTAGAATTAGAAGTTCTAGTAGTTCTAGTAGCTATAGTAGAAGTAGTAGTAGTCATAGTAGTAGTTGTATTAGAAATAGTTCTAGTAGTAGTCATTGTAGTGGTAGTAGTCGTAGCAATGGTAGTCGCATCAACAGTCATTGTAGTAGTCGTAGCAGTAGTAGTAGCCGAAGCTGAAGCAATAGTACTAGTAGTAGTTGTTGTAGTTGTAGTATTAGTAGGAACAGTAGTTGAAGTAGTTGTAGAAGTAGTTGTAGCAGTAGTGGTCATAGTTTTAGATGTAGTAGTTGTTGTTACTTTAGTAGTTGTAATAGTAGAAATAGTAGTAGTAGTAGTAGTAGTAGTAGTAGCAACTGCAATAGTAGTAATCGTATTATTAATAGTAGAAATAGTAGTAGTCATAGTACTAGTTTTAGTAGTCCTAGTATAAGTGTAGTTGTCACGGTAGTAGTAGTAATAGTAGCAGCAGCAGCAACAGTAGCAGTATTAGTAGTAGAAGTAGTAGTAGTGGGACGATAAGGAGTTGGAGTAGGAGTAGAACTAGGAGTAGCAATATTTGGGTTAGCTGTAGTAGTAGTAGTAGTACCAGAAGTAGTAGTTGTAGCAGTAATAGTAGTAGTAGTAGAAGCAGTTGAATTGTTAGCAAAAGTAGCAGCAGCAGTAGTAGCAGTAGCAGTAGTTGTTATAGTAGTAGTCATTATTGTATTAGGAGTAGTAGTCGGGGTAGGAGTGGGAGTAGAATTGGTAATAGTAGTAGTAATAATAGTAGTAGTATTAGTAATTGTAGTAGTAGTAGCAGTAGCATTAGGATTAGGAGTAGGAGCATTAGTAGTAGTAGTAAGAGTAGTAGCAGCAGCAATAGTAAAAATAGTAGCAGTAGTAGTAATAGTAGCAACAGTAGTAGACGCAGTAGAAGTCGGTGTGGTAGTTGTAGTATTAATAGTAGTAGTAGTAGTAATAGTAGTAGTAGTAGTAATTGTAGTAGTCATAATTATTGTAGTAGTAGCAATAGTAGTAGTTGTTGTAATGGTAGTAGTCATAGTAGTAGTAGTAGTAGTAGTAGTAGTAATAGTTGTAGGAGTAGCAGTAGTGGTAGTAGGAGTTGGAGCAGTTGGAGCTGCAACAGTAGCAGTTGTAGTGGTTGTAGAAGTAGTATAGTAGTAGTGGTAGTAGTAGTAGCAGTAGCAGCAGCAACAGTACTAGGAGTAGTTGTACTAGTAATAATATTAGAAGTAGTAGCTGTTGTAGTGGTAGTAGTAGTAGTTGTTGTTGTTATTGTTGTTATAGTAGTTGAAGTACAAGTAATAGTGGTAGTTATTATTATTGTTGTTGTTGTTATTGCTATTGTAGCACTAGTAGCAATAATAGTAACAGTAACAGTAGTAGCAATAGTAGTAGTAGTAGTAGTACCAACAGTAGTAGTAGCAGTAGTAGTAGTAGTAGCAGGAGTAGTTTGTTGTAGTGGAATCAACGACAATAGTAGTAGCACTTGTAGAGTAACGCAAACAAAATAGCAGTAGCAATAGCAGTAGTACCAATAGTAGTAGTAGTAGTAGCAGTACCAACAGTAGTAGTAGCAGTAGTAGTAGTTGTGGTAGTAGCATAAACAGCAGTAGTAGTAGCACTAGTAGTAGTAGTAGAAAAAATAATAGCAACAGCAGCAGCAGTAGTGGTAGTACTACTAGTAATAGTTATTATTGTAGTAATAGAAGTAATGGTAGTAGTAGGAGGCGGAGAAGTAGTAGCAGTAATCGCTTTAATAGCTTCAATAGGAATAGTAGCAGTTGCTGTAACTGTAGTTGTAGCTAAGTAGTAGTAGTAGTAGTAGTAGTAGTTATCATTGTAGCAATAGCAATAATAGTAGTAGTAGTAGTAGTAGCAATAGTAGTAGCAGTAGCAGTATTAGTAGTAGTAACAGTAGCAGTTGCAGCAATTATAGTAGCGAAAGTAGTAGTACTATTAGTTGTAGTAGTCATAGCAGTTGTAGTAGTAGTAGTTGTAGCAACAATAGTAGTAGTAGTAGCAGTAGCAGTATTAGTAGTAGTAACAGTAGCAGCTGTAGCAATTGTAGTAGCGAAAGTAGTATTACTATTAGTTGTAGTAGTCATAGCAGTTGTAGTAGTAGTAGTTGCAGCAACAGTAGTAGTAGTAGTAGTAGTAGTAGTAGTAGTAGTAGTAGTAGTAGTAGTAAGAGCTGTAGTAGTACCAAAAGTAGTAGCAGTAATAGTAGTAGTAGTTGTTGTAGAAGTAGTAGTAGTAGTAATAGTAATTATAATAGCAGTACCAATAGAAGCAGAAGTAGAAGCAATGGTATTAGTAGCAGGGGAAGCAGTAGTAGTAGTGGCAATTGTAATAGCAAAAGCAGTAGTAGCAGTAGTAGTAGAATTAGTAGTAATAGTAGTAGCGGTTGCAGAAGTAGCCGAAGGTGTACCAAAAGTACAAGTAGTAGTTATAGCATAAGCAATAGCAATAGTAGTTGTGGTTGTAATAGCAATACTAATAGTAGCACAAGTAGCAGCAATAGCAGTAGTATCACCGGAAGTAGTATTTGCAGTAGTAGCATGAGTAGTAATAGTAGTAGCAATAGCAGCAGCAGTAGTAGTAGTAGTAGTAGTAGCAACAGTAGTTGTAGTAGTTTTAGAAGTTGTAGCTATAGTACTAGTGGCAGTTATAGTAGTAGCAGTAGCAGTAGTAGTAGTACTTGTAGTAGTAGTAGTAGTAGCAATTGTGGTAGTAGGAGAAGTAATAGGAGTAGTAGTAGTAGTAGCAGGAACAACAACTGTAGTAGTAGTGCTAGCAGTCGTTGTAGTGGTAGAAATAGTAGTAGTGGTAGTATCAGTATTAGTAGTAGTAGTGGCAGCAAAAGTAGTAGTAGCAATAGTAGTAGTAGTAGTGGTGGTTGTAGTAGTAGTAGGGGTTGCTGTTAGAGTAGTTGTAGTAGGAGCAGCAACAGCAGCAGCAGTAGTAGTAGCAACACCATTAGCATTAGTAGTAGTAGCATTAGTACTTGTAGTAGCAGAATAGCATCAATAGTCATACGAGTAGTGGCATTAGTAGTAGCAGAAGTAGCAGCAGAAGTGCTAGTAGTAGTAGTACTACTACTAGCATTAGTAGTCTTAGTTGTAGTATTAGCAGTGATAGTTGGAGTAGTAGTTGTAGTAATAGTAGTAACAGTGGTAGTAGCATTAGTAGTGGTGGTAGTAGTGGTTATAGTAGTAGTAGCAACAATAGCAGAAGCAGCATTAGTAGTAATGGTCGTATTAGTAATAGTAATAGTAGTAGTCGTAGTGTTAGTAGTCTTAGTAGGAGTAGTAGTATTATCGGTACTAGTAGTAGTAATAATAGTAGTAGTAGTGGTAGCAGTAATGATAGTAGTTGTTGTAGAAGTAGTTGGAGTAGCAGTAGTAGTAGGAGTAGTAGTATTTGGAGTAATTGTAGTAGTAGCAATATTAGTAGTAGCTGAAGTAGTAGTAGAAGTCATAGCAGCAAATGTAGTAGTAGTTAAATTATTAGTAGTTGTAGTATTAATAGCTGCAAGAGTGGTAGTTATAGTAGAAGTAGTAGTAGCAGTAATAGTACTAGTGGTAGCCGTAATAGTAGCAGTAGTTGCAGCAATGGCAGTAGTCGTAGTAGTATTAGTAGTACTACTAGTAGTAGTAGTCGCTGAAGCAGCTATAGTAATGCTAATAGTAGTTGCAGTAGTAGTAGTAGCCATATTAGTAGCAGTAGTTGTTGTTGTAGTTGTAGTAGTAGTAGCAGTGGTAGTAGCGGCAGTAGCAGCAGCAGTGGAAGTAGTAGTATTAGCAGCTGCAGTAGTAGTAGTTGCTGGAGTAGTAGTAGTGTTATAGTAGTAGTAGAAGGAGACGAAGCAGTAGTAGTAGAAGTGGTAGTAGTAATAGTAGCAGGAGCACCAATAGTAGCAACAGTAGTAGTAGTGGCAGTAGAAGTAGTAGTGCTCGCAACAGCAGTAGTAGTCATAGTAGTAGTACTAGTAGTAGTAGTTATTGTTGTAGCAATAGCTGTAGCTGCAGCTGCAGCTGCAGCAGTACTAGTAGTTGTGTTAGTACATGTAGTCTTAGTTGTTGCTGTATTGGTAGCAGTAATAGTAGTTGTGGCAGTAGGAGAAGTAATAGTAGCAGTAGCTGTATTAGCTGTAGCAGTAATTACAACAACAGTAGTAACATTGGTAGTAGTTGTTGTAGTTCCAGCAGTTTTACTAGTAGTAGTAGTAGTAGCAACAGTAGTAGTTTTACTAGCAATAGTAGTAGTAGTAGTAGCAGTAGTAGTTACAAGAGTAGTAGTAGCAGTAGTAGTTACAGGAGCAGCAGAAGGAGTAGCAGTAGTAGTAGCGGAAGTAGTAGTATTATCAGTAGTAGTAGCCACAGTAGGTGTAGTAGTAGTTGTTGTCACAGCAGAAACAACTGCTGCAGTAGTGGCCATAGTAGTATTGCTAGCTGCAGCAGCGGTAGTAGTAGTAGCAGCATTAATAGTGGTTGTAGTCATAGTATTGGTAGTAGTAGTAGCAGCATTACTAGTACCAACAGCAATAGAAGTAGTCGTAGTAGTAGTAATAGTAGTAGCAATAGTTGCAGAAGTTGTACTAGTAGTAGTAGTAGTAGTAGCAGTAGTAGTACTAGTAGAAGTAGTGGCAGTAGTACATGCAGTAGTTGTAATAGAAGCAGTAGTAGTAGTAGCAGTGGTTGTAGTAGTAGCACTAGAAGTAGCAGAAGTGCAACAATTACAGTAGTAGTAGCAGTAGCAATAGTTGTATTAGTAGTAGTAGCAGCAATAGCAAAAGTAGCAGAAATTGTAGTAGTAGTCCTAGTAGTAGTTGCAGTAGAAGCAGTAGTAGTATTAGCGGTAGTAGCTGTAATAATAGTGGTAGTAGTTCTAACAATTATAATTGTAGTCGCAGTTGTTGTTGTAGGAGACATAGTAGTAGTAGTGGTAATAGTTGTTGTTGTTGTTGTTGTACTACTAGTAGCAATAGTAGTAGTGGTAGTAGAAGTAGGAGAAGTTGTAGTTGCAGTAGCAAGAGAAGAAGAAGTAGCAGCCATAGTCACAATAGTGGTAGTTGCAGTAGCAGTAATAGCAGTAGTAGCAGTAGTAGTAGTTGTTCTTGTACTAGTAGAAGCAGTAGTAGAAATAGTTGTCGTAGTAGTAGTAGTAGCAGCAATGGCAACAACAGTAGTTGTAGTAGTACTGGTAGTATTAGTCGCCATAGTAGTTGCAGTTGAACTATTAGTAGTAGCAGCAGTTGTGGTTGTAGTAGTAGTAGTAGCAGTAGCAGTATTAGAAGTAGTAGCGGCAATGCTAGTAGTTGTTGTAGTAAAAGCAGTAGGTGTAGTAGCAGTACTAATAGTAGAAAAAGTGCAACCGTTACAATAGTAATAGGAGAAGTAGTAGTAGTAGCTGTAGCAGTAATAGCATTAGTTGTAGTAGTAGTAGTAGTAGTAGCAGTCGTTGTAATAGTAGAAGCAGTAGCAAAAGTAGTAGTAGGAATAGTTGCCACAGTAGTAGTAGCAGGAGCAGCAGGAGCAGTTGGCGTTATAGTAGTAGTAGTATTAGTAGCCACAAAAGTAGTAGTTGAGGTACTAGTAATAGTGGCGGTAGTGGTAGCAGTAGTAGTAGTAGAAATAGTAGTAGCAGTTGTAGTAGCAGCTATATTAGCCATAGTAGTCATGGCAGCAGTAGTGGTAGTAGTAGTCGTTGCAGCGGTAGTAGTAGTAGTAGTAGACAAAGCTATAGAAGAAGTAGTAGCTGTAGCAGTAGCTGCGAAAGGAGCTGCAGTAGCAGTGGAAGCGTTAGTAGTTGCAGCCATAGCAACAGTAGTAGTAGCAGTAGCAGTAGCATTAGTTGTTATAGTAGCAGTCATTATCGTACTAGGAGTAGTAGTTGGGGTAGGAGTAGGAGTAGTAGTAGTAGTAGTAACAATAGTAGTAGTAGTAGTAGTAGTAGTATTAGGAGTAGGAGTAGGAGTATTTGTAGTAGAATTAAGAGTGGTAGTAGTAGCAGCCGCACCAATAATAGTAGTAGTCGTAATAGTAGTAGCAGTAGTAGATGTAGTACAAGTAGGTGTAGTAGTTATAGTATTAGAACTAGTAGTAGTAGGAGTAGCAGTAGTTGTAGGAGTAGTAGTTGTAGTTTTAGTAGTAATAGTAGTAGCAGCAGTAGTAGTAGTAGAAGTAGTAGTAGTCGTAATTGTTATAGTAGTAGTAGTAGTAGTAGAAGTAGTAGTAGTAGTAGTAGTAGCAGTAGCTGCAGCAGTAGCAGTAATAGTAGTAGAAGTAGTTCGAGTAGTAGTAGTAGTATTTGGAGTAGTAGTAGTAGCAGTTATAGTAGTAGTATTTGGAGTAGTAGTAGTAGTAGTAGGAACAGCAGTAATAGTACTTGTGGTAGCAATAATAGTAGTAGTAGTTGCTACAATGGTAGTAGTAGTAGTAGTAGTATTACTAGTAGTAGTAGCAGTTGTAGTAGAAGTAGCAATGGTAGCAGGAACAGTATCAGTGGTAGCCATATTAGTAGTAGTAGTCGTAGTAGTAGTGGTAGTAGTAGCAGTAGTAGTAGCAGTGGAAGCAGTAGTAGTAGCAGCAGCAGCAGTAGTAGTTGTAGTAGCCGTAGTAGTTGTTGTAGCAGTAGTAGTAGTAGAAGAAGAAGAAGTGGTAGTAGTAGTGGTAGAAGTACTAGTAGTAATAGCAGCAGTACTATTAGTGTCAGTATTAGCAGTAGTAACAGCAGTTGTAGTAGAAATAGTTGTGGTACTAGCAATAGCAGCAATAATAGCAGCAGTAGCAGTAGTTGCTTTTGTTATTGTCGTTGTTGTATCCATAGTTGTAGGAGCATTAGTTGTAGCTACAGCAGCAGTACCATTAGTAGTGTTAGTACTAGTAGTCTTAGTTGTTGTTGTAGTCGTTGTAGTAATAGTCGCAGTAGTTGTAGGGGAAGTAGTAGCAGTAGTAGTTGTATTAGATGCAACAGCAACAGTAGCAGCAGCCGTAACAGTGGTAGTAGTTGTTGTAGCAGTAGTAGTTGTAGGAGTAGATGCAGTAGTAGTTGTTGTTGCAGTAGTAGTAGTAGTACTAGCAATAGTAGTATTAGTAAAAGTAGTAGTTACGGTGGTAGTAGTAGCAGCAATAGTAGTAGTTGCAGTAGCAAGAGTAGCAGTAATAGTTGCAGAAGTTGTAGTATTTTCACCAGTAGTAGCCACAGCAGTTGTTGTAGTAGTAGTTACTGTAGCAGCAGCAACAGCCGCATTAGTGGCAGTAGCAGTATTACTAGCAGCAGCAGCAGCCGCATTAGTGGTGGTAGTAGTATTACTAGCAGCAGCAGCAGCCGGATTAGTGGCGGTAGTAGTATTACTAGCAGCACCAAGAGTACTTGTAGTAGTAGCAGCAGCAGCAGTGGTACTAGTAGTAGCAAACATAGTAGTAGTAGTAGCAGTAGTAGCATTACTAGTAGCAACAGCTGTAGAAGTAATTGTAATAGTAATAGTGTAATAGTATCTGTAGTAGTAGTAGCAGAAGTTGTACTATTAGTAGTAGTAGTACTACTACTACTACCAGAAATAGTAGTTATAGTACCAATAGTAGTTGTAATAGAAGCAACAGCAGTAGTAGCAGTGGTTGTAGTAGGAGTAATGGCAGCAGTAGTATTAGTAGTTGTAGTAGTAGTAGCGATAGCAGTAGCAGAGGTAGTAGAAGTTCTTGTAGTAGTACTAGTATTAATTGTGGTAGAAGCTGTAGCAGTATTAGTACAAGTAGCTGTAATAGTAGTGGTAGTAGAAGCATTGTAGTAGTAGTAGTTCTAACAATAGTAATAGTTGTTGGAGACATAATAGTAGTAGTTGTTGTTGTTATTGTTGTTGTTGTTGTTGTTGTACTACTACTAATAGCAATATTAGTAGCAGTAGTAGTAGTAGGTGTAGTTGTTTGAGCAGTAGCAGGAGAAGAAGTAGTAGCAGCAGTAGTCATAATAGTGGAAGTTATAGGAGCAGTAATAACGATAGTATTAGTAGTAGTAGTTGTTGTTGTACTAGTACAAGGAGTAGTAGAAATAGTTGTCATAGTAGTAGTCTTAGAAGTAACAACAACAGTAGTAGTTGTAGTACTAGTAGTAGTATTATTAGCCATAGTAGTTGTAGTTGAAGTATTAGTAGTAGTAGTAGTAGCAGTAGGAGTAGTAGTAGTACCTAAAGTAGTAGCAGTAGTACTAGTAGTAGTTATAGTAGAAGCAGAAGTAGTAGTAGCAGTGGTTGTAGTAGCAGTACTAGTAGTAGCAAAAGTGCAGCAATTGTAGTAGTAGTAGGAGAAGTAGTAGCAGTAGTAGTAATAGTATTAGTAATAGCAGTAGTAGCAGCAGCAGTAGTATTAGTTGTAGTAGTAGTAGTTGTTGTTGTTGTTGTTGTACTAGTAGAAACAATAGTAGAAGTAGTTGGAGTAGGAGTAGTAGCAGTAGTAGTAGAAATAGTTGTTGTAGTAGTAGTAGTAGCAGCAACAGCAACAGCAGTAGTTGTAGCAGTAGTATTAGTTGCCATAATAGTAGTAGTTGAAGTATTAGTAGTAGTTGTAGTAGTGGAAGTAGTTGTAGCAGTAGCAGTTGTAGTAGCAGTAGCAGTAGTCGTAGCAATAGCAGTAGCAGTTGTAGTAGCAATGGTAGACATAGCAGCAGTAGTGGTAGTCGTAGCAGAAGTAGTAGTAGCAGTATGAGCTACAGTAGTAGCAATAATCGTAGCAGTAGCAGTAATAGTAGCAGCAGCAGTAGTAATAGTAGTTGCCGAAACAAAAGTAGCAAAAATAGTACTAAGGTAGTAGTAGTAGCTCTAGTGGTGGCAGTAGTAGTAGTAGCAAAAGTAGTAGAAGTAATACTAGTGGCTGTAGTAGTTGTTGCAATAGCAGTAGTAGTAGGAAAAGAAGTAGTAGTAGTTGGAGTAGCAACAGCAACAACAACAGCAATAGTGGTAGTAGTAGTATGAGTAGTTGTAATCGTAGCGATAGCAGTAGCAATAGTATTAATAGTAACAACAGCAGCAGTAGTACTAGTACTAGCAACAGTAGTAGTAGCTTCAGTACCTATAGTAGTAGTAGTAGTAGTTGCACTTGTAGTAGTAGCAGTAGTAGGAGTAAAAGTAGCAACAGCAGCTACAGCAGCAGCAGTAGTAGTAGCAGTAGCTACAGTAGAAGCAGTTATTGTTGCAATTGTAGAAGTAGCAACAGTAGCAGTAATAGTAATAGAGGTAGCAACATCAGCAGCAGCAGCAACAGTAGTAGTAGCAACAGCAGCTGCAATAATAGCAGCTATAGTACAAGTAGTTATATTAGCAACAGCAATAATAACTGTAGTACAAGTAGTAGCTGTAGCACTAGCAACAGTAGTAGCAGCAGTAGCCATAGTAGTCGGAGAAGTAGTTGGAGTTGTTGTAGTAGTAGCAACAATAGCAATAGTAGTAGTAGTAGTAGTAGTATTAGTAGTTGTTATTGTTGTTGTTGTAATAGCGACAGCAGCAGTAGCAATAGTAGTAGAAGTAGCAGTAATAGTAGAAGTAGTAACAGTAGGAACAACAGTAGTAGTAATAGCAGTGGGAGTAATAGTAGCAGTAGCAGTAGTAGCAGTAGGAGTTATTGTAGTAGTTGTAGCAGTTGCAATAGTTGTAGCTCTAGTAGAAGTAGTAGTAGTTGTAGCAGAAGTAGTAGTGGCAGTACTAATAGTAGTAGTTATTGAGCAAGTAGTTAAAGTAGTAGCAGTAGCAGTAGTAGTTGCAGCCGCTGTAGTAGTAATAGTAGTAGCAGTAATAGCAGTAATAGTTGAAGTAGTGCTAGTAGTAGTAGCGGCAGTAGCAGTAGTAGTACAAGTAGCAGCCGTAGTATTACAAGTAGCAATAGTAGTAGTAGTAGTACGAGTAGCAGTCATAGTAGTAGTAGCAATAGTGGTGGTGGTGGTGGTGGTGGTGGTAGTAGTAGTAGTCGTAATAGCAGTAGTAGCAGTAATATTACTAGAAATAGTAGTAGTAGCTATATACCATTATTTGTAGCTGTAGGAGTATTGGCAGTAGTAGTAGTTGTAGTAGCTATAGTAGAATTAATAATAGTAGTAGTACTACTAGTGTAGTTGTAGTAGTAGTGGTACTAGTAGTAGTAGAAGTAGCAGTAGCAGAAGTAGCAGCAATATTAGTTCTAATTATAGTAGGAGTAGGAGTATTAACAATAATAATAGTAATAGTAGGAGTAGAGTAGTACTAATAATTGTAGTACTAGTTGTAGCACTTGTAGTAGTAGTAATAGTCATATTAGTGGTAGTAGTAGTAGTAATAGTAGTTGTAGCTGTAGTAATAGTAATTGTCACAATAGCAATAGTTGTGATAGAAGTTGTAGTAGTAGTAGTTGAAGTAGCAGTAGCAGTAATAATAGCAGGAGTAGCAGTAGTTGTAGTAGTGTTAGTAGTAGTAGTAGAAGTAGTAGAAGTAGTAGTAGTAGTAGTGGTAGCAATAGTAGTAGTTGGAGTAGTAGTATTAGCAGTAGTGGTCGTCATGGTAGTTATAGTAGTAGCAGTAGTAGTAGTATTAGTAGTAGTATTAGTGGGAGTAGTTGTTGTGGCTTTAGGAGTAGTCGTAGCAATACGAGTATTAGTGATAGTAGTAGGAGTAGTAGGAATGGTAGTAGTAGTAGTTGTTGTTGTTGTTGTTGTAGTAGAGGTAGTAGTGGTAGTAGAAATAGCAATTGTAGTAATAGTAGTAGTAGTAGTAGTATTTGTAGCAAGAGTAGTAGTAGTAGCAGAAGGATTAGTGGTAGTAGTTGTAGTACTGGTAGTAGGAATAGTAGTAGTTGTAAGACTAGAATTACTGCTAATAGTAGTAGTTGGAGTCGTGGCATTGTAATAGTCATAGTAGTAGTAGTAGTAGAAGTAGTAGTAGTATTACTATTAGAAGTAGTATATGTAGTAGTGGTACCATTTGTATTATTAGTTAAAATCGTAGTTGACGTAGTTGGTGTAGTAGTAGTAGAAGTAGTAGTAGTAGCAGCAGTTGCCACAGTAGTAGTAGTAGTAGCATCAGTAGTAGTACTAGTAGTATTAGTGGGAGCAGTTGTTGTAGCTGTTGGAGTAGTAGTAGCAATAGTAGCCATAGTTGTAGTAGAAGTAGAAGCAGCAACAGCAGTAGTAGTAGTAGAAGTAGTAGCAGCAGCAATAGTAGTTAGTAGGACTAGTAGTAGCAACAGCAGTAGGAGTAGTTGTAGTAGTAGTATTACTAGTAGTAGTGCGATAGCAGTAGCAGTAGCAATAGTAGTACTACTAGTAGTAGTAATTGTTGTAGTTGGTTGAACAGTAGTCATACTAGAAGTAGTAATTGTTGTAGTAGTTTGGTAGTTATAGTAGTTGTAGTAGTATTGAAAGTAGCAGTAGAAGCAGTACTAGTAGCAGTAGTAGTCATAGTAGTAGTAGCGGCAGGAGTAGTAGTAGTAGAAGTAGTCGCGGTAGTAGAAGTACAAGTAGTAGTAGTAGAGGTAGTAGTCGAAGTAGTTGTTGCACGAAGAAGAGTAGTAGTACTAGAAGCAGTAGGAATAGTGGTAGTGCTAGTAGCTGTAATCATAGTTGCAGCAGCAGCAGCAGCAGCAGTAGCAGTAGTTGTGGTAGTAGTAGTAGTGGTAGAAGTAATAGTAGGAGTACGAGTTGCATTAGGATTAGTAGTAGTAGTTCTAGTAATATTAGTAATAGTGGAAGTAGGAGTAGTAGTAGTAGGAATAGTTGTAGTCGTAGAAGTAGTAATTGTTGATGTTGCAATTGTTGTAGTACTAGTAGAAGTAGTAGTTGTACTAGTAGAAGTTGTAGCAGTAGTTGTAGCTATAGTACCTGAAGTAGTAGGAGGAGTAGTAGTAGTAGTAGTATGAGTAGCAGTAGTAGTTGTTGTTGTAGTATTTGTAGCAAGAGTAGTAGTAGTAGCAGAAGGATTAGTGGTGGTAGTAGTAGTAAGGGTAGTAGGAATATAGTAGTTGTAAGAGTAGAATTAGAACTAATAATAGTAGTTGGAGTAGTGGTGTTGTAATAGTCGTAGTAGTAGTAGTATTAGAAGTAGTAGTAGCATTATTGTTAGAAGTAGTAGATGTAGTAGTGGTACCAGTTGTATTATTAGTCAAAATAGTAGTTGAAGCAGTTGGAGTAGTACTAGTAGCAGAAGGAGTAGTAGTAGTAGAAGGAGGAGTAGCAGTAGCAGTTGTCGCAGTAGGAGTAGTAGTATCAATAGTAGTACTACTAGTATTAGTGGGAGCAGTAGTTCTAGCTGTTGGAGTAGTAGTAGCAATAGTAGTCGTAGTAGTAGTAGAAGTAGAAGCAATAGTAGTAGTAGTAGAAGAAGAAGAAGTAGTCGTAGTAGCAATAGTAGTTAGTAGCAGTAGTAGTAGCAACAACAAGAGTAGTTGTAGTTGTAGTATTACTAGGAGTAGTGAGGTAGCAGTAGCAATAGCATTAGTAGTAGTACTAGTATTGGTAATAGTTGTAATTGTTTGATCAGTAGTCATACTAGAAGTTGTAATTGTAGTAGTAGTTTGGTAGTTATAGTAGTTGTAGTAGTATCAAAAGTAGCTGTAGAAGCAGTAGTAGTTGTAGCAGTAGTCATAGTTGTAGTAGTAGCAAGAGTAGTAGTAGATGAAATAGTCGCGGTAGTTGATGTATAAGTAGTAGTAGTAGTAGAAGTAGTAGTCGAAGTAGTTGTTGCACTAATAAGAGTAGCAGTACAAGAAGCAATAGGAATAGTAGTAGTAGCAGTAGCTATAGCCGTAGTTGCTGCAGCAGCAACAACAGCAGTAGTAGTGGTAGTAGTAGTGTTGGCAGAAGTAGTAGTAGGAATAGAAGTAAGAGTAAGAGTTGCATTAGGAGCAGCAGTAATAGTAATAGTTGTAGTATTAGTAGTAGTGGCAGCAGGAGTAGTAGTAGTAGGAATAGTAATAGTCGTAGAAGTAGTAATTGTTGATGTTGTAATTGTTGTAGCACTAGTAGAAGTAGTAGTTGTACTAGTAGAAGTTGTAGCAGTAGTTGTAGCTATAGTTGTCGTAGTAGTAGCAGTAGTAGTTGAAGTAGTAGGAGGAGGAGTAGTAGTAGTAGTATGAGTAGTAGTAGTAGTAGTAGTAGTAGTCTTTGTAGCAGGAGTAGTAGTAGTAGCAGAAGGATTAGTCGTAGTAGTAGTATTGGTAGTAGGAATATAGTAGTTGTAAGAGTAGAATTAGTACTAATAGTAGTAGTTGGAGTAGTGGTGTTGTAATAGTCGTAGTAGTAGTAGTAGTAGAAGTAGTAGTAGCATTATTGTTAGAAGTAGTAGCTATAGTAGTGGTACTAGTTGTATTATTAGCCAAAATAGTAGTTGAAGCAGTTGGAGTTGTAATAGTAGCAGAAGGAGTAGTAGTACTAGGAGGAGGAGTAGTAGTAGCAGTTGCCACAGTAGTAGTAGTAGTATGAGTAGTAGTACTAGTAGTATTAGTGGGAGCTGTAGTTCTAGCTGTTGGAGTAGTAGTAGCAATAGTATCCGTAGTAGTAGTAGAAGTAGAAGCAGTAGTAGTAGTGGTCGAAGAAGAAGAAGTAGTAGTAGCAGAAATAGTAGCTAGTAGGAGTAGTTGTAGCAACAACTGTAGGAGTAGTTGTAGTGGTAGTATTGCTAGGACTAGTGAGGTAGCAGTAGCAATAGCAATAGTAGTAGTACTAGTATTAGCAATAGTTATAGTTGTTTGAGCAGTAGTCATACTAGAAGTTGTAATTGTAGTAATAGTTTATTAATTATAGCAGTTGTAGTAGTATCGAAAGTAGCAGTAGAAGCAGTAGTAGTAGTAGATGAAATAGTCACGGTAGTTGATGTACAAGTAGTAGTAGTAGTAGAAGTAGTAGTCAAAGTAGTTGTTGCACTAAGAAGAGTAGTAGTACTAGAGGCAATAGGAATAGTAGTAGTAGTAGTAGGTATAGTCGTAGTTGCTGTAGCAGCAGCAGTAGTGGTAGTAGTAGTTGTGGTAGTAGTAGTAGTGGCAGAAGTAGTAGTAGGAATAGTAGTAGTGGTAGGGTTTGCATTAGGAGCAATAATAGTAGTACTAGTACTAGTATTAGTAGTAGTGGCAGCAGGAGGAGTAGTAGTAGGAATAGTAGTAGTCGTGGAAGTAGTAATTGTCGATGTTGTAATTATTGTAGTACTAGTAGAAGTAGCAGTTGTACTAGTAGAAGTTGTAGCAGTAGTGGTAGCTATAGTTGTAGTAGTAGTAATAGTTATAGCTGGCGTAGTAGGAGGAGTAGTAGTAATAGTAGTATTAGTAGTAGTAGTAGTAGTAGTAGTAGTAGTAGTAGTAGTAGTAGTAGTAGTGGTATTTGTAGCAAGAGTAGTAGTAGTAGCAGAAGGATTAGTGGTAGTAGTAGTAGTACTGGTAGTAGGAATAATAGTAGTTGTAAGAGTAGAAGTAGTAGTAGTAGTAGTAGAAAGAGTCATAGTATTATTGTTAGAAGTAGTAGCTGTAGTAGTGGTACTAGTTGTATTATTAGTCAAAATTGTAGTTGAAGCAGTTGGAGTAGTAGTAGTAGCCGAAGGACTTGTAGTAGTAGAAGTAGTAGTAGCAGCAGCATTTGCCACGGTAGTTGTAGTAGTAGTATCAGTTGTAGTACTAGTTGTATTTATGGGACCAATAGTTGTAGTTGTTGGAGTAGTAGCAATAGTAGCCGTTGTAGTAGTAGAAGTAGAAGCAGCAGCAACGGTAGTAGTAGTAGTAGTAGTCGTCATAGTAGTAATAATAGTTAGTAGGAGTAGTTGTAGTAGTAGTATTACTAGCAGTAGTGTGGTAGCAGCAGCAGTAGCAATAGTAGTCGTACTAGTAGTAGTAATAGTTGTAGATGTTCGAGCAGTAGTAGTACTAGAAGTTGTAATTGCAGTAATAGTTTGGTAGTTATAGTAGTTGTAATAGTATCAAAAGTAGTAGTAGAAGCAGTAATACTAGAAGTTGTAATTCTAGTAGTAGTTTAGTAGTTATAGTAGTTGTAGTAGTATCAAAAGTAGTAGTAGAAGCAGTAGTAGTTGCAGTAGTAGTCATAGTAGAAGTAGTAGCAGGAGTAGTAGTAGTAGAAGTAGTCGCGGTAGTAGAAGCACAAGTAATAATAGTAGTAGAAGTAGTAGTCGAAGTAGTTGTTGCACTAAGAAGAGTAGTAGTGCTAGAAGTAGTAGGAATAGTAGTAGTAGTAGTAGCTGAAATCATAGTTGCAGTAGTAGCAGAAGCATTAGTAGTGGTAGTAGTTGTTGTGGTAGCAGTAGTAGTGGCAGAAGTAGTAGTAGGAATAGTAGTAGGAATAGTAGTAGTAAGAGTTACATTAAGAGTGGTAGTATTAGTAGTAGTGGAAGCAGGAGTAGTAGTAGTAGTAGGAATAGTAGTAGTCGTAGAAGTAATAATTGTTGATGTTGTAATTGTAGAAGTACTAATGGAAGTTGTAGTTGTAGTAGTAGAAGCTGTGGCAGTAGCTGTAGCTATAGTTGTTGTAGTAGTACCAGTAGTAGGTGAAGTAGTAGGAATAGTAGTAGTAGTATTAGTAGTAGTAGTAGCAGTAGTAGTAGTAGTATTTGTAGCAAGAGTAGTAGCAGTAGCAGATTGATTAGTGGTAGTAGTAGTAGTAGTACTTGTAGTAGGAATAGTTGCAGTTGTAAGAGTAGAATTAGCACTAATAGTAGTAGTTGGAGTAATGGTGTTGTAATAGTCATAGTACTAGTTGTAGTATTATTGTTTGAAGTAGTAGTTGTAGTAGTGGTGCAAGTTGTATTATTAGTCGAAATAGTAGTTGAAATAGTTGGAGTAGTAGTAGTAGCAGAAGGAGTAGTACTAGTAGGAGTAGTAGTAGTAGCAGTAGTAGCCGAGGTAGTAGTAGTAGTAGTATCAGTAGTAGCACCTATAGTAGTAGTAGTTATAGTAGTAGCAACACCAATAGTAGCAGCAGTAGTAGTGGTACTAGTAGTAGTAATAGTAGAAGAAGTAGTAGTAGTTGTTGTAGTAGTTATAGTAGTACTAGTAGCCGCAGTAGTAGTAGTAGTAGTAGTAGTAGTACTAGTAGTAGTAGTAGTAGTAGTAGTAGTAGTAGTAGTTGTTGTTGTTGTTGTTGTTGTTATTGTTGTTGTTATTGTTGTTGTTGTTGTTGTAGTAGTAGTAGTAATAGTAGTATTATTAGTAGTAGTGGTAGTAGTAGTAGTCGTAGTAGCAGCAGCAATAGCAGCAGTAGTACTAACAGTAGTCTTCGTAGTAGTAGTAGTATTCTTAGTACTAGTAGTATCAAAGTAGTAGTAGTAGTAGTAGTCATAGTAGTAGTTGTTGTAGTAGTAGTAGTAGTAGTAGTTGTTGTTGTTGTGTTATTATTGTAGTAGTAGTAGGAGGAGGAGTAGCAGTTGAAGTAGCAGCAGTAGCAGCAGCTATAGTAGTAGCAGTAATAGTAGTAATAGTAGTGGTAATTGTAATAGAAGTAGTTGTTGTAGCAACAGCAACAGTAGCAGCAGCAGTAGTAGTAATAGTAGTAGTAGTAGTAGTAATAGTAGTGAAAGTCGTAGTAGTAATAGTAATAGTAGTAGTACTACTAGTTGAAGTAGTAGTAGAAGCAAGGAGCAATAGTAGCATTAATTGTAATAGTTGTAGTCGTTGTCATACAAGGAGTAGTAGTAGGAGTAGGATTAGTAGTAGTAGTAGTAGTTGTAGCAATAGTATTATTAGGAATAGAAGTAGGAGTATTAGTAGTAGTAGCAACAGTATAGTAGCAATAGTAGTAATAGCTGTAGAACTAGGTGTAGTAGTAGCGACAACATAGTAGCAAGAATAGTAGTAGCAATAGCAGCAGTAGTAGCAGCAGTAGTAGAAGCAATAGAACTAGGAGTAGCAGTTGTAGTATTAGCAGTACTAGTAGTAGTAGTAGGAGTAGTTGTAGGTGTAGGAGTAGTAGTTGTAGTAGTAAGAGTAGTAGTATTAGTAGTGGTGGTGGTGGTAGTTGTAGTTGTAGTTCTAGTAGTAGTATTAGTAGTAGTAGTAGTAGTACTAGCAGTAGTAGTAGTTGTAGCAGTTGAAGTTGGAGTAGCAGTAGCAGTAGTAGTAGCAACAATATCAGTAGCTTTAGTTGTTACAGTAGTAGTCGCTGTCGTCCTACGAGTAGTAATAGGAGTGGGAGTTGGAGTAGTAGTGGTAATAGTAGTAGTAGTAGTAGTATTAGGAATTGGAGTAGGAGTATTAGCAGTAGTAGTATGTGTAGTAGTTGTAGAAGCAACAACATCAGCAGCAATAGTAGTGGTAGTAGCAGCAGTAGCCGCAGCAGTAGCAGTAGCAGTAGATGCAGTAGAAGTAGGTGTAGTAGTTGTAGTATTAGTAGTAGTAGTAGTAGTATGAGTAGGAGTAGCTGTAGGAGTAGTAGTTGCAATTGTAGTAATAATAGTACTTGTAGTAGTAGTAGTAGTAGTCGTAATTATTGTTGTTGTTGTAGTAGTAGTAGTAGCCAAAGTAGTGGAAGTAGTAGTAGTAGTCATAATTGTTGTTGTAGTAGTTGTTGTAGTAGTAGCCAAAGTAGTGGTGGTAGTAGTAGTAGTAGTAGTAATTGCAGTTGGAGTAGTAGTAGTAGGTATTGAAGCAGCAAGAGCAGTAGTAGGAGCAGTTGTAGTAGTTGTAGAAGTTGTAGTAGCAACAAGATAAGTAGTAGGAGTAGTTGTGGTAGCAGCAACTATAGGAGTAGTCGTAGTAGTGCTAGCAGTAGTAGTAGAAGTTCTTGTTATTGTTATAGTAGTTATTGTACAAGTACTAGTGTTAGTTGTTTGTACTACTCACAGTTGTCGTTGGAGTAGTAGTTGCGGTATTAGTAGCAGCAGTAGTAGTAGGAGCAGCAGTAGACGTAGCAGTAGTAGTAGTAGTCATAGCAGGAAAAATAGTCATAGTAGCAGCAACAGTAGTATGCGTAGTAGTTATAGTATTAGTAGTAGTGGTAGTAGTAGCAGGAGTAGCATTAGCTATAGGAGCAGTAGTTATAATATTGGTAGTAGTGGCAGTAGTAGTTGTAGTTGTAGTAATAGTAGTAGCAGTAGTAGAAGTAGAAGTAGTAGTATTAGTAGTAGGAGTAGTAATAGTTGTAGTGGTTGTACTAGTTGTACTAGTTGTACTAATCGTAGTAGTAGTAGTAGCAGTAGTCGCATAGTACTAGTAGTTGTAGAAGTATTAGTAGTAGTTGTAGTCACACTAATAGTAGTAGTAGTAGCAGCAATAGCTATTGTAATAGTAGCAGTTGCAACTGCAGTAGTAGTTTGTAGCACTAGTGGTAGTAGTAGTCGGAGTAGTTGTAGTAGTAGTAGTAGTACTAGTAGTGGTATTAGAAATTGTAGTAGTAGCAATAGTAGTAGTCGTAGTAGCAGTAGTAGCAATAGCACCGGCAGCAGCAACAGCCGTAGCATTAGTACTAGTTGGAGCCGTAGCAGCATCAATAGTCCTTGTAGTCGAAGTAGTAGTAATAGCATTAGCTGCAGTAGTAGTGCAAGTAGTTGTAGTTGGTGAAGTAGTAGCCATAGTACTAATAGTAACAATAATAGTAGTAGTCGTAGTTGTTGTAGTAGTAGTAGCTGTAGTGGTAGTAGTATTAGTAGTAGTAGTAGTTGTTGTTGTTGTAATAGTAGCAGCAGCAGCAGTAGCAGTAGTGGGAGTTGTAGTAATTGTAGTTGCAGTAGTGGTATTAGTAGTCGTAGTAGGAGTTATAGTAGTAGCAGTCATAGTAGTTGTTGTAATAGTAGTAGTAGTAGAAGTAGTAGAAGTAGTAGTAGTAGTAGTAGTAGTAGTAGTAGTAGTAGTAGTAGTAGTAGTAATAGTAGTAGCAGCAGTAGTAGTAGTAGTAATAGTAGTAGCAGTAAATAGTAACAGCAATAGGATTTGTAGTAGTAGTTGTAATCGTAATAGTTGCGAGAGTTGTAATTGTACTAGTAGTAGCAGATGTAGTAATAGCAGTAATAGGAGGGGTATTAGGTATCGTGGTACAAGTAGTAGTAGTGTTATTAGTTGTAGTAGTAGTAGTAGTAATAGTAGTTGTTGTAGTAATGGCAATATCAGTCATAGTGGTATTAGTAGTCGTATTTGTTGTAGAAGTAGCACTACTAGTAGTCGTAGTACTGGCAGTAGAAGCAGTAGCAGCAGCAACATTAGTAGTAATAGCAGTAGTAGTAGCAGCAGCAGCAGCATTAGCAATAGTAGTAGTCGTTCTTGTTGTTGTTGTTCTTGTAGTAGTAGTAGTAGTAGTAGTAGTAGTAGCAGCAGTAGTTGTGCTACTAATAGTAGAAGTACATGTAGAAGAAGTTGTAGTAGTAGTAGTAGCTCTAATAGTAGTAGTTGTTGTAATAGCAATAGTTGTAGCAATAGTAGCGTATGTAGCAGTGGTAGCATTAATAGTAGTAGTAACAGTAGTAACAGTCGTGGGAGTAGTGATAAAAGTAGTAGTAATAATAGTATTAGCATTAGCAGTGGTAATAGTTGTAGTAGTTTTAGTAGTAGTAGTAGTAGTAATAGCATTAGCAGCAGTAGCAGCAACCATAGCCGCAATAGTAGTAGTTGGAGTAACAGCAGGTGCAGCAGTAGTAGACGTAGTAGGAGTAGTTAGACCATTAGTAGTAGATGTAGTTGTTGTTGTTGTTGTAGTAGCAGCTGTAGTAATAGTGGTTGTATTATTAGTTGTAGTTGTACTAAAAGTAGTAGTAGCCATAGTAGCATCAGCTACAGTAGTAGTAGTAGTAGTAGTAGTAGAAGTGTTAGTAATAGTAGAAGTATTAGGAGTAGTAGCTGTTGTAGCAGAAGATGTAGTAGTACTACTAGCGGTAGTAGTAGTAGTAGTAGTAGTAGTAGTAGTAGTAGTAGTAGTAGTAGTAGTAGTAGTAATAGTAGTGTTAGTAGAAGCCGTCGTAGTAGTAGTGTTAGTAGTAGTAGTGTTAGTAGTAATAGTAATAATAGTAGTAGTAGTACCAATAGTACCAGCAGTAGCAGTCGCTACAGCAAAAATAGTAAGAGCAGTAATAGCAGCAGTAGCAGTGTTAGTAGTAGTACAACATGCTGTAGTAGTAGTAGCAGTATACTATTAGCTATAGGAGTAGCAGTAGTAGTAGTAGTAGCAGTTGTAGCAGTCGTATTACCAGTAGTAGTAGTACCAGTAGTAGTAGTAGTACTAGGAGTAGTAGTAGTAGTTGCTGTTGCAGTTGTACCATTAGAGGTGGTAGGAGTAGTAGTATTAGTAGCAATAGCGACTGTGGTAGTAGCTGAGTAGCAGTCCTAGTAGTAGAAGTAATAGCAGTAGCAGTAGCGGTAGATGGAAGTGAAGTTGCAGTAGTATAAGTATTAGTAGTAGTAGCAGTGGTAGTAGTAGTAGTAGCAGTAGTAATTGATGTTGGAGAAGCAGCTGTAGTAGTACTAGTTTTAATAGAAGTAGTAGATGAAGTAGTAGAAGAAGTAGTAGTGGTGATAATAGAAGTATGAGTAGTAATAGTAGCAACAGTAGTAGTAGCCGTGGTAGAATTAGTAGCAGCAGTTATAGTAGTATATGTAATAGGAGTAATAGCAGTAGTAGCAGTTGTAGTACCATTAGAAGTTGCAGTAGTAGTAATGGGTGTTGTAGTAGCAATAGCAGTAGTAGTTGTTGTCATGGTAGCTATAGTAATAGTAGAAGTTGTCATTGCATTAGTAGTAGTTGTAGTTGTAGCAGAAATCGTAGCAGCAGCAGTAGTTGTCACTGCTCCTACTATTATTTCTACTGCAACTTCTACCACTATCACTACTACTTCTGCTACTTCTATTACTACTGCTTCTACTTCTACTACTATAACTACTGCTACTCCTACTAATACTACTGCTATTACTACTACTAATTTTACTTCTAATATTACTACTAGTAATATTAACTCAGCTACTACTCTTACTACTAGTTCAACTACTATCACTACTACAACAACTACTGCTACTAATATTACTACAAATACAACTAATATTGCCACCATCACTACGACAGCTACTACCTCTACTTCTTCAACAACAGTTGCTACAACTACTATGACAACTACTTCTACTACAACTATTATTACTACTACTACTACAACTACTACTACTTTTACAGCGACTACTACTACTATTCTGCTACTACTGCTACTTCTACTACTGCTAATACTACTACTACTACTACTGCTGATGCTACATCTGTTGCTACTACTACTACTCTTAGTACTACTATAATGACTATTACTACTACTGCTGCTACATCTGTTGCTACAACTTCTACTATTACTACAACTACAACAACTACTACTACTACTACAATAATGACTACTACTACTGCTTCTATTACAACTACTACTATGACTAATACCACTATTACTTCTACTTCTTCTTCTTCTTCTTCTTCTTCTTCTTCTACTACTACTACTACTACTACTACTACTACTAATACTAATGCTACTAGTAGCACTAGTGCTACTGCTACTAGCAATACTAATATTATAACTACTATAACTGCTACTACTGCTACTTTTGCTACTACTCCTTCTACTAGAAATACTAATATTACAACTACTACAACAACAACTCTGCAACTAATGCTACAACAACTACTACTACTTTTGCTCCAACAACTATTACTACTTTTGCTACAACAATAACAACAACAACTACTACTACTACAACTACTGCTACAACAACAACAACAACTAGTACTACTACCTCTACTGCTACTGCTACAACAACAACAACTACTACTGGTACAACTACTACAACAACTACTACTGCTACTATTACTACAACTTCTACTACTACCACTACTGCAACTGCTGCTACCACCGCTATTACTATAGCTACTAATGCTACTTCTACTGCTACTACTACTAGTACTTCTACTACTACTGCTGCTAGTAATACTACTGCTAGTACTACACTACTGGTAATACTACTGCCGCTGCTGCTACTGCTACGACTACGATAACTACTACTAGTATAGCTACTACTATTGCTGCCACTCCTACTACTACTACTAGTAGTACACTACTAGCATTATGACTTTTGCTGTTGCTACTACTACTACAACTACTGTTGCTGCTACTACTACTACTTCTACTACTGCTGCTCCTAGTACCACTATTTTTGCTACTACTACTACTACTAGTACTAGTACTACTACTACTACTGCTAGTGCTGCTATTACTACTACTATTTCTATTACCACTGCTACTACTGCTACTGGTGATACAGCTGCGGCAGCTACTACAACTACAACTACTTCTATTACTACAGCTATTACAGCTATTCGAAGCACTGCTACAACTACAGCAACTGCTGCTAATAATGCTACCACTGCTACTACAACTACTAGTCTTACTATACTACAACAACTGCTATTTTTATTACTATTTCTACTGCTACTACTACTGCTGCTGCTACAACTACTTCTACTACCACCACCACTATTGCTACTGCCACTGCTACTACTACTATCACTGCTACTACTATTGCTACAGCTACTGCTACGACTGTGAAAACTATTACTACTACTACTTCTTCTTCTACTACTACCACTGTTACAACCACTGTTACTTTTGCAACTGCTATTACCACCACCACCACCACCATCAGTACTACTACTACTACTACTACTACTATTATGGCTACTAATACTATGACTACTCCGATTGCGGCAACTAATACTAGTACTACTACTACAACAACTACTACTACTGCTACCACTACATCTACTACTACTACTTTTCCAACTACTACTACTACTACTACTATTGGCACTACTACAACACTGCTACTGCTTCTACTACAACTACTACGGCTACTACAACAACTACTACTGCTATAACTGTCGCTGCTACTACTACTAAAACTATAAATACTACTACTACTACAACTACTACTACTAATGCTACTTATACTCGTACTACTACTACTACTAATGCTATTGTTACTCCTACTGCTACTACTACTACAACAACTACTGCTGCTACTAGCGCTACCACTACAACTTCTGCTATTACTATTGTTCTTCCACGAAGAGTACTACCATTGCAACTACTTCTACTACTTCTGCTACTACAACTGTGGCAACTAATACTACTACTACAACTACTATTACTACTACTACTCCTGCTGCAACTACTACTACTATTACTTCTACAACTACTACTACTATTGCTACTCCTACTACTTATCATATTACTACTACTACTGCTACTACTATTGCTACTTTACCTACAACTATTACTACTAGTACTACTGCAACTACTAGTACAGTTACTGCAACCACTACCACTCCTAATGCTACTTATACTGCTAATACTACTTTTATTGCAACTGCAACTACTACTACTGCTACTACACTGCAACTACTGCTACTGCTGCTACTACTACTGCTACAATTGCTACTACCGCTACTACTACTCCTACAACTACTATCGCTACCATTTCTACGACTACTACTTTACTACAACAACAACTGCTGCTGTTGTTGCTGCTACAACAATAACTACTATTACTAGTACTACTACTGCTACTTCTGCTACTATTACAACTACTACTTCTGCTTATACTACAACTATTACTACTTCTCAGACTACTATAGCTACTGCTACTACTACTAGTTCAGCTACAATACTACTGCTACTACTATGACTACTATTGTAGCTACTTTCGTTGCTGCTATTGCTACTACTACTACTACAACTACTACTACTACTCCTACTACAATGACTACTACTGCTACTATGATTAATACTACAACCACTACTACTTCCACTACTACTACTTCTACTACTAATACTTATAGTACTACTACTACTACTACTACTACTAACACAAATACTACTATTACAACAACAACAACTACTACTACTACTACTAACACAAATACTACTATTACAACTATTACAACTACTACTACTACCACCACTACTACTAGTACTTCTACTACGATTACTACTTCTGCTAGTAGTACTTCTACTATTACAACTACTACTACTTCGTCTACTAGTACTTCTAATACTACTATTACTACCACTACTACCACCACTACTGCCACTTCTACAATTGCTGCTACTACCACTAGTACTGCGACAACTACTGGTACTACTACTACTACTGCCACTACAACAACTACTACTGTCACTACTATTACTACAATTGCTGCTACTGCGGCTATGTCTACTACAACTACAACCACTACAGCTACTACTACTGTAGCAGCTACTGCTACCATTGCCACTACTACTGCTACTACTGCTCCTACTGCTGCTACTACTACTACTACTACAACTTCTACTACTGCCACTACTGGTACTACTACTACTACTACGACTACTGCTGCTACTATAACTACTATTACTACTTCTGTGGCTAGTTTTACTACTATGACTTCTACTATTACCTCAACTATAACAATTTCTACTACTACTACAACAACTACTATTACTATTTCTACTACTACACCTACTATAATAACTAATGCTACTACAACTTCAACTTATACTGCTACTACTACTAGTTCTAATATTAGTACTACAACTACTACTACTTATGCTACTGCTTGTTCGACTACAAATATCAATAATATAACTACTTCAATTACTACTACTACCACCATGACTATTACCACTACTACTACTTCAACTACTACTACTTCAACTACTACTACTTCTACAACAACCACTAGTACTACTACTACTTCTGCTACTACTACGTCTACTACAACTACTACTACCACTACTTTAACTCCTACAACTACTACTACTACAACTACTATAATTGCTGCTTCTACTACCACTACAACTACTTTAACTCCTACAATTACTACTATAACTAGAAGTAGTAATACACCTACTACTACTGCTACTACTACTATTAGTGCTACCACTGCTACTACTACTACTACTGTTGCTGCTGCTAGTACTACTATTTTTGCTGCTACTATTACTTCTACTACTACTGCAAATTCTACTTCTCCGACTACAACTACTACTTCTGCTACTACTACTACAACTACTATTGTTGTTGTTGTTACCACTACTAGTACTGCTACTGCTACTGCTGCTACTAAAAATACCGCTACAACTTCCACAAGTACAACTGCAGCCACAACTACTACTACTTCTATTACTACAATGACAACTATTACAACTAATTTTACTGCTACTGCTATTATTATTACTACTACTACTACTTTTGACACTACTATTACTTTTGCTACTGCTGCTACTGCTTGTACTGTCACTGCTACTAGTACAGCTACTACTATTTCCACTACTACTCCTGCTACTACTGCTACTACTACTATAATTACCACCACTACTTCTACTACTGCTACTATTGCTTATACTGCTACTTCTACGATGAAACCTATTACTACTACTACTACTAATTGTCCTACTACTTCAACCACTTTGTCTACTAGTACTACAACTATTACTACTACTGCAATTGCTACTACTACTGCTGCGACTATAGCTATTGCAACTACAACTACTACTACTTCAACTGCTGCTAGTACTACCACCACCACTACAACTGTTGCAACTACTACTACTAGTACTACTACTAGTACTACTACTAATACTACTACTGCTACTACTACTTCTTCTCCTACTGCTATTGCTACTTATACTACTTCTTCTTCTACTACTACTACTACTACTCCTACAAATACTACTACTTCTACTATAATTACTACTACTACTACTACTACTACTACTACAACTTCCACTACTATTACTACTACTACGACTGCCGATGCTGCTGCTATGACAGCTCCTACTCCCACTACTGTTACTACAACTACAACTGCTACTTCTACAACCACTACTACAAATGCTATGATTGCTACTACTACTACTACTATTAATACTACTACTGCTACTACAACAACCACTATTGCTACTACTGCTACTACTGCTCTAACTACTACTATGTCTACAACTGTTACTATTACTACTTTATTATGAATACTGCTTCTACTAGAAGTACTACTATAGCAGCTACTACTACCACAACTATTACTAAAGTGACTGCTACTACTGCTAGTACTACTGTTATTGCAACTATTACTACAACTACTGCTTCTACTACTACTACTACTATTGCTAGTACTACCAATGCTACTACTACGACTGCTACCACCACAACTTCTGCAACAACAATAACTACTACCGCTACTACTACTGCTACTAATAATACAACAACTACTACTACACAATTGCTATTGCAGTTGTTGCCGCAACTACTACAATTGCGGCTACTACTGTTACAACTACTGCAACTACTACTACTACTGCTATAACTACCACTACTACTACAGCTGCTGCTACTAATACTGCTACTACTATTGAAACAACTACAACTTCTCCTACTACTATAACTACTGCTACTCCACCTAATACTACAGAAGCTACTACTACAACCACTAGTACTACTATAACTACTACCATAACTACTGCTACTATTGCTACTACAATTACTATTGCTAATCCTACTACTTCAACTACTTCTACTACTTTGGCTGCTGCTGCTACTGCCACTACTACTACTTACTCTACTGCGTTTACTACTGCTACTACTATTGCTACTACTACCACTGCTACTCCAACAAATATTATTGATGTTACTACCACTACTGCTACTACTACTACAACGATGACTTCTACTTGTACTACTACTACTATTGTGACTACTGCTAATACTGGCTCAACTACTATTACTCATACTACTACAACTTCTACTAATACTACTAATATTACTACTACGGTTGTTACTTCGACTACTACAACTATTGGTACTACGACTACTGCTGCTACTACTGCTACTATTACTACAGCTACTGCTACAACTACTACTACTACTACAACAACAACAACTACTACTATTACTACTACTACTGTTACTACTACTAGTACTACTATGACTAGTACTAGTACTACTCTACTACTAATTCTACTATTACTAGCACTACTAGTACTGCAACTACTACTACTATTGCTACTACTGCTACTACTACTACCACTAGTACTACTGTAACTATTGCTACTGCTACTACAACTGCTGCTTCCACTACTATGACTTTTGGTATGACAACTCTTTCAGCTACTACTGCTACTACTACTTCAACTATAGCTACTTCTTATAGTACTATGATTACTATAACAATGATTACTACTACTACAACTTCTACTTCTACGACTACTTCAACTACTTTTGCTACTACTACCACTACGACTACTATTACAACTACTACTACTACTACTGCTGGGACTACTACTAGTACTACTGCTACTACTGCTACTACTGCAACTACTACCACTACTGTAACTACTACTTCTACTACTACAACTACTACTGCTACTATTGTTACTACTACTGCTACTACTACTACTACTAGTGCTACTACTGCTACTGCTACTACTAGTACTACTACGAGTCCTACCATTGCTACTACAACTACTTGTACAACTGCTACTATCACTACTGCTTCTACTACTACTGCTACTGCAACTTGTTCTAATGCTATTTTTACTACTGCTACCTCTACTACTGTTACTGCCACTACAGCAACTACAACTACTGTTATTAATAATACTACTACTATAGCTACTACTACAACTAGTACAACTACTTCTACTACTAATGCTACTACTACTGCTACTGCTACTACAATGGCAACTGCACCAGCTAGTACTAATACTGCTACTACTGCTGCAACTACCACTACCGCTACTTCTACTTTTGAGGCAATTGCTGTTGCTACTACAACTATAACTGCTATAGTTGTTTCTTCTACTAAAACTGCTACTATTTCCAGTATTCCTACTTCCACTACTTCTACTACTACTGCTGCTGCTGCTACTACTACTACTGCTACAACTTCTACCACTACTACTATTGCCACTACAACCACTTCTACTACTACTGCTACTTCTGCTACTACAGCTACTACTATGGCAATGACTATGGCTACAACAACAACAACAACTACTACTATTACTGGGACTACTGCTACTACTGCAACTACTGCTATTTCTGCTACTACTACTATTTCTGCAACTACTGCAACTACTGGGACTACTTCTACTACTACAACAACTACAACTACTTCTATGTAAACTACTGCTTCTCTTCTACTACTACTCTGACGACTACTACAGCCACTACTACCGTTAATACTACTACCACTGCCGTTACTAATACTACTACTGTACTTAATTCTACTTCCCTTACTGCTAGTGATACAATAACTACTACTACTACTACAACTACTTCTACTATTCTTACTTCTGCTACTACAACTAATACTACTACTACTGCTGCTACTACTACTTCTACCCCTAATGCTACTGTTACTACTGCTACTACTACTACGACTACTAGAACTATTATTACTACAACTATTTCCAATCCATCTACTATAACAACTAATACTATTACTATTGCTACTACTATTGTAACTACTACTACTGCAACTTTTGCTAGTAGTAGTACTACTACTACTATGACCACCACTGCTACTATTGCTACTACTGCTACCGCTGCTACTGGTACAACTACTAGTACTATTATTACTACCACTACTACTACAGCTGCTACTATTGCTCTGACTCCTAGTACAGCTACTACTCCAATTACTACTACTACTACCAGAACTTCTCCTCCTATTACTACTAGAACTACTACACTACTACTTCGCTTACCACTACTACTACCCTGACTACAACTACTGCTACAACTACTTCTACTGCAACCACTACAACAACAACTACTACTATTACTGCTACCATTGCTACTACTCCCATTATTACTACTAATACTTCTAATATTGCTACCACTGTAGGTACTGCTAGTAGTACTGCTACCACTACTACTTCTACTACTATTACAACTGCTACTGCTACTTCTTCTACTTCTCCAAATATTACAAGTACTGCTACTACTACTACTAGTACATCTACAACTACTACTGCTACCACTACTACTACTACTACTACTACTACCACTACTGCTCTTACTACTAATGCTACTGCTAAACCTCTTCTTCTCCTCTTCCTCCTTCTACTATTACAACCACGACTGCTGCTGCTGCTGCTACTACTACTCCTGCTATTACCACTACTACTGCTGCTGTTGTTACTACTGCTTTAATTCTCCTACTGCAACTACTACTACTACTACTACTTCTGCTGCTCCTACTTCTACTACTACTATTACTACTACTATTACTGCTACAACTACTATACTACCCCTACTACTACTGCTACTACAACTCCTACTACTATTGCAACTAATGCTACTATTGCTACTACTACTACGATTAGTAGTAGTAGTAGTACTACTACTACTACTACTACTACTCCTACTATTGTCACGGCTACAACTACTGCTACTATTGCTACTACTACTACTATTAAAACTACATCCGCTACTACTACCACTGCTACAGCTGCTACTACTGCTGCAACTACTACTACCGCAATCACTACCACCACTACTACTATTACTTCTACTAATACTACTACTACTACTACTATTACAACAACAACAACAACTACTACTACTACAACTACTCCTACTACTATTGCTACAACTACTTCTACAACTATTACTGCAACTACTACTACTACAACAACAACTACTACTACTACTGCTGCTATTAATAATGCTACTACTACTGCTACTTCAGCAACTATTGCGACAACAATGGCTACTACTACTACTAGTACTAATGCTGCTGCTAGTGCTAGAACTACCTCTACTCCTACTTTTGCTACTGATGCAACTACAGTAGCCACTACAACTATAATGGCTACTGCTATTTCTTCTACTATAGCTCCTAGTATTACCACTACTGCTACTACTATTACTTATACTACTATTACTACTACTACTACTTCTTCTACTGTTACTACTACCACTGCTACTACTACTACTACTAAAAGTTGCTGCCGCAGGTACTTTCACTACTACTAGTACCACTACTACCACTTCTCCTACTACTACAACTTCTGCTACTACAGCTACTGCCACGATAATGACTATGACTACAACAACTACTACTACAACTACAATTACTACGACTGCTGCTACTACTACAACTACTGCTAGTACTACTACTATAGCAACTACAACAACTTCTACTTAAACTACTGCTTCTGCTATGACGACTACTCCAACTTCTCATACTGCCACTATTAACACTACTACTATGACAGCTACTACAACTACTACCCTACTACTCTGCTTAGTACCGGTACTACCATGACTACAGCTACTGCTACTGCTACAACAACAACTACTATTATTACTGCTACTACTTCTACTACTACCATTATTAGTACTAATACCACTAATTTGCCACAATTGTCGCTACTACTAGTAGTACTACTACTACTCCATCTTTTGCTACTACTACTACTACTGCCACTGTTACTTCTTCAACTTTTCCAACTACTACTAGTACTTCTATAAGTACTACTACTAACGTTACAACTACTACTATAACCACCACCACCACTACTACTACTACTTCTACTGCTCCTCCTTTTACTACTACTGCTACTGCTAAAACTCTTCTTCTCCTCCCCCAACTACTACTTCAACTGCTCCTATTGTTATTACTACTACTACTACAACTACTACTGAACTATTACTGCTGCAACTATTACTCTAATTCTCCTACTAGTACTACTGCTGCTGCTGCAACTACTATTATTACTATTACTACTGCAACTACTACTACTATTACTATTACTACCACTACCACTACTACAACTACTACTGCTACTGCTACTACTACTACTACTACTATCATCACTACTGCAACTGCTAGTACTACTGCTACTACTACTACTATACTACTACAATTACAGCTTCTAATCCCTCTACTATAACTACTACAACGTTACTATTGCCTCTACTATTGCAACTGTTACTACTACAACTATTGCTATTACTACTACTACTACTACTACAACAACCACTACTACTAGTACTACTACTACTACTACTATGGCTACCACTACTACTGGTACTACTACTAGTACTACTATTACTACCAATACTACTACTATGGCTAGTACTACCCCTACTCCTAGTATAGCTACTATTCCTCCTCCTACTACTATGACTAGAACTTCTCGTCCTATTATTACTAGAACTACTACACTACTACATCACTTACCATTACTACTGCAAATACTATAATTACTGCGACTACAACTACTGCAGCTACTCCTAGTAGTATTGCTACCACTACTACTTCTACTACTGTTACAACTGCTCTTGCCACTTCTTCTACTTCTCCAAATACTGCAAGCGCTGCTACTACTAATACTACTACTGCGAAAACTACTACTACTACCACTACTACTACTACCACTACTGCTTTTACTACTAATGCAACAGCTAAAACTCTTCTTCTCATCTGCCTCCTTCTACTACTACTACTACTACTACTGCTATTACTACTTCTACTAGCACTACCATTGCTACTGCTACTACTACTATTATTAGTATACGACTATACAAACTATTTCCACTTACTACAACTACCACAACAACTACTGCTGTTGCTACTGCTAGTACTGCTATTACGACTTCTACTACTACTGCAACTAATTCCACTTACTATTACTACTACTACTGCTACTGCTACTACTACGCGACTATACTACTACTCTACTGCGGGACTACTCCTACTACTACGACTACTACTATACGACTACTACTACTACTCACAACTGCCACTACTGCAACTACTACGACTACTACAACAAACAACAACAAACTACTACTACTACCACTACTACTACTACTGCAGGTACTACTACTACTACTACAACTTCTGCTACTACTTCTAATACTACTTCCATTACTTCTACCACTACTGCTACTGCTGCTACTACTACTACAACTACTACTACTACAACGACTACCACCACTGCTACTATTACTTATACTGCTACTACTATTACTACTACTCCTAGTAGTGCTACTATTACTACTACAACTACTACTACTTCTAGTACGACTATGACTCCTACTATTACAGCTACAACTACCTCTATAATTATTACTACAACTACTACTACGACTACAACGACTACTACTACTTGTATTACTATTAATAATGCCACTACTACCGCTACTACAATAACTATTACAACTACATTTACTACTAATGCTTCAACTACTGCTACTTCAGCTACTGCTGCTGCTACAATGGCTACTGCTACTACTAGTACTAATACTATTACCACTGCTACAACTACAACTATTGCTACTTCTGCTACTGATGCAACTGCTGCTGCTACTAGAACTGCAATGGCTATTGCTGTTTCTTCTACTACACCTCCTACTCTTACCACTACTACTACTACTACTTTTTTACTACTATTACTATTATCACTACTGCTACTACTATTACTACTACTACTACTACTACTGCCACTGCTGCTGATGCCGCTACTTCTACAACTACTACTACCACTTCTACTACTACTACTATTTTTGCTACTACAACTACTGCCACGGAAATGACTATAGCTACAACAACTACTACTACAACTACTATTACTGTGACAATAGCTACTCCTACAACTACTGCTACTTCTACTACTATAGCTACTACAACTACATCTACTTTAACTACTGCTTCTACTTCTACGACTACTCTGACTTCTACTACTATCACTACTACCGTACTACTATGGCAGCAACGATAATAACAACACTACTACTTTGCTTACTACAACTACTACTGTGACTACAACTACTGCTACAACAACTTCTACTGCTACTACTACAACTACTACAACTATTACTATCGCTACTACTCCTACTACAACCATTATTACTACTAACACTACTAATATTGCCGCTACTGCAACTATTGCTAGTAGTACTGCAACTACGACAACTTCTACTACTGCTACTTCTTGTACTTCTCCAACTACTACTAGTACTGCTGCTACTACTACTACTAACATTCCAACTACTGTTGTTACCACCACCACCACCACCACCACCACCACCACTACTACTACTATTACTACTACTACTATTGCTACTACTACTACTACTAATACTACTCTTGGTTTTACTACTACAGCTACTGCTCAAAACTCTTCTTCTCCTCCTCCTACTACTACTGCTCCTACTACTACTACTACTCCTCCTACTCCTACTACTATTGAACTACCACTGCTACTACCACTACTACTGCAACTACTACTACTCTAATTCTCCTACTCTATTACTGCTACTACTATTGTTACTATTACTACTGCTACAACTACTACTATTACTACTACTACCACTACCACTACTACAACTACTGCTACTACTTTTGTTACTACTATGGCTACTACTACTATTACTACTACTACTTCTGCCACTACTGCAACTACTGCTTCTACTGCTACTACTGTTACTACTACTATTGCAACTTCTACTACTACTACTAATAGTACTTATATTGCTTCTACTACAACTGTGACTACTATTACTACAGTTACAACAACTACTGCTATAATTACTACCACCACTGCTACTATTACTTATAGCGCTACTACTTCTCCTATGACTACTACTACTACTGCTACTACTTCTTACTACTACTCTGGCTATTAATACTGCTACTACTACTTCTACTACTACAACAACAACAACAACAACTACTACTACTACTGTTACGACTACTGTAGGTACTGTTGCTATAACGTATACTACAACTAATACTAGTTCTCCCATAACTTCTCGTACTACTACTACAACTACTACAACTATACTACTACTTTTGCTACCACTATCATTGCTAGTACTACTAGTACTACTGGTACTACTTCCACAACTACTACTATTAGTCCTATTGCTTTTGTTACTACTGCAAATTTTTCTACAAATACTACTACTACTACTATTACTACTATAACTATTACTAATACTATTATTACTGCAGCTACGACTACTATTACTACTATAACTATGATTACCACCACAAAAACTACAACTGCTACAACAACTACTACTACCACCACTTCTACTAATACCACTGCTACTACTGCTGCAACTACCTCTACCACTACTATAGCTACTACTGCTAATACTTCTACTACTACTACTATTACTACTGGTACAACTATTGCTACTACTACTACTACTATGGCTACAATGGCTACTATTGCTACTGCTACTACTGCTTCTTCTACAGCTATTCCTGCTGCTACTGCTACTAATACTACTACTTCTACTACTATTATGAATACTGCTACTGCAACTACTACTTCTGCTACTCTGACTATTGCTTCTTCAACTTCTATTACTACTGCTACAACAATGACTACTACTACTTCTGCTACAACTATTGCTGCTACTACTACAACAACAACTACTACTCATACTACTGCTACTTCTACTACTACTACTACTTTAACTACTAGTACTTCTACTCATACTACTGCTGCTACTACTACTGCTACAACTGCTTCTACTACAAATACTATTGCTACTGCTACTGCTACTACTTCTACAACTGTTACTGCTACTAATACTGCTGCTACTGCTACTACTACTGCAACTACTACTACTATTACTACTTCTACTACTCCAACTACTACTACAACTACTACTACTAAAACTTACACTACTACTACGACTGCGGCTGCCGCTACTACTACTACTACTATCACACTACAACTTCTGCTGCTGTTGTCACTACCAATAGTGCTGCTGCAACTAAAATTGCTGCGACTACTGTTGCTACTACTACGACTATTGCTACTATTGTTGCTGCTGTTCTTACAACTACCACTACTGCTGCTGCTGCTATTATTACTACTACTACAACTACTACTGCTGCTGCAAATACTACCAGTACTACGGCTACTACAACTATTACTACTACTCCTATTATTATTAGTACTACTACTACTACTACTATTATTACAACTACTACTGCTACTACTAATGCAACAAGTGCGCCAACTACTACTACTACTACTAAATCTATTACATCTATCGCTATGATTACTACTGCGACTACTATTACTGCTGCTACAAGTACTACTACTCCAATTACTACTACTACTTCCATTATTACTGCTACTACACCTACTACATCGTTTCTAGCACGTAATGCTACTCCAACTACTACTACAACTTCTACTACAACTATTTCTACAACAAGTAGTACTACAACTAATGCTTCTAATACTTCTACTACCACTACTTCTACTGCTACAGCTACCAGATCTGTTGCTACTACAACTTCTACTACTCCCACTACTACTACTACTATTATTACTAGGACTACAACTACCACTACTGAAGCAATTACTACTACTATACTACTAATGCGGCTAGTGCTCCAACTACTACTATTACTTCTGCTAAAGCTATTTTTGTGGTGCTATTACTACTACTGCTACTACTACTACTATTGCTACTAGTACTACTACTACTTCTACTCCTCCTCCTACTACTACTACTACTATAACAGCTACAAATGTTGTTACCACTACTATTACAGCTACTGCTACTGCTACTACTTTGTTATTGCTACTACTTCTACTACTACTACTTCGGCTACTACTGCTGCTACAACAACTACTACTCCTACTACAGTCGCTGCTGCTGCAACTACTACTACTACTACTACTTCTACTATGGCTATCAATACTACTACTACAACCATGACTTCTACTAGTACTACGACTACTCCGACTACTACTACAACTACTGCTGCTGTTGCTAGTGCTGCTACTCCTACTACTACTATTTCTATTACTGCTACTACCACTACTGCAATTATATTGCTACTTCTTCTATTATTTCTGCTAAAACAGCAACTTTTACTACTACTGGTACTACTGCCATTACTTCCACTTTCTGCTACTATTCATACTACTGCTTCTGCTACCACTGCTACTGTTGCTACTACTACAAATATTGTAGATACAACAAATACAACTACAACTATAGCTACTACTATCACTACTACTACTACTTCAGCTACTACCGCTACTACTAAAACTATTACTACTACTATTACTATTGTTGCTACTACTACTATTGCTACTACCACTATGACTACAACTTGTACTACAACTACAATTGCTACAATAACAACAACAACTACTACTCTTCCCACAATAAAAACTGCTACTCCTTCTCCGACTACTATGACTGCGGCTACTACTACTACTGCTACATAACTCGAATTGCTACTACTACTGCTACTACTGCTACTATTGCTACTACTACTGCTGCTGCTACTACTACTACTACTGTAACTACTGCTAATACTACTATTACTACAACTTCTTTACCTACTACTACTTCTACTCACACTGCCATTACTACTGCTACTGCTATAACTGCTATAACTACTACTACTGCTTCTCTTGCTACTATCATTGCAACGACTACTACTACTATTAATGCAACTGCTGCTACAACTACTGCTACTACTACTAATCCAACTACTACTACTAATACTACTACTGCTGCTGCTACTACTGCTGTTGCTGCTACTACTACTACTTCTTTTCCTACTAATATTACTTCTCCTTCTAGTACTACTACTACTACTTCTACTTTATCTGCTAATGCTACCACTACTACGACTGCTACTACTCCTACTGCTACTACTAATTTTAATTACTAGTACTACTAATCTTACTACAACTATTACTATTATAACTACAACTACTACTGCTACTATTGATTATGCTGCTAGAATAACAACTGCTGCTGCTGCAGCAGCTACTACTACTACTATTGCTACTACTACTATTACTACTACTACTACTACTACTTCTACTACTACTGCAACTACAGCTACATCAACTACTGCTGTAGCTACTATTATTGTCACTACTACTATAACAACTACTAATATTACTACAACACTACTAGTACCACAACACTAGTACTTCTGCTATTGTTGCCACTACTACTAGTACCACAACAACTATAGTTACTATGACTACTGCTACTACTACGGATACTGCTGCTGCAGCTGCTCATACAATAACAACTATTGCTGCTTCTATTGATTCTGCTGCTACAACAACTACTGCTACTACTGCTGCCGCAACTAGTGCTAATACTACTACTACTATTGCTGCTACTACAACTACTAATGCTGCTATGGCTACTACTACTACTACTTATACTACTACTGCAACTATCACTACAACAACAACTAGTACTACTACTATTACTGCTGCTACAGCTACTCCGACTACTACTACTACTACAAAACTACAACTTCTTCTTCTGTTGCTACTACTGCTAGTGTTGCCGCTGCTACTAGTGCTACTGCAACTACAGTTGCTGTGACCACAATTCTACTACTGATACAACAACTGCTGCTGCTCTTACAACTATTGCTGCTACTGCTGCTGCTGCTGCTACTACTACTACTACTACCACTACTACTACTACTACTACCACTACTACTACTACTACTACTACTACTACTACTACTACTACTACGACTACAACTACTCCTACTGTTGTTGCTACTCCTACTGCTGTAGCTGCTACTACTACTACCACCACCACTACTACTACTACAACTACTACTACTATTTGTTGCTGCTACTACTACTACTCCTATTACTACCACCACCACAACAACTACTACTACTACTACTACAACAACAACAACAACAAATACTACTATTACTATACTATTACTACTACTTCTGCAACAAATAGTACTACAACAACTACTACTATGATTACTATTACAACTACTCCTACAACTACCATTATTACTAATACTACTATTATTACTACTATCACTACTATTCCTCCTACTACTACTCCTACTACTACTACTATTACTATTACTGCTACTACTTCTACTACCATTACTACTACTACTTTCGCTGCTTCTACTACTACTTTTTCTACTACTCCTACCACTTCTATTGTTACTACTACTACTACTACTGGTATTGCTACTAGTACTACTAATATTGCTACTTCTATTGCTGTTGCTACTACTTCTACTTGTACTGCTACTCCTACTACTACTCATACTAACAGTACGACTATTATTAATACTACTGTTGGTACTGCTACTACTAATACTACTACTACTATTTCTACTACTACTCCTACAACTACTCCTACTCCTATTACTACTCCTACTACTTCAATGACTACTACTACTATTTCTACAACTACTGCTGCTGCTACTAATATTACTACTATTTCCACTACTACTACTCCTACAACTATTATTACTACTACTGCTACTACAACCACAACAAAAACTACTACTACTATTGCTGCTACTACTACTCCTTTTACAACTACTACTGCTACTGCTATTACTACTATGACTACTAAATCTACCACTACGGCTACTACTACTGCTATTATTTCTGTGACTACTGCAACTGCTACTACTACTACTACCATTATTACTATGACTACTACTTCTGCTGCTGCTGCTACTACTACTATAAATGCAGCTAATGCTCTAACTACTACTATTACTACTACTAAAGCTATTACTATTGCTGCTATTACTACTTCTATCACTACTACTTCTACAACTACTAGAATATAACTACTACTAATTCTACTACTTCTATTATTACTGCTACTACTACTAATACTTTGGTTGCTGCACGTACTACTACTACTACTATAGCAACAACTACTAAAGCTACTACTACTACTACTGCAACTACTACTAAAGCTACTAGTACTACTAGTGCTACTACAACTACTACTAGTACTTCTATTGTTGTTGCTGCTACTACTATGACTACTACTATTACTACTGCTGCTATTACTCCTACTCCAACTCCTACTACTTCTACCACTCCGACTACTACTACCCTTACTCCGAGCACTACTACTACTACTACTACTACAACTACAACTACTACCCCTACTCCGACCAATACTACTACTAGTAGTAGTAGTAGCCATAGTTGTAGTAGTTGTAGCATAATAGTAGTAGCCGCAGTAGTAGTAGTAGAAGTAGTAGTAGAAGTAGCAGTATCCCTTGTAACAGTAGTAGCAGTAGTTGTGGTAGTAGTAGTAGTAGTTTTAGTAGTTAGGGTAGTAGTAGTAGTGGTTATAGCATTTGAAGTAGTTGTAGTAGTAGCAGCAGTAGCAGCAGTAGTTGTAGTAGATGGAGATGTAGGAGTGGCAGTTGTATTGGTACTAGTAGCAATAATAGTAGTATTACCAGTAGCAGTAGTAGTAGTAATGACAATTGTAGCAATAGTAGTCATAGTTGGAGTAGCAGTTCAAGTAGCACTAGAAGCAACAACGGTAGCAACAGCAATAGTAGTAGCCACGGTTGTAGTAGTTAGCATATCAGTACTAATAATAGTACTAGTAGTCGAAGCTGTTGCTGCAGTATCAGTAGTACTAGTAGTAGTAGTAGTAGGAGAAAAATTTGTAGTAGTAGTAGTAGCAGTAGTAGTATTAGTTTTGGTAGTAGGCATAGTAATTGTAGTAGCAGTAGTAGTAGTAGAAGTAGTAGTTGTTGTAGTAGTCATAGTAGCAGCAACAATAGTAGCATTAGTAGTAGTACTAGTAGCAGTAGTCGCAATAGTAGTAGTAGAAGAAGTAGTAGTACTAGTGGTAGTAGAAGTAGGAGTTGTATACTAGTAGGAGCAGTTGTAGCAGTAGTTGTAGTTGTAGTAGTATGTGTATTAGTCGCAACACCACAGCAGAAGTACTAGTAGCAGTAGTAGTAGTAACAGTAGCCGTAGTAGCAGTAGTAGTTGTTGCAGTAGTAGTGGTAGAAGTCATAGTAGTAGTAGTAGTCGTTGTAGTGGAAACGTAGTAATAGTAGTAGCAGTAGTAGCAGTAGTACCTGTAGTAGTGGTTGTAGCATTAGTGGTAGAAGTAGTGGTTGTAGCAGCAATAATAGTAGTCATTGTAGTAGGAGAAGTAATAGTAGTAGTAGTAGGAGGAGGACTAATAGTAGTAGTAATATTAGTAGTTGTAGTAGACGCAGCAGTAGTGGAAGAACTAGTAATATAAGTAGTAGTAGTTGTCATAGTAGGAGAATAAGTAGTATTTTCATTACCCATAATGGTAGTAACAGTAGTAGTAGCAGTAGAAGTAGTGGTAGCTATATTAGTAGTAGCAGCAGTAGTTGTTGTTGTAGCAGTAGGAGTGGTAGTTATAGTAGTATGATAAGCTGTAGCAGTAGCAATAGATGCAGTAGTAGTATTAGCAGTAGAATCAATGTTAGCAATAATTGTGGAAGTGGTGCTAGTAGTAGTAGTAGTAGTGGTATTAGTAGTAGTAGTAGTAGTACTAGTTGTAGTTGTGGTAGTAGCGGTCATAGCAATACTAGTAGTAGTTTTTGTTGTTCTTGTTGTAGCTGTAGCAAAAGCAGTTATAGCTGTAGTAGTAATAGTAGTAGTAGGAGAAGCAGGAGTTGTAGTTATTCTTGTTGTTCTTGAAGGCGAAGTAGTAGTAGTTGTAGTTGTTGTCTTTGTAGTAGTTATAGTTGTAGTACTTGCGATAGCAGTTGTTGTAATAGTCATAGTAGTAGTTGTAGTAGTAGTAGCAGCAATAGCATTAGTAGCAATAGTTGTAGTAGTGGTAGTAGAAGTAGTAGTAGTTATTATTGTTGTTGCTGTTGTAGTTGTAGCAACAATAGCAGTAGTAGCAGCAGAAGTAGTAGTAGTATTAATAGTAGTAGCTACAGTAATAGTAGTAGAAGTCATAGTAGTGGTGCAGTAGTAGCAATAGCAGCTGTAGTAGCAGTAGTAGTAGTAGTAGCAGTCGTTGTAGTAGTAGTAGCAATAGTATTAGTAGTAGTAGTAATAGTTATTGAAGTAGTAGTAGTTGTTGAAGTAGCAAAAGTTGTAGTAGTAGGAGAACTAACAGTGGTAGTAATAGTTGAAGCTGTACTCTTAGTAGTAACAATGTTAGCAGTAGCAGTAGCAATAGTAGTTATCGTAGTAGCAGCAGCAATAGTAGTAGTAGCGGTAGTAATTGTACTGGCTGTCATAGTAGTAGTAGTAGTAGCAAGACCAACAGTAGTAGCCATAGTAGCAGTAGTATTACTGGTAGTAGTAGTAGAAGTAGTTGTAGTAGTAGCAATATTACTAGTAGTAGTTGCAATAGTAGTAGCAGCAGTAGGAGGAGGAGGAGCAGCAGGAGTTGTTATACTGGTAGAAGTAGGAGTAGTATTACTAGTTGTAGCAGTAGTAGCAATAGTAGTAGTTGGAGTAATAGCAGTAGTAGCTGTAGTAGAAGTAGTAGCAGCTGTAGTAGTAGTAGTAATAGTAGCAGCAGTAGTTGTTGTAGTAGTAGAAGTAGTAGTTGTAGTCGTACTGGTAAATGTAGTAATAGTAGTAGTAGCAGGAGCAACAGTAGTACAAGTAGTAGCAGTAGTAATAGTAGAAGAAGCTGTAGTAGTTGTGGTTGAAGTAGTAGTTATCGTTGTAGAAGTAGTAGTGGTGGTAGTAGTAGTTGATGCAATAGTAGTAGTAGTAGTAGAAGTGGTAGTGGCAGTAGTAATAGTAGTAGTAGTATTAATAGAAGTAGTGTTAGCAGTAGTAGTAATAGTAGGAGGAGTAGTAGTAGTAGTAGTAGTAGCAATTGCAGTTGTTGCAGTAGTAGTAGGAGTAGTATTAGAAGTAATAGTAGTAGTAATAGTAGTAGAAGTAATAGTAGCAGTAGCAGTAGTTGTAGTTGTTGTAGTAGTAGCCGTAAAAGTAGTAGTAGAAGAAGCAATTGTAGTAGTAGATTACTAGTAGTAGGAGAAGTGGTAGTAGTAGTAGTAGTAGTAGTGGCAGTAGCAGTAGCTGGAGTAGTAGTAGTAGTAGTCATTGTAGTAGTATAGTAGCAGTAGCTGTAGCAGCAGTTGTAGTCGTTGTATTAGTAGCAGTAGAAGTAGTAGTTGAAGAAGCAGTTGTAGTAGTAGCACTAGCAGTAGAAGTGGTAGTAATAGTAGCAATAGCAGTAGTTGGAGTAGTTATTATTATTGTAGCAGTAGTAGCATTAGTAGCTCTAGTGGCAGTAGTTATTATTGTTATAGAAGTAGCTGCACTAGCAATTGTAGTCGTAGTAGTAGTAGCAGTAGTTGCAGTCATAGTTGGGGTAGCATTAGTAGCCATAGTAGCCGTAGTAATAGTAGTAGTTGTAGTAGCAGTTGTGGCAAAAATAGTATTAGTAGTAGTGGTTGTTGTAGTTATAGTTGGTGCCATTGTAGTTGTAGTTGCAGAAGTCGTAGAAGCTGGAGAAGTAATAGTAGTAGAAGAAGCAGTGGTAGTAATAGTAGTAGCGATAGTTGCAGAAGTACCAATAGTTGCAGTGGTCACTGTTGTAGCAGTGCTAGCCACACTAGTCGTAGTAATCATAGTAGTAGTAGCGGTAGTAGTTGCTATAGTGGTATTAGCAGAAGTTGTAGTAGTGGGAGAAGTAATGGTAATACCAGTAGTAGTAGTGGTAACAGTACGTGGAATAGTAGTAGTAGTAGTAGTAACAACATTAGTTGTAGTAGTAGCAGTCGCAATAGTTGTTGTAGTCGTACTGTCAATAGTAGTAGTCGCAGTAGCAGCCGTAGTAGTAGTAATAGTCATAGTAGTATTGTTACTAGTAGTAGCAGTTATAGTAGCTATGGAAGTAGTAGTAGATGTAGTTGTCGTAGTAGCAGTAGTAACAATAGTAGTAGTTGTAGCAGGAGTAATAGAAGAAGTAGTAGTTATAATAGTTATGGTAGAAGTAGTAGTAGTGCTAGTAGTACGAGTAGTAGGAGAAGTAGTAGTAGTAGTAGTAGGAGGAGGAGGAGGAGGAGGAGGAGGAGGAGTTGTTGTAGTAGTAGTAGCAGCATTAGTGGTAGTATTCATATTAATTGTGGTGGTATTAGTGGTAGTAGGCGTTGTAGCTATGGTAGTAGTGTTTGTAACCGTAGTAGTGGGTGTAGTAGTTGTAGTCATAGTAGTAATAGTAGTATTAGTATTATTATTATTAGTAGTAGTAGTAGTAGCAGCAGCAGTAGTAGTAGTAGTAGTAGGAGTAGGAGTTGGAGGAGGAGTAGTAGTTACAGAAGTAGTAGTAGTAGTAACAGTAGTTATGGTAATAGTAGGAGTAGCAAGAGTAGTAATAGTAGCGGTAGTAATAGTAGTAATTGAAGTTGGATTGTTAGAAGTGGTACTAGTAGTAGTAGTAGTAGTAGTATCTGTAGTAGTAGTGGTAACAGTAGTAGGTGAAGCGGTGGCAGTGGTGGTAGTAGTAGTAGTACTTGTCATAGTAGTAGTAGTAGCAGTAGCAATAAAAGCAATAGTAGTAGCAGTATTGCTAGTAGCAAAAGTAGTAGCGGTTCGACTAGTAGTTGTTGTAGTTGAAGTAGTGGCATTAATAGTTGTAGTAGTGGTTGTAGCAGTAGTTGCAATAGATGGAGAAGTAGTAGTAGCAACAACAGTAGTGTTAGTAGTAGTACTTGAAAAAGTGGTAGAAGTAGTAGTAGTCACAGTAGTATAGTCATAATAGCAGCAGCTGCAGCAGCGAAAGTTGTTGTAGTAGTAGAAGCAGTAGAAGTAGTAGTAGTATTCATAGTATTAGTAGTAGTTGTTGTTTTTGTAGTAGTAGTAGTAGTAGAAGTAGCAATAGTAGTAGTAGTAGCAGTAGTTGCGGTTGTTGTGGTGGTAGTAGTAGTAATAGTAGCATTAGAAGTAGCAGTAGTAGTATAAGTAGTAGTAATAGTAGCCGTAGTAGTCGTACCAGTTCTAGTAGCAGTAGTTGTTGTATTGCGAGAAGTAATAGAAGTATCAGTAGTAGCAGTTATTGCAATAGAAGTAGTAGTAGTAGTAGCAGGAGTAGTAGTAGTAGTAGTAGTAGTAGTAGTAGTAGTAGTAGTAATAGTAGGTGTAATAGTAGCAAAAGTAGTAGTAGAAGTTGAAGCAGTAGCAATAATAGTAGTAGTAGTAGTAGGCGAAGTAGTAGTCGTTGTAGTCGTAGCAGAAATAGTAGTAGTTGCAGTAGTAGTAGTAGTAGAAGTTGTAGCAGTATAGCTGCTTTAGTAGTAGTAGCAGTAGCAGCAACAGCAGCAGAAATAGTAGTAGTTGTGGTTATATTAGTAGCCATAGTAGTAGTAATAGTAGTAGTAGTAGTAGTGGTAGTAGTTATAGTAGCATTAGTAGAAGAAGTTGTAGTAGTACTAGTAGCAGTAATAGAATTAGTAGCCGTAGTAGTAGTAGCAATAGTAGTAGTAGTGGTTGTTGTGTAGTAGCAGCAGTAGTAGTAGAGGCAGTACTAGTCTAGTTGCAGTAGTAGTAGTTGTAGTAGTAGTGTAGTAGCAATAGTTGTAGAAGTATTAGTTGTAGAAGTAGTAGTAGAAGCAATTGTAGTAGTAGTAGAAGTAGTAGTAGCAGTAGTAGTCATCGTCGTAGTAGTTGTAGTAGCAGTAGCAGTCACCGTCATAGTAGTCGTAGTCATATTAGTAGCTGTAGTAGTAGCTGTAGTAGCAATAGTAGTAGAGCAGTAGTGGCAGTAGTACTAGCAACAATAGTAATAATAGTAGAATAGTACTAGTAGTAGTTGTAGTTGAGGTAGTTGGTGTAGTAGTAGCAGTAGTAGCAGCATTAGTGCCCGCGAAATAGTATTAGTAGTAGTAGTGGAAGGAGTAGTAATAGCAACAGTAGTTGTGATAGTAATAGTAGTAGTAGTCATTGTTGTGATGGTAGTGGTGGTGGTAGTAGTAGTAGTAGGAGCGGTGTTAGCAGTAGTACTAGTTGTAGCGGTAGTAGCAGCAACAACAGTAGTACTAGTTGTAGCGGTAGTAGGAAAAGTAGTAGTGGTAGAAATAACTGTAAAAGTAGTATTAGAAGTAGTAGTAGTAGAACTAATAATAGTACTAGTAGTAGTAGTTGCTGTAGGATTAGTAGTTGGAGTAATAGTAGAAGTAGTAGAAGTAGTAGTAGCAGCAATAGTAGTAGTAGTAGTGGCAGTAATTGCAGTTGTAGCAGTAATAGCAGTTGTTCTACTTGTTGTAGTAGCAGAAGAAGAAGTAGTAGTGGTAGAAGTTATAAGTAGTAGTAGTAGTAGTAGTAGTAGTAGCCGAAGTAGTAGTATTAGTAGTAGTTGTAGTTGTTGTAGTGGTAGTAGCAGTAGTAATAATAGTAGTAGTGGTAATAGTAGCAGTTGCAGTTGTAGTGGTAATAGCAATAGTTGAAGTTGTAGCCGAAGTAGTAGTAGTAGCAAAAATTGTAGACATTGCAGTAGTAGTTTTAGTAGCAGCAGCAACAGCAGTAGCAGTAGTAGAACAAGTAGTAATAGTAGCAATAGTAGTAGTAGCAATAGTAGTAGTAGTCATACTTATGGTAGTAGTATCAATAGTAGTAGTAGTAGTCGTAGTAGTAGTAATAGTAGTATTAGTAATAGTAGTTGTAGCACTATGAGTAGTAATTGTAATAGTAGTGGAAGTAGCCATAGTAGTAGTTGTAGTAGTAGTAGTTGGAGTAATTTCAACAGTTGTAGTAGTAGTAGTAATAGCAGTAGTAGTCCCAATAGTAGTGGTAGTAGTTGTAGCAGCAGCAGTAGTAGAGGTAGTAATAGTAGTTTTTGTAGTAGCGATAGTGCTAGTTGCTGGGGTAGTAGTGGTAGTAGTTGTAGTACAAGCAGTAGTAGCAGTAGTAGTAGTCGTAGAAGTAGTAGTAGCCGATGCAGTCATAGTAGTAGTAGCAACAGTAGTAGTAGCTGGTATAAAACTTGTAGCTGTAGTAATTGTTGTAGTAGCAGCAATGTAGTAGTCATAGTTGTCGTAGTAGTAGCAGTAGTAGTAGTTGTTGTTGTTGTAGTAGTAGTAGTAGTAGTAGTAGTAGTTGCAGTAATAGTAGTAGTAGTAGTAGTAGCACAAGTAGTAGGAGCAATAGTAGTTGTGGAGGCAAAAGCAGCAGTCCTAGGAGCAGTAGTAGCTATGGCAGCAGTGGTGTGAGTGGTAGTGGTAGCTATTCTAGTAGTAATAGTAGTTGTTGTTGTTATAGCTGTAGTAGTAGTAGTAGTGGTGGTGGTAGTAGCAGTAGCAGTAGTAGTAGTTGCATAGTAGTAACGATAGTAGTAGCAGCAGTAGTAGTAGTAGCTATAACAGCAGTAGTTGTCGTAGTAGTAGTAGGAGTGGTAGTTGTGTTGGTAGCAGTAGTATAAGTAGTTGTTGTGGCAGTGCTAGTAGTAATAGTAGTTGCTACTATTAGTTGTTGTAGTAGCAGTAGTAGTAGTAATAGTAGTAGTAGTAGTCATAGTAGTAGTTATAATAGCAGTAGTAGTAGTAGTAGTAGCAAATGTAGTTGTAGAAGTAGTAGTAGTAGTAGTAGAATTGGTACCAGAACTAGTACTGCTAAAAGTATCAGTAGTAGTAGAGCAGTAGTAGTAATAATTGTAATAGTATTAGTAGTAGTAGTAGCAGTCGAAAATGTGGTAGTAGTAGCAGTTGCAGTAGTAGTTGTAGAACTAGTAGAAATAGTAATAGTGGCAGTAGTAGTAGTAATAGTATTAGTAGTAGTTCTAGTAGTAGTTGTTGTAGTAGTAGTTGCAGTAGCAGTAGTAGAAGTAGTTGTTGTAGTAGTAGAAGTAGTTGTAGCCGTAGTACTAATATTATTATTAGTAGTAGTTGTAGTAGTACTAGTAGCAGTAGTAATAATAGTAGTAGTAGTAGTAGTAGCAGCAGTAGAAGTTGTAGCTGAAGTTGTAGACATTGTCATAGTAGTTTTAGTAGTAGTAGCAGCAGTAGTAGTAGTAGAACAAGTGATAATAGTAGTAGGAGCAGTAGTAGCAGTAGTGGTCGTAGTAGCAATAGTAGTAGTAGTCATACTTGTAGTAGGAGTGTATCACTAGTAGTAATAGTTGTATAAGTAATAGTAATAGTAGCAGAATGAGTAGTAGCAGTACAAGTAGTAATAGTAGTAGTAGTGGAAGTAGCTATAGTAGTAGTTGTAGTGGTAGAAGTTGAAGTAATAGCAAAAGTGGTAGTAACAGCAGTAGTCATAGCAGTAGTAGTGGTTATAGTTGTAGTAGTAGTAGTAGCAGAAGTAAGAGTAGTTGTAGTAACAATAGTGCTAGTAGCCGTGGTCGTAGTGGTAGAAGTAGTAGTAGCAGTAGAAGTAGTAGAAGCAGTTTTACTCATAGTAGTAGTAGCAACAGTAGTAGTAGCTGTTGTAGAACTTGTAGCAGTACTAGTTGTTGCAGTAGCAGCAACTGTAGTAGTAGTAGTAGTCATAGTAGTAGTAGTAGTCGTAGTTGTTGTTGTTGTTGTTGTTGTAGTAGTAGTAGTAGTTATAGTAATAGTAGTTGTTGTTGTTGTTGTCATAGTAGTTGTAGCAGTCGTAGCAGTAGTAGTAGCAAAAGTTGTTGCAGAACTAGTAATTGTAAAAGTAGGTGTAGAAGTTGCAGAATGCTGCTGTAGTAGTAGCAAAAGTAGTAGTAGAAGTAGTAGCAGCAGCAGTAGTCATAGTACTAGTTGCGATAGCAATAGTAGCAGTAGAAGTAGTTGCAGTAGTAGCAGTAGACGAAGTAGCCGTACTAGTAGTAGTATTAGTAATAGAGCAGTAATAGCAGTAGTACTAAAAATAGTTGTAATAGTAGAAACTGTAGTAGTAGTTGTTGTTGTAGCAGCAGTAGCACTAGCAAAAATAGCCATAGTAGTAATAGTAGTAGTAGTTGTTATAATTAAGGTAGTAGTAGAACTAGTTGTACAAGTAGTACTAATAGTAGTTGTAGTCATATTATACATAGTTGTCGTTGTTGTAGCAATAGTAGTAGCAGAAGTAGCTGTTGTAGTAGTGGTTCCGGTTGTAGCTATAGTAACAACAGTAGCAGCAGCAGCAGCAGTAGTAGTAATAGTAGTAGTCGTAGTCAAAGTAGTAGCAGTAGTGAAAGTAGTCGTAGTAGTAGTTATTGTAGTAATAGTAGTAGTAATAATGGCAACAATTCTAGAAATAGTAGTAGTAGTAGCTGTAATAGTAGTAGTAGAGTAGTAGTAGCAATAGTAGTTGTAGCAGCAGTAGGAGTAGTAGCCGTAGTAGTAGTAATAGTAGTAATAGTAGCAGCAGTGGAAGTAGTTGTTGTAGCAGCAGCTGTAGTAGTAGTAGTAGTAGTAGTAGTAGTAATAGAAGTAGTAGCAGTAGTCATAAAAGTAGTAGAAGTAGTAGTAGTAGCAGTTGTAGTTGCAGTCACAGTAATTGTAGTAGTAGTTGTTGTATTAGTCGTAGTAGTAGCAGTAGTACTAATAGTAGTAGTAGTAATAGTAGTAGTAGTAGCATTAGTGCGAGTAGCAGTGCTACTAGTAGTAGTAGGAGGAGTAGAAGAAGATGTAGCAGTAGTAGTCAAGTAGTATAGGCAGTAGCAGTAGTAGAAGTAACCGTTGAACTTGAAGCAGTAGTAGAAGTAACCGTAGAACTTGATGCAGCAGTAGTAGTAGTAGTAGTAGTAGTAGTAATAGTAGAAGTTGTAGTAGTAGTAGTAGTAGCAGTCGTAACAATGGTAGCCGCAATAGGAGTAGTAGTAGTAGTATAGTAGTAAATGGGGTCATAGTAGCAGTAGTCATAGAAGTAAAAGTTGTAGAAGTAGTTGTAGTAGAAGTACTCGAAGTAGTACTAGTATTTCTTGTTATTGTTGTAGGAGAAGTAGTGGTAATAGCAGTAGTAGTTGTTGTCATTGTTATAATACTAGTACCAGTAGTAGTGGTAGTAGTACTTGCAGTTGCAGAAGTAGTAGTAGTAGTAGTAGTAATAGTTGCAATAGCAGCAGCAGCAGTAGTAGTTGCAGTAGTAGATGTTGTAGTAGTAGTAGCAGTTGTTGTTGTTGTTGTACGGCGAGTAGTAGTAGTAGTAGTAGTTATTATAGCAGTAGTAATTGTAGTTGTTATAGCAGTAGTAGTTGTAGTTGTTGTAGTTGTAGTATTAGAAGTCGTTGTTCTAGTAGTTATAGTTGTGGTAGCGGGGGTAGTAGTAGTAGTAGTAGTTTTAGCAATTGGGGTAGTAGAAGTAGTAGTTGTAGAAGTCGTAGTTGTAGTAGTAGCAGTAGTAGTATTTGCTATAATAGTAAAAGTAGTTGTAGTAGTTGTAGCAGTTGTTGTAGTAGTAGAAGTCATTGTTGCAGTGGCCGCAGTAGTAATAGTAATAGTTGTAGTATAAGTAGCAATAGTAGAAGAAGTAATAGTAGTAGCAGTAGCAGCTGGTATAAGAGTAGTAGTACGAGCAATAGCAGTAGTAGCAACAACAGCAGTAGTAGTAGAAGTAGTAGTAGTAGTTGCACCAACAGTAGCAGTAGTTGCAGTAGTAGTAGTACTAGTAGTCAAAGTAGTAGCAGTATGAGTCGTAGTTGTAGTAGTAGTAGTCGCAGTAGTAGTAGGAGAACTAGTAGAAGTTATAGTAATAGCAGTAATAGTAGGAGATGAAGTCGTAGTAGCAAAAGTAGTAGTAGTATTAGTTTTGATAGTAGTAGTAGCAGTTGTAGTAAAAGTAGTAGTTGTTGTTATAGTAGTAGTAGAAGTAGGAGTAGTAGCGGTAGTAGCGGTAGTTGCAAAAGTAGTCGCAGTGGTCATAGTACAAGTAGCATTACTGGTAGCACCAATAGTAGTAGTAGTAGTAGGAGTAGGAGAAGTAGTAGTAGCAGTAGTAGCAAAAGTAGTAGTAGTATTAGTAGTGTTAGTACTAGTAGCAGCAGCAATAGAAGTACTAGTAGTAGTAGCAGCAGTAGCAGCAGCAGTAGTATTAGTAGTAGTAGAAGTAGTAGCAGCAGCAGCAGTAGTAGTAGTAGAAGTTGCGGCTGTAGTGGCAGTAGTAGAAGCAGCTGCAGCAGCAGTTGTAGCCGTAGTAGCATTAGTAGTAGAAGCCATAGTAGCAATAGTAGGAGAAGTAGAAGTAGTGGTGGTAGTAGTAGGAGTTGTAGTAGTTGTAATAGTAGTAGTAATAGAAGTAGCATTAGAAGTAGTAGTAGCAGCAGTAGTTTTAGTAGGAGCAACAGTAGTAGTAGTAATGGTAGTAGTAATAGAGGTCGCATTAGTCATTGTAGCAATAGTAGTAGTAGTAGTAGCGGTAGCTGCATTAGCAGGAGTAGCAGCAGTTGTAGTAGTAGTAGTAGCAGTAATAGTAGTAGTTGCAGTAGCAATTGTAGTAGTAGTAGTAGTAGTAGTGGTGGTGGTAGAAGTAATAGTAGTAGTTGCAGTAGCAGTAGCAGTATTAGTAGTAGTAGCAGCAGTAATGGGAGTAGGAGTAGGAAGAGTAGTAGTAGTAGAAGAAGTAGTAGCAGTAGCAATAGCAGTAGTAGTGCTAGGAGTAGTACCAGTTACTGTAGCAGTAGTAGTTGTTATTGTACTAGTAGTAGTGGCAGTAGCAGTAGTAGTCGAAGTAGTAGTAGCAACCATAGTAAAAGTAGTAGTAATAGTAGTAGTAGTAGTAGTAATAGTAGTAGTAGAAGTTGTAGTAGAAGTAGTAGTAATAGTAGTAGTAGAAGTAAAAGTAGTAGTAGTAGAAATAGTAGTAATGAAATAATAGTGGTAGCAATTGTAGTTGCAATAGTACTAGTAGTGCTAGTTGCAGCAATCATAGTAGTAGCAGTAGCAGCAGTAGTACTAGTAGTAGTAGTAGTAGAAGTATTAGCGGTAATTGAAGCAATAGTACAATAGCAATAGTAGTACTAATAGTAAGCGTACTAGTTGTAATAGCTATTGTACAGTAGTAGCAATGTTCGCTACAACAATATTCATAGTAGTAGCAGTAGTTGCAGTAGCAGTAGTAGTAGTAGCAGCAATAGTAGTAGTAGTTGTAGTAGTAGCAGCAATAGTAGTAGTTGTAGTAGTAATATGGCAATAGTAGCAATAGTAGCAATACTAGTAATAGTAGTGGTAGCAGTGGTAGAAGTGGTAGTAGTGGTAGAGTGTTATGAGTAGTTATAGTAGTTGTAGTAATAGTAGTAGTAGTAGGAAAATAGTAATAGTAGTGGTAGTAGTGGTGGTAGTGTCAAAAGTAGCTATAGTAGTAGTAGTAGCAGTAGTAGCAATAGTAGCTGTAGTAGTGCTAGTAGCAATAGGAGCAATGGTAGCAATTGTAGTTGAAATAGTGGTAGTATTAGTAGTAGTAGCAGTAGTAGTACTAGTACTAGTCGTAGTAGTGGTGGTAGTCTTAATAGTAGCGGAACTAGTAGAAGTGGTAGTATGAGAAGTGGTAGTTCTAGTGGTAATAGTAGCAGCAGGAGTAGAAGTAGTTGTAGTAGAAATATCAGTAGTTGAAGTTTTAGTAGCAGTACTACAAGTAGTAGTAGTAGCAGTTGCTCTAGTAGTAGTGTTTGTAGAAGTAGTAGCAGTAGTAGTAATAGTAGCAGTAATAGTAACAATAGTAGTAGTAGTTATAGCAGCTGATGTAGTAGCAGTAGTAGTAGCAGCTGTTGTAGTATTAATAATAGTAGTAGTAGTAGTAGTAGTAGCGGTGGCAGTAGTAGCTGTAGTAGCGGTGGCAGTAGTAGTTGTAGTAGCAGCCGTAGCAGTTGCAGTAGTATTAGTAGTAGCAGTGGCAATAGCAATAATAGTAGTAGAAGTAGTAGTAGTAGTAGTAGTAGTAGCAGAAGCAGTAGCAGCAGCCGTTGTAGCAATAGTAAAAGTAGTAGTAGTAGTAAAAATAGTTGTAGTACTTGTAGTAGTGGTCATAGTAGCCGCAATAGAAGTAGAAGTAATAGTCGTAGCAATTGTAGTATTAGTAGTAGTCATTTTTGTAGTAGTAGTAGAAGTAGCAGTAGCACTCGTAGTCGTAGTAGTGATTGTAGCAACAGTCGTTGCAGTAGTAGTAGTAGAAATAGTAGCAACAGTAGTAGTAGTGATAGTTGTAGCAACAACATCAACAGCAACAGCAATAGTAGTAGTAGTTGGAGAAGTAGTAGTAGTTGTTGTTGAAGTCGTCATAGTAGTAATAGTAGTAATAATAGTAGGACAGGTAGTAGTAGTAGTAATAGTAGTAGTAACAGTAGCAGTACATTAGCAGAAATAGTAACATCAATAGTACTAGTTTTAGTAGTTGTAGCCGTAGTAGTAGTAGTAGTGGTAACGACAGTAATAGTAGTAGTAGTTGTTGTTGTAGTAGTACTAGTGGGAGTGCCAGTAGCAACTGGCGTAGAAGGAGCAGTAGTAGTGGTAGAAGTAGTAGTAGTAGTAGCTGCACCAGTAGTAGTCGCAGTAGTAGCAGAGTTGTAGTTGTAGTACCCATAGTAGCAAGAGTAGCAGCAACACTAGTAGTAGTACTAGTTGTAGTAGTAGTAGCTGGTGCTGCAGTAATAGTAGCAGCACTAGCAGTACTACTACTTCTACTGCAACTACCACAACTACTACTAATACAACAACCACTAAGACTATGGCTACTACTACTACTACAACTACTACTTCAACTACTGCTGCTACTACTACTACAACGACAACAACTACTACTAGTACTACTTCTACTACTACTGCTACTGCTATTACTACTACTACCACTACTACCACTGCTGCTGCTGCTGCTACCGCTACTACTACTACTTCTACTACCACTACTACTTCTACTACTACTAATACTACTTGTACTACTATTACTACAACAAATGTTATTGCAGCTGCTGCAACTACTACTACCACTATTACTTCTTTTCCAACTACTACACCTACTACTACTACTACCGCTATTACTACTACTACCACTAACACAATTACTAGCAATAGTACTACTACTACGACTGATGTTGCTGCTGCTACTACTATGGCTACTACTACTACTGCTGCTACTACTGTCGCCACCACTGCTGCAGCTGCTTCTACGACTAATACTACTATTACTACTATTGCTGCTATTGGTGCTACTACAACTTCTACGATTAATACCACCACCATGACTACTTCTACTACTATTATTGCGACTACTACTATTACTATTACTGCTATTACTATTATTACTACAGCTACTATTACAACAACTACTACAACTGCTACTACTACTATTACAGCTACAACTGTCGATGCTGCTACCACTTCTTCTACTTCTTCAATTATTGCTACTATTGCTACTGCTACTACAACAACAACTGTTACTGCTTCTACTACTACTGCTAACACAACTACTACTTCTACCACAACTACTACAACTACTACTATTCCTAATACTATTATTACTACTACCGCTACAACTATTACTATTACGACTACTAATACTATTGCTACTGCTACTACAACTACTAATATTACTACTACTGCTACTAAGACAACTGTTGTGACTATTGCAAATGCTACTACTACTATTACTACTATTACTACTACTACTACTACTACTACTACTACTACTACTACTACTATTATTGCTACTACTACGACTACTATTATTGCTACTACTACTACTGCTGCTATTCCAACTACTACCATAACTGCTAATACTAGTACTACTACTACTGCTTCGACTACTGCTACTACTGTTATGAATTCAACTACTACTACTACTATTACTTATGTTACAACAACTACTACTACTTCTGCTACTGCTACAAATACTACTACTACTGCTGCTGCTGCCACTACTATTGCTACTGCTACAGCTACTACTGCTACAACAACCACTACTACTACTTCAACAATTCTACTACTACAGCTACTACTGCTTCTATAATAGCTAGTACTACTTTTACTACTACTACTGCAACGAATGTTGCTGCTACTACTAATATTTCTACTACAAGTGCTTCTACTTCTACAACTACTTCTACTTCTCCTACTACTATTACTATTGCTACTATTTATGCTACAACTACTATTGCTACTACTCCTTTTACTACTACTCGAACAACGACTACTGCAGCTACTTTTGCTACAACTACAACTACTCCTACTACTACTAATGTTGTTACTGCTACTATTACTACTTCAACTACTGCTGTTGCTGCTGCTACTACTGCTACTTTTACTACTGCTAATACTGCTATTACTACTACTCCTACTACTACTACTATTACAAGTACTTCTGGTACTTCTACTACTGCTACTAATACAATTGATACTATACTGCTACTGCCTCTACTACAACTTCTTCTATTACCACTGCAACTTCTGCAAGAAATACTAATGCTATTACTTCTGCTACTACTACAATTGCAAGTCCTACTAATACAACCACTGCTACTAATACTATACTACTATTTTTATTACTGCTACTACAATTACTACTACTACTACTTCTAGTACCATATCTACTATTATTACTACTACTTCTACTACTACAACTACTACTCTTATTGCAACTACTGTTACTACAACTACTACTCTTACTACTACTATGATGACTGTGACTACTGCTACATCTACTACTATTACTACTACTACTACTACCACTACTAGTACTACTTCTACTCCTAATACTACTACTACTACTACTACTATTCTTGCTACTACTACTACTACTACTCCTGCTACTACTACTACTACTTCTTTTAATACTACTACTACTACTACAACAACCACTAAGACTGTGGCTACTACTACTTCAACTACTGTTGTTACTACTACTACTACTACTACTATTACTACAACTATTGCTAGTACTACTGCTGCTACTGCTACTACTACTACTGCTATCACTACTACTACTATGACTACTACTACCATAACTACGACTGCTGCTGCTACTGCTACCACTACTACAACTACTACTTCTACTACCACTACTACTTCTACTACTACTAAAACTACTTATACTACTACAAGTACAACTGTTGTTGCAGAAGCTACAACTAATACTACCACTATTACTTCTTTTCCAACTACTACTACTGCTACTACTAATACTATTACTTGCAATACTACTACTACTACGACTGCTGCTGCCGCTACTACTATTATGGCTACTACAACTGCTACTGCGACAACTGTTGCTGCTACTACTGCAGCTGCTGCTTCTACTACTACTACTACTGTTGCTGCTACAACATCTACAACTAATACCACCACCACCACCACTAGTACTACTATTATTACTACTACTACTATTACTACTACTGCTACTACTTTTATTGCTACTACAACTATTACTACAACTATTACTACTACTACTACTACTACTACTATTACTACTACAATTACCACTACTACTGCTACTTTTGCTGCTACTACTACTTCTCTAATTATTGCTACTGCTGCTACTACAACCGTTGTTGCTTCTACTGCTACTCCTAACACAACCACTACTTCTACAATAACTACTACAACTACTACTGCTTCTACAACCATTACTACTATTCCTAATACTATTATTGCTACTATCGCTATGACTACTACTACTACAACCACTACTGATATTGCTGCTACTACTACAACTACTAATATTATTACCACTGCTACTAGTACTACTACCACAATTGCTAATACTAGTACTACTACTACTGTTGCTGCCACTAATGCCACTGCTACTACTACTACTGCTACTGCTTCTTTTACAACTACTACTACTTCTTCTACTACAGCTACAAATACTACTACTACTGCTGTTACTGCTATTACTATTGCTACTACTATGGCTACTACTACTACTACAGCTTCTATAACTGCAAGTACTACTTTTCCAGGTGCTTCTACAACTGCTGCTATTACTACTACTAATATTACTACTACAAGTACTTCTACTTCTTCTACTACTTCTACTTCTCCTACTAGTATTACTACTGCTACTACTTATGCTACAACTACTAATGCTGCTGCTACTACTGCTACTATTAGAACAAGGGCTACTACAGCTACTACTAGTGCTACTACAACTACTCCTACTACTGTTATTGCAACTACTACTGCTGCTGCTACTATTACTACTACTGCTATTACTACTACTGCTGTTGTTGTTGTTGTTGCTGCTACTACTACTACTATTGCTACTACTACTATTGCTACTACTGTTATTACTACTACTACAACCACTACTACTATAACTACTTTTGGTACTACTACTACTACTGCTACTACTACAACTTCTACTACTACCACTACAACTCCTGCAACAAATACTATGGCTAGTACTTCTGCTGCTGCTACAATTACAACTGCCACTAATACTACTACTGCTACTACTTTTATTACCGCTACTACAACTACTACTACTAGCACCACATCTACTACAATTACTACTACTTCGGCTACTACAGCTACTTCTCTTATTGCAACAACTGCTACTACAACTACTACTCTTACTACTACTACGACCACTACGACTACTGCTACTTCTACTACTATTACTACTTCTACTGCTGCTATTACTACTTCTACTCCAGCTACTACTACTTCTAATACTACTACTACAACAATAACAAAAACAACAACAACAACTACTACTAATACAACAACCACTAAAACTATGGATAATACTTCTTCTGCTACTACTACTTCAACAACTGTTGCTACTACTACTACTACTACTACTACAACAACGACTGCTAGTACTACTGCTATGACTACTACTGCTGCTATTGCTACTACTACTACGGCTACTACCACTACTGCTGCTGCTACTGCTGCTGCTACCGCTTCTACTACCACTACCTCTACTACCACTACTACTTCTTCTACTATTAATACTACATGTACTAATACAACTACAACAGCCGTTGTTGTTGCTGCTGCAACCACTACTACCACTATTACCTCTTTTCCAACTACAACTACTACTGCTACTACTTCTGCTACTACTAACACTATTACTAGCAATACCACTACTACTACAATTGCAGCTACCACTACTACTACTATGGCTACTAATACTACTACTGCTACTACTACTATTACTACTCCTACTGCTGCTAATGCTACTACTTCTCTAATTATTGCTGCTACAGATACTAAAACTGTTACTGCTTCTATTGCTACTGCTAATACAACTACTACTTCTACAATAACTACTACAACTACTACTGCTTCTACAACCATTACTACTATTCCTAATACTATTATTGCTCCTACAGCTACGACTGCTGCTACAACCACTGATGATACTGCTGCTACTACTACTACAACTACTAATGTTACTATTACTACTACTAAGACTACTGCTGTGACTACGGAAAATGATGCTATTGCTACTACTTCTATTGCTACTACTACTACTACTACTACTTCTTCTGCTGCCACTGCTGCCACTATAACCATTCCAACATCTACCATAACTGCTAATACTAGTACTAGTACTACTGCTACTGCTGCTACTAATGCTACTACTACTACTGCTACTGCTTCTGTCACAACTATTACTACTTCTTCTGCTACTACCACAAATACTACTGCTGCTACTACTACTGCTACTGCTATTACTACTACTATAGCTACTATTGCTACTACTACTCTACTACTACTTCTACAATTCTACTACTGCTACTACTACAGCTAATATAACTACTAGTACTACTTTTACTACTACTGCTACAACTGATGCTTCTGCTTCTAGAAATATTACTACTACAAGTGCTTCTACTTCTGCTTCTGCTACTTCTCCAACTAGTATTACTTTTGCTACTACTTGTGCTACAACTACAACTACTACTGTTACTACTGCTACAACTAGAACAACGGATACTATAGCTACTTCTGCTACTACTATAGTAACTACTTGTGCTACTACTGCTGTTGCTACTATTACTACTACTACTGCTACTGCTATTGCTATTGCTGCTACTACTGCTGCTGCTGCTGCTACTGCTATTACTACTACTACTACTATGACTACCACTACTACTACAATTTCTTCTGATACTGCTACTACTATTACTACTACTACCACTGCAAATTTTGCAACAAATACTATGGCTAGGACTTCTTCTGCTACTACAATTACAACTCCTACTATTACTACTACTGATAATACTTGTATTACTGCTCCTACAATTACTACTACTACTACTTCTAGTACCACATCTACTGTTATTACTACTACTTCGGCTACTACAACTACTTTTATTGCAACTACTACTGCTACAACTACTACTCTTACTACTACTACGATCACTGCGACTACTGCTACTTCTACTGCTATTACCACCACTACCACCACCACCACCACCACCACCACCACCACTACTACTGCTCCTCCTGCTACTACTACTACTACTACTACTATTAGTATTTCCAATACTACTACAACTACAACAACAACAACAACAACTACAACTACTACTAATACAACAACCACTAAGACTGTGGCTACTACTACTATTGCTACTACTACTTCAACAACTACTGCTTCCACTACTACTACTACTATAACAACTACTGCTAGTACTACTGCTACTATTACTACTACTACTACGACTACTACTACCACTACTACCACTGCTGCTGCTACTGGTGCTGCTACCGATGCTACTACCACTACTACTAGTACTACTTCTACTCCTACAAGTACTACTACTACTCCTATTGCTACTAGTATTACTCCTATGACAACTACTACTACTTCTACTACTACCACTTCTACTACTACTACTACTCCAACTACTGCTTCTACGAGTACTACTACTCCTACTACTATTACTACTACTCCTACTCCTACAACTACTACTCCTACTACTACAACTACTACTACTTATACTACTACTACTGTAACTAGTAGTAGCACAACTACAATTTCCACTACTACTACTACTACTTCTACAACTACCGCTAATACGACTACCACTACAACTACAACATCTGCTACTACTACTACTACAACAATTATGGCTACTGATGCTACTGATGCTGCAACTCCTACTCCTACTACTACTACTACTACTACTACTACTACTACTACTACTACTACTTCTACTACTACTTTTACAAAACTACTACTACTAATATTACTACTACTAATATTACTACTACTAATTCCACTACTACTACTACTACTAATACTACTACTACTAGTACAACAATAAGAATAACTACTACTTCTACAGCTACTTTTACTACTACTACAACTACTATTACAGCAGCTATTACTATTGCTACTTCTGCTACTACTACTACTACAACAACAACTACTACTACTACTCCTCCTGCTACAACTACTACTATTAGTACTACTATTACTACTATTACTACTACGTTTTCTGCTACACCTACTTCTACTACTGCTACTACACCTACTTCTACTACTGCTACACCTACTTCACCTACTGCTACTACTAATGCTGCTGTTACTACTACTACTAGCACCATTACTACTACTCCTAGGCCAGCTCCCACTCCTACCACTACTCCTACCACTTCTACAACTACTAATACTACAACAACTACTACTACCATCGCTATTGCAATGCTAGAAGTAGTAGTAGCTATAGGAGTAGTTTGAGGTGTCAAAGTTGTAATAGTAGCATGAGTTGTTATAGCAGCAGTGGCAGCAGCAATAGTAGTAGTAATAGTAGTAGTAGTATATGAGAAATAGTAGTAGTAGTAGTGTGGAAGTAGTTGTAGTAGTAGTGTAGTAGTTGTAGCAGTAGTAGTAGTAGTAGAGGTAGTAGTAGTAGTAGTAGCAGTAGTAATCATTGTAGTAGTAGTGGCAGGTGTAGTAGTACAAGTAATAGTAGTGGTACTAGTAGCAGTAGTATTGCTAGTCATAGTAGAAGCAGTAGTGGTAGTAGTAGTATTAGTAATATTTGCAGTAGCAGTAGAAGTAGTAGTAGTAGTATTAGTTGTATTTGTAGTAGTAGAAGTTGTTATTTTAGTTGCATTAGTAATAGTTGTAGAAGTAGTAGTACTAGTAATAGGAGTAGTAGTAATAATAGTAGAATTAGTAGTAATAGTAGTAGTAGTACTAGTGGATGTAGGAGTAGAAGTAGGAGTAGAAGTAGTAGTAGTTATTATAGTAGTAGTATTATTAGTTGTTATTATTATAGGAGAAGTAGTAGTAGTTGTTGTTGTTATTATAGTATTTGCCCTAGTAGTAGCAGTAGTAGTACTATCAATAGCAGTAGATGCAAAAGTAGTAGCAGTAGTAGTAGTTGTGGTAGTAATAGTATTAGTAATAGTAGAAGTACTAGCAGTACAAGTAGTAGTAGCTATAGCAATTATAGCAGCAGAAGTAGTAGTAGTAGTCGTAATGTCATAGCAGCTATAGTAGAGTTATCTGTGAGTTTCCATATCTTCTCCTTATTCTCTTTACGCTCTACTACTCTGCAACTCCCAACCGCCGCTACGACTACCATCGGGCCCCGACAATGGTATTAGAGCTACTTAAAGAGATGGAGGAGTAAAACCCACAAAGGTTGTGGTACAACGGTTTTGAGGTAAGGGTTTGTGATTACCATTTTGCTTCCTACTACGCTTCAGGCTTTGTGCTAAAATTATACTTAATAGAATTCTTGCTTTGATGGTATTATGCGAACTGGAATTAAATTGTTGGTATTATGCGTGCCGAGTAAGAGACTAGGCATAAGGAAAAGGAACAGGTCCTAACGTGGTAGCAAAGGCAAGAGGCCGTCTGTAAGCCCAAGGGCACACCTGTGTGATCCTAGCTTATGTCTTAACCCAGTGTGGAACTGCCCTGTTTAATCTAATTTGGAACTGCCCTCAAAAGCAATTCTGGTAGTGTAAAAATTTTTGCTCTGATGTCTGATGCATGGGAAAAATCCATACAGGAATGGTATGATCATTCCCGAACCTCTAACCTGGAGTACCTTGACCTTGCTTCTACCCAGAAAGTTTCCACAAATCAACTAGCACACAACCTTGCTGTAACTTTTTATAAAATTTGTCTCTCATCTGGAGTTCATTTGAAAAATTTTAAGCAATTACTAGAGCAGCACCAAAACCTAGAGAAAGAAGTAAGAAGTTTAAGGTCTTCATTAAAGGACCTGAATAAAGTATATCTAGACAATCAGCCCCTTACAAAACAACAAATCATGGAGTTAGTTGCTGAAACTACTCAGCAGTCTAGCTTAGTTGAAGAGGGAACCCTTGAGCTTACCAAGTATCTAAGGAAAAGTCTTGATAAAATTGAAACCCTACTTGCAAGGGTAACTGAAAGGCCTAAAGAACCAAATGGACAACTAAGGGCTTTCAAAGATCCGGTAACAAACTTGCAGGAAGAAAAGGACAAGCTACAAGGCTAAATGGCTGCAAGGCGAAGCACTTCACAAGCCGTAGCAGTGCAGGACTTGCCGTCAACCTCAGCTCCAGTACCCCTATTCGAAGATCAAATATGGGGCTACAGGCGAAACTACCGGCGTCTTCACAATGCACAACAAGCTGTGAAGAAGCTTCAACAGCGCCTAACTGGAGGAGTAGGCCCAGTCCATACCCTAGAGCAGCAGATTGATCCACATGTCCAGTTGAGGCTTTCCATGCAGAAGTGGGCCTCTATTGTACCCACAGAAGTGCTTTACAATTCACGAAAGGATGACACCCACCACAAAGTCTACATCCACAGGTCGGAGGAGTCATGGCGTAAAGAGCGCTACCAGGGCAAAGGTACTCCACAGCAGAGCACCAGGGGCACGGATGGATGATCCGACCAGCACAGACGATCAACCTAGTGCAACCTATTGAGGTTCATTCAAGGACCTTAGTGGACGGGATAATTGCAGTACAATTTTCTGGCTATGCTGTGACCTCTACTAGGAAAACTCCTCATTATAGCATTGAAGATGAGGAAGTTGATGGTGACGAAGAAGAACTGGCTCATGCCATAGTAGTTCTGATGGAAGATGTTGACTCTAAGCTGGACGAGGAAGAGTACAACTACTTTGATACCTTGTCACCAATCACTGATTCAACAAGTGATCTATGTTACCCACCCCAGCAACTCCAAACAATTTGGGATGAGTCCCCCGATGAGGATGGAGATTTTACCAATCCATTCTATGTGAAAAATAATAGGGTGAGCCCAACCTCATCACCACCCTTTGTGTCTAACCTTGTGGCTGCAGGCTTTGAAGAAGAACAGGAGGAGCCTGATCCGAGACTAGAGTACCCAACTATGAAGAAGCTCTCAGAAAGATTGTATTCAAGTGCAATCACTACAGCCACATCCCACTATAGGCCACCCGGTGACGCGGCCATGGGGCCTCCAAGCTACCCCCCGGCAACTAATTTGGGACCATCAACATCGGCACCAACGTTCGCAGAATAAAGAACTACGGCACGATTCAAAGGAGGGATGAATAATGAAATGTGGACACTCCCATCAGCACAGCAGGCTAGGGGAGCCATGTTCATCATCCCAGAGAAGCTGGGCCTATTCAATGACGCCTTTAGCAGGTGGGAATCCAGTACAAGGAAACACGTTGCAAGTCAAGCATTTACCGACCCATGGGACAAGCTGGAGTACATTGAGAATCTCTTAGGAGAGATTGAAAAGCTAACGTGGATCCAATGGTGGATGAACTATGGGGAAGAGTATCAAGCCCTAGTCAATTCTGCCGAAGGACGGGAAGGAACTCAGAACATCCTTTCCCAGATGAGAGGAGTCTTCTCCCTGGAGGACCCAACACAAGGGTCAACCATGATCCAGGAGTCCGCCTATAGAGATCTTGAAAGGCTATCCTGTGACAATGTCAAAAATATCATTCAATACATGAATGATTATATGAGCCTAGAAGCGAAGACAGGAAGACTCTATGTGGGTGATGAACTTTCGGAAAAGTTCTGGCTAAAAATGCCCGGAGACCTGGGCAGGAGGATTAAAGCGGCCTTTGAGGTAAAATACCCTGGCGTGATTATTGGGGTAATGCCTAGAATCCTGTTCGCTTACAGGTACCTGGAGGAAGAATGTAAAGATGCTGCCTTCAAGCGAGTCTTGAAGAATCTATCATTTTGCAGCAAAATTCCCATACCAGGCTACTACAAAGATAGGGAACAGAAGATATGCCTCCGAAGGTCAAAGACATATAGGGGAAAGCCGCATGATTCCCATATACATGTAGAAAAGTGGAAGCATCTCATAAGGAGTAAGAGGTGCAAGTGCTATCTCTGCGGCCAGGAGGGGCATTTCGCACGAGAATGCCCTAATGATAGGAGGAACATAAAGAGGGTTGCCATCTTTGAGCAGCTCAAGATTCCTAAGGATTGTGACATACTATCAGTCTAGGAAGGAGAGGATTAGAGTGACGCTATCTTCAGCGTCTCAGAAGGGGAAGACAATAACGATGAGCTACAAAAGTCAATCCAAACACTCGTGCAAGAAGAGTATATCTATATGCTCGGAGAGGTAAATGGTGGCTACAGGCCACAGGTACGACTCCCAGAGCATCAATTAAATTGTCTTCATAAGTGGCAGCATAACTCTTTCGTGCAGCCCCAGCAGGAGGATTGTGCCTGCTGTAAAAGAAAAACTATGCAGAGGGCAAGGATTCATTGCCCAGATTGCTCTGTCACTGCTTCCAACCTTTGTGGACCGTATTATTTTATAAAGGAGGTTCCAGTCGCACCAGCAGTGCCGGCCCCTTTCTTACCACAGAAACTAATTCAAGAGTAGAGATACTACATTGCATGGTGTGAAGGGGACATGGCAAGACTACAAAAGGAGGTGGACTACTATAGAGGACGGCTGCAAAAATTTGAACTTGAGAAAGACCTTGCGGATGATTTTAGAAGCCTGAACAAAGGAAAAGAATGAATGGTGTTTAACTACCGGAGACTTAATGACATCACCAATAAAGATCAGTATAGTCTCCCAGGTATAAATACAATCCTAAAAAGGGTATGTGGTAGTAAAATGTACTCTAAGTTTTATCTTATGAGTGGATTCCATCAAGTACCCATGCACCCAGACTCCATCGAATGGACAGCCTGTTGGGTTCCTGAAGGTCTATATGAATGGCTGGTCATGCCAATTGGTTTGAAAAATGCACCTACTATGTTCCAACGAAAGATGGACATATGCTTTCAAGGTACGGAAAACTTCATCGCTGTATACATTGATGACATCTTAGTGTTTTCCCAGACAGAGCAGGAGCATGCAGAACACCTCCAAATCATATTGTAAATTTGTGAAGAGAATGGGCTCATCCTCCGCCCAACAAAAATGAAGATAGCAGTTGCAGGAGTAGAATTCCTTGGGGCAATAATCGGCAATCAGAAGATCAAATTACAGCCCCACATGGTCAAAAAGATTTCAGAATGCAAGGAGCAGGAACTGACAACTTTGATGGGGTTAAGATCCTGGCTGGGAATTCTCAACTACACCAGGAACTATATTCCTAACTTGGGAAGATTGCTGGCCTCCTTATACGCATAGACGAGCCCTACTAGAGAACGAAGATGGAATGCACAAGATTGGGACCTTGTCAGACAATTTAGAAGGCAAGTGAATGAACTGCCAAATTTGGAGATTCCCCTATAGAGGAGCTATGTCCTCTTAGAGACAGATGGCTATATGGAGGGGTGGGGAGGAATTTGCAAACGGAAGAAGCAAAAGCACGACCCCCGATCCTCATAAAAAGTCTGTGCCTATGCCAGTGGGAAGTTTAATCCTCCCAAGTCCACAATTGACGCCGAACCACATGCTGTTATGAAGACCCTGGAGGTGTTAAAAATTTATTACTTGGATAAGGAGGAATTAACTATCAAGATAGACTGTCAGGAAATTATCAGCTTCTTCAACAAGTCACTTGGAAACAAGCCCTCCTGAGTCAGATGGCTTGCCTTCACGGATTATATAACTGGGATTGGTATCCCAATTAATTTTGAACATATTGAGGGAAAGGACAATCAGTTGGCTAATGCCCTCTCCCATTTAATATCTCATTTAGCTTATGCAGGATGGCCAACCGAGGAGCACCAGATCAACCTGGAGCTTGCAGCCATGGCTCTACAAGAAGTCCGCACAGCACCTCATAAGGGAGCCCAGGACTAGCTAGCAATGATGCTGGCAACGTTATGCAATACGCATAGCTCATCCGGTTACTTGGATGAAAACCACTACCCCCGAATGTTCATCACTCCATTAGAAGTGACATCCGGCACGTGGAACAACAGGCCGCAAAGGAGGCACTTGTAGCCCCCATCCAGTTTCGGCAAATACTTTCCTTAAAAACTACGGAATGTCTACGGCTGTGGAAGTCTGATTCTTTTTGGGCACAATGGTACCCTTCCGTTAAGCAGATTGACGACCAACTTGAGCGCGCCGTCAACATCACTATCAGTTTAATTCAGCATACGGGCGCCTTTCAGCCGACTACACAATAGAAGCATGGTGGAGAGTAGATCGCTTCTCATCTATCCTACCCAATCAGATGCCTTAGTGGATGCGCCCTTGTAAAGCTACTTTCCTAAAGAAGCTTTCGTAAAGTAAAGCTACTTTTGGAAAGCTACTTTTGGAAAGCTACTTTTGTAAAGATTCTTTGTAAAGCTACTTTCCTAAAGCAACTTTTGTAAAGTAAAGCTACTTTTTGGAAAGCTACTTTTGTAAAGCAGATGCGATCTTATCACATCGGCTGGTGTAAATCTCCTCCTATAAGAAGAGGACTTGCATAATAGAAAGGAACATCAGAGTTTCTAAGAAAAAGCGTAGAGTTATCTGTGAGTTTCCATATCTTCTCCTTATTCTCTTTATGCTCTGCAACTCTACAACTCCCAACCGCCGCTGCGACTACCATCAGGCCCCGACAATGGCCCCGACAAATTAAAAGCTGCACCCATAATGGTAGTCGCATGTAGTTCAGCGTCAATTGTGGACTTGGGAGGATTAAACTTCCCACTGGCATAGGCACATACTTTTTCTGAGGATCGAGGGTCGTGCTTTTGCTTCTTCTGTTTGCAAATTCCTCCCCACCACTCCATACAGCCATCTGTCTCTAAGAGGACATAGCTCCTCTCTGGGGGAATCTCCAAATCTGGCAGTTCATTCACTTGCCTTTTAATTTGTCTGACAAGGTCCCAATCTTGTGCATTCCATCTTCATTCTCCAGTAGGGCTCGTCTTTGCATATAAGGGGGCCAGCAATCTTCCCAAGTTAGGAATATAGTTCCTAGTGTAGTTGAGAATTCCCAACCAGGATCCTAACCCCTTCAAAGTTGTCAGTTCCTGCTCCTTGCATTCTGAAATCTTTTTGACAATGTGGGGCTGTAATTTGATCTTCTGATTGCCGATTATTGCCACAAGGAATTCTACTTTTGCAATTGCTATCTTCATTTTTGTTGGGCTGAGGATGAGCCCATTCTCTTCACAAATTTACAGCATGATTCGGAGGTGTTCTGCATGCTCCTGCTCTGTCTGGGAAAACACTAAGATGTCATCAATGTATACAGCGATGAAGTTTTTCGTACCTTGAAAGCATATTTCCATCTTTCGTTGGAACATAGCAGGTGCATTTTTCAAACCGAATGGCATGACCAACCATTCATATAGACCTTCAGGAACCCAAAAGGCTGTCCATTCGATGGAGTCTGGGTGCATGGACACTTGATGGAATCCACTCTTAAGATCAAACCTAGAGTAGATTTTGCTACCACATACCCTTTTTAGGATTGTATTTATACCTGGGAGACTATACTGATCTTTATTGGTGATGTCATTAAGTCTCTGATAGTTGAACACCATTCATTCTTTTCCTTTGTTTAGGCTTCTAAAATCATCCGCAAGGTCTTTCTCCAGTTCAAATTTCTGCAGCCGTCCTCTATAGTAGTCCACCTCCTTTTGTAGTCTTGCCATCTCCCCTTCACACCATGCAATGTAATATCTCTGCTCTTGAATCAGTTTATGGGGGAAGAATGGGGCCGACGCTGTTGGTGCGACTGGAACCTCCTTTTTAAAATAATAAGGTCCACACAGATTGCAGGCAGTGACAAAGCAATCCGAGCAATGAATCCTTGCCCTCTGCATAGTTTTTCTTTTACGGCAGGCACAATCCTCCTGCTGGGGCTGCACGAAATAGTTATGCTACCACTTATGAAGACAATTTAATTAATGCTCTAGGAGTCATACCTGTGCCTGTAGCCACCATTTACCTCTCCGAGCATATAGATATACTCTTCTTGCACGAGCGTTTGGATTGACTTTTGTAGCTCATCGTTATTGTATTCCCCTTTTGAGACACTGAAGATAGCGTCGCTCTGATCCTCTCCGTCCTAGACTGATAGTATGTCACAGTGCTCAAAAATCTCGAGATGCTCAAAGATGGCAACCCTCTTTATGCTCCTCCTATCATTAGGGCATTCTCGTGCGAAATGCCCCTCCTAGCCACAGAGATAGCACTTGCACCTCTCACTCCTTATGAGATGCTTTCGCTTTTCTACATGTATATGGGAATCATGCGGCTTTCCCCTCTACATCTTTAACCTTCGGAGGCCTATCTTCCATTCCCTATCTTTGTAGTATCCTGGTATGGGAATTTTGCTGCAAAATGATAGATTCTTCAAGGCTCGCTTGAAGGCAACATGTTTACATTCTTCCTCCAGGTACCTATAAGCGAACAAGATTCTAGGCATTACCCCAGTAATCACACCAGGGTATTTTACCTCGAAGGCCGCTTTAATCCTCCTGCCCAGGTCTTCGGGCATTTTTAGCCAGAACTTTTTCGAAAGTTCATCACCCACATAGAGTCTTCCTGTCTTCACTGCTAGCCTCATATAATCATTCATGTATTGGATGATATTTTTGACGTTGTCACAGGATAGCCTTTAAATATCTCTATAGGCGGACTCCTGGATCATGGTTGACCCTTGTGTTGGGTCCTCCAGGGAGAAGACTCTTCTCATCTGGGAAAGGATGTTCTGAGTTCCTTCTCATCCTTCAGTAGTAGTAGCAGCAGCAATAGTAGTAGCAGTTGTACCGATAGCATCAGTCGTTATCGCAGTAATAGTAGTACTAGGAGAAGTAGCAGCAGTAGAAGCAATAGTAGTAGTTGCAGTAGTAATAGTAGTAGTGCCTGTAGTTGCAACAGGAGAAGTAGTAGTAATAGTAGCAGTTGTAGTAGTCATAGTAGTACCTATTCTTGTAGTAGGAGAGGTAGTAGTAGTAGTAGTAGTAGTTGTTGTTGTTGTTTTTATTGTAGTAGTAGTAGTTGTAGCACTAGTAGTAGCAATAGCAGTAGCAGTAGCAGCAGCAGCAGCAGCAGCAGGAGTAGTAGTAGTAGTAATAGTAGTAGTAGTAGTAGTAGTAGTAGTAGTAGTAGTAGTAGTAGTAGTAGTAGTAGTAGCAGCAGCAGCAGTAGTAGTATTAGTTCCAACAGTAGTAGTAATTGTAGTAATAGTTTTAGCAGTAGTAGTGGCGGCAATAGTCATCCTAGTAGTAGTACTAGTAGTACTAGTAGCAACAGCAGTTGTAGTAATAGTAGTATTATTAGTGGTAGTATTGGTAGCGGAAGTAGTAGTAGTAACAGTAGTAGCAGTAGTAATACTTGTCATAGCAGTAATAGTATTAGTATCAGTAGTGTAGTAGTTGTATCAGTAGTTGTAGCAGTAATAGTAATAGTAGCATTAGTGGCAGAAGTAGCAATAATTGTAGCAGTATTGGTAGTAATTATAGTAGTTAAAGTAGTAGTAATAGAAATAGTAGAAACAAAAGTAGTAGTGGTAGTAGTAATAGTAGTAAAAGTAGTGGTAGTAGTAAAAGTAGTAGTAGTTGTAGTAGTAGTAGTGATAGTAATAATAGGAGTAGTAGTAGTAGTGGTAGTATTAATAGTAATAGTTGTTGGAGTAGTAGCAGTGCTTGTAGTAGTAGTTGTAGTAGTAGTGTAGTAGTAGTAGCTGTATTAGTAGTTGTAGAGGTAGTAGCAGTTGCAGTAGCAGTAATAGTAGTAGTAATAGTAGTAGTGGTAGTAGTAGTGGGAGTAGGAGTAGTCATAGTAGTAGTAGCAGCAGCTGGTACCATTAGCAAAAGTAGTAGTAGTAGAAGTTATAGTAGTACCAAAAGTAGTAGTAGTAGTAGTAGTAGTAGTATACCAGTACTAGTAATAATTAGTACTAGTAGTATTTACTAGTATATGAAGTAATTGTAGGCGTTCTTTTCGGAGTAGGAGTAGAAATAGTAGCAGTTGTTGTAGTAGTAGTTGTAGTCATAGAAGTAGTTGTCATTGTAGTTGTTGTAGTAAAGAAGTTGAAATAGAAGTAGTAGTAGTAGGAGGAGGAGGAGGAGCAGTAGCAGCAGCAGTAGCAGCAATAG